>CM042836.1:1927301-1972301 GCA_023653725.1 Bungarus multicinctus
GATGAGTGTGTTCTGCGAAAGAGCCAACTTTTGGCCTCAGAAAGTCAAGCAAAATCAAGCCTTTATACCTCCAAGAGATCAGAATACAATACGACTTTCCAATCGCCTTTTCTTGCCTAACCAGTCACACCTCCTGGAATCATTTCACTCTCCTTGCGTCTGTAACCAACACTCAACGGGGTATTTATCGCTCCTGGCAGGGTGGCCATCCTTGGCAACCGTTTAAGACCTCTGTGGACTTCAACTCCCAGAAATGCTGCTGGGAATTCTGGCAGTTGAAGTCCGCAGGTCCTTTTTTAAAGTTTCCAAGATTGGGCCACCCCTGTTAAATTTCTAATCCTTTGTCTTCCCGGAACTTATGAAACAGCTTGTGGTGAGTGGCATCAAATAAATTGAATCAATCGGTACATCTTTCCATGTCCAGCTGAAGCTGTTCAGAGAAAGACAATGAAAGCGGATGTATTTATTACTAGCGCAATCCCGTCTTCGCGCGAAACTAGATGGTGATCGGTCTTGTTTTTTGGGGAGGAAGATAAGGGGAGAAAAATCCACCTCTATCCACTACGGTAGCATCCGTCGGTATTCATCTGGCTAGCTTCCTGTCAATGTGAGAGAGAGAGTTGAGGGGCTGTTTGGAAACAGAAACAGTATTTGCTGTGTGAGCAAGGAGACAGCAAGGAGCCTGGGCGTGGCTTAGCTCAACTGTTCTGTACTAAAGCTGCTTGGTGCTGTGAAACTGAAATTGAAACTCCTCTCCTCTGCTTGTGTTTTGCATTTGGAAGAGATTTCTTTTCAGGTGGGGAGGGGGAGTAGAACTCCTTAGCATCAGAGCATGTTAATAATAATATAGGAAATATTAATGCTCTGAGGGTCATTTGGAAAAAATCCTTTCTTAGTGAGCACCTAGAAGCTGAGAGGAACATACGTGCCAAACTTCAAGTTTGTAAGCTTTACAGTTCTGGAGATTTTGTGATGATGCATGAGGGGTATTTCGCTTTTATATAGAGAGAATTAAATTATTTGCTGCCCACCTCACCCCAAGGTGTTCGATGTGGATAAGTCTCTGGCTTGAAAAAGTAAACCTTTAACCTTCCTTCTCCACTTTCAAATTATAAATCCCAAGCTCTGCAATTATCTTTTTCTAACTTTGCACCTGGCAGGTGTTCAGCACCTGAGAAGGGAAGGCCAAACACCCCAAGTGTCTCACCTTGACCTGAATGGCAAAAAAAGATTATTATTTTTCCCCCGACCCAATTTTAACAGGTCCCTCCTGTTTCCTGCTTTGCAAGCTGTGTTTGTTGGGTGGTAATGAGAGAAAGCAAAAATTTAAAACAGAATAGAAATCTGTGGCTCATGGCAGTTGGGTGTGTGCTTGCTATCCATCCAGGAGTTTTTGCTTGTTTTTACAGCCCAGAAGGTCATTGATAGAAACCCAGATGGTATTTGGCCATCTTGTCTTAGGAATTTTGTTACCAGTGGGGGAAAAATGGGAGATAATCTGAGAAAGTTGATGCTTGTTTCTTCCAGACAGAATAAAAGCAGGAATTTGTGTTTTGACTCCAGATCTCTCCTCCGTATATATGTTAACAAGCAGTTCCATTCAGACATGATAAGGAAGGAGGAATCCTTGAATTTAACTAGCCTAATAAATTTGGGCCAATTTGGTTTTTCTCCTGCGAGAGAGAGAGGTATGATAAGACTATATATAATCTTTCGGCTTATTTCACTTAGAGCCTTTGCTGTGGTGTTAAAACAACAACAACAATAACAATAGTAATAATGATAATAATGTCAAGGCAAATTCCGGAGATCTGGAACGGTGTGTGTTTTAACAGCAAAAGCCTCTTTAATTGGCTCAGCAGTGGGGCAGAATTCAGCAGGATGTGACTTTCTAAATAAATTCAAAATGGAAAAGAAAAATATCAAGGTAACGTTCCTTTCCTAGGCTTCTTTTTCTATTTTCAGGTAGGTGGATCAGTGTTTTTCAAAACCTGGATCGCTTTAAGATGACGTGTGGACTTCAACTCCCAGAATTACATCTTAAAGCGGTCCAGGTTTTGAGAAACGCTGGCCTAATTGAACAATCCTGTTAATTTTTAAAATTAGATGCCCTCATAAGGAGTTCTAGCTGGTTTTTCTTTCGAGTTCCTTTTGACAGCTTGATCTGTTTTCCGAAGAGCATCAGTGGCCTTTGGAGTGGTGCTTAAAAGAAAAACCCAAAGAGGTGTCATCATCGTCTCCCCCCCACCCACCCTTTATATGTTAAATAGACAACTCATGGTTACCTTTCACCAGGAGCCTGTGAGTTCTGCTTCTGCCTTAGGCATGAAACGGTGATACCAACCGTTTGCCAAATAGTTTTCTTTTGATCATTCCAAAATAATGGCTTTAATTATACAGCAGATTCCATTAATTTGCTGCTTAAATAGTGTTCCCCCTTGGTTCTAAGTCACGCTTGCTCTGGGTGAAAGATAATTTGCTTTCTGGGATATCCTACTTTTAGATGTTTCGAAAGATATGTGTTTAAGAGGAACTATTTTCTTGTGTTGCTGTCAGGTTTTTTTCTCCAGGACCGTTTTATGATTTCCTTATAGTCATATAAGGAGTATAATAGAGAGCCAGGTTGGTCTACCAGCCTTAAAGTAAACAGGAGACGTTGAATTCCAGTGCCGCCTTAAACCTGAAAGCCAGCTAGAAGACTTTGGGCCGATCACCAGGAGACTCTTGAGTTCTAGTACTGCTTTAGGCATGAAAGCCAGCTAGGTAACTTTGGGCCAGTCACCAGGAGCCTGTGAGTTCTGCTTCTGCCTTAGGCATGAAAGGCAGCTGGATGACTTTCTGTCAATAACCAGGCGACTGGGGATTGTTGTCCAGCATAAAAGCTGGCTAGGTGACTTTCAGAGAACCATCAGGAGACTGGGAATTCTAGTCCCACTTTAGCCATGAAAGCTGGATGACTTAGAGCCAATCACCAGGAGACTGTGAGTTCTAGTACTGGTTTAAGCATGAAAGGCAGCTGGATAACTTTGGGCCAAACACCAGGAAATTGTGAATTCTAGTTCTGCCTTAACCATGAAAGGAAGCTGGATGACTTTGGGTCAATAACAGGCGACTGGGGGTTGTAATCGCCGTAGGCACAAAAGCTGGCTAGGTGACTTTCAGCCAACCACCAGGAAACTGGGAGTTCTAGTCCTGCCTTAGGCACAAAAGCTGGCTAGTTGACTTCAGGCCAATCACCAGGAGACGATGAGTTCTAGTCCCGCCTTGGGCATGAAAGCAAAGTGGGTGGCTTTGGGCCAGTTTTTTTTTTCTCTCAGCCCAACCCACCTCCACAAGGTTGTTGTTGTGGGGAAAAAACCGGAGGAAGGAGGTGTGCTGGATAGGGTTCACCACCTTATTTGTAAAAACAGTAAAGGCGGGGTATGCATTCAATCAATAAATAATCCAGAGACAGAGCCAAGGCCCAAAGGAGCATGCATAAGGAAGCCAGCCACCGGTAGGGAGATAAACACAGGAGTGCAGCCTGACAGGTTGCTCAGGTAAGGCCAGAAAGACACTCCAACCAGGATCAAAAGGTTTTTCACATCACCCCGAAGGAGTGCCCTGGACTTGGAACGCATTTTCTGAGCTACCTGGGAATTCAGAGGCCTCCATGCCCAGCTCCCTTGCCACCCCAGAGGCTTCGTTACGCTTCCTCCACCACCACAAAAAGCCACAGGCCACGAAGGGGGAAATGCTCCTGTCCTGTTTTTTCAAGGAGAAGAGCCTGAGGCTGGGGGTCTCCAAACTTGGCGACTTTAAGACCTGTGGACTTCAACTCCCAGAATTCCCCAGCCAGCATATAGCATAGCTTGCCATGTCAGTGTTGGTATCAGGGTTGTTTTCTTCTTGGTAGTTCCTTGATTAGGCTGTTGTTTGCTGTAGCCGCCATATATCAGCAGGAAGCAAACTCAAACTCTTTTTTAGTACTGATGATGTTACCCAGTTGGATTATGAAACGTCTGCAAGGAAAGAACCAAGCTCAGAGAGCACCAAGGACCCCACAGTCGTCGTCCTCCTCCTCTCCCTTCTGGCACGGATGATGTTACCTAGTTGGGTCATGAAATGTCTGCAAGAAAAGAACCAAGCTCAGAGAGCACTAAAGATCCCACCCCTCTTCTCCCAGCCTGCAGGCATTTTCCAAAACACCTCCCTTCCCTCTTATCATTTCTGTTTGCTTTCATTTTTGGTTGGGTTTTAATTGCAGCGTTTCCATTTCACTTCATTTTCAGCATTGCAAGTCCCGTTTGATGATCTCTCTCCCTCCCTCCCTCCCTCCTTCCCTCTCTCTCTCTCTCTCTCTCTCTCTCACACACACACACACACACAAACACACCAGGCGTGCAATAATAAAGAAATGGCACAAGGCCTGGCTGCCTTTCTCTGCTCTGAATAGAATAGAATAGAATAGAAATAGAATAGAGAATAGAAAAGAAAAGAAAAATGAAAAAAACTAGGATAGAATAGAAACTAGGAGGATATAATAGGATATAATAGGAAATAAGAATAGAATAGAAACTAGAATAGAAAGAAGAGGATAGAGGATATAGTAGGAAATAATAGGAAATAAGAGTAGAGTAGAATAGAATAGAATAGACTTAGAGTAGATTAGAATATTGGAATGAAGAGTAGAGTAGAATTAGAACAGAACAGAATAGAATTCTTTATTGGCCATGTGTGGTTGGACACACAAGGAATTTGTGCAAATACTCAGAGTATATAAAAAAAGATACTTTCGTCAAGAGTCATAAGGTGCAACACTTAATGATAGTCATAGGGTACAATAAGCAATCAAATCATACCAGGAAACAGTATAAATAGTTAGGATACAAGCGACAAGGTTACAGTCACATCCTAACCCCCCCCCCCCTTCACTTTTGCAGAAATCCCTCGCAAACAGAATTTGCATTTAGCCACTTCGTAGGCTAAGCGCCAGACTTCACCTCGGTACGTTTCCCTGATTCAAGCAGGCAGCGGGACTGTCCCCGTGGCGATAGGCCGCCCTCCCAAAGGAACCTTCCCTTCCTCCCTTTTCTCCGTCCTTGGTTTCAATTTAAAGTGACATTCCTTCTAATGTTTCTGTGCTTGGTCCAGTGAATCTGGCATTTTGCTGTGTGCCCGTCAAAATCCTTAAGTGGCATGGCTTCGGGCAAAGATGCTGGCTCACTCATCTGTTCACCAGTGCCCGAAAACCCCTGCAGAAGGGTGAAGAAAAGTTACTTTAGCTAAACTTCCAACAGGAAGGGTTTGTGATGCTGCCGATGATGAAAATGGGGGTCATCCCAACAGTCCATTTTCAAGGTCCCTGTTGTTGCATCTGGCTTCATCCATGGCTCTTTAACCATCTGAAGCAGGGTGACCCGCCTTGGCAACTTCAACTCCCAGAATTCCCCAGTTGAAATCCACAGGTCAAAAGTTGCCACGGTTGGACAGTCCTGGTCTAAAGAGAAGGTGAGAAATTGAATACAACTTTGTGGACTTCAACTCCCAGAATGCTAGCTGGGGAATTCTGCATCTTGAAGACTTCAATTCCCAGAATTCCCCCAACAGGCAGCGGGATTTTCAGAGTCTGAAGTCCACTTAACTTAAAAGTTGCCAAGGTTGCACAAGTCTTATCTAAATAAAAGGTGAGAAGTTTTAGCACAAGTTTTAAGGCCGTTGCAGCATTCCCATGGTCATGTGATCAAAATTCAGCCGCTTGTCAACTGACTCGTATTTACGACGGTTGCAGTATCCCTGTGGGACACGAGATCCCCTTTTGTAACCTTCTGACAAGTAAAATCAATAGGGAAACCAGATTCATTTAACAACTTAAGAATCCGCAGTGATTCACTTATCAATGGTGGCAAGGAGGGTCGTAAAATGGGGGCGAAACTCGTTGAAGAAATGTTTCACTTAGCAACAGAAATTGTGGTTGAGGGATATTTGGACATGGAACTTTTTGACATTTGTATTTTATTGGGTTCTGCTGATCGAGCTGAAATATTAATACATATTGGACTAGAGGCCCAATTCTGTTATTCTATATTCTGTATTGCTGGCTATGATGTGCCATACACTAAATCAGAGGTCTCCAAATGTGGCAGCTTTAAGACTTGTGGACTTCAACTCCCAGAATGCTGGCTGAGGAATTCTGGGAGTTGAAGTCCACAAGTCTTAAAAGTTGCCAAGTTTGGGGACCCCTGCACTAAATAAATACCAGTTGCTAAACAAACGGTTGTAAGTCAAGGCCTACCTGTATAGAATCAGAATCGAGCTGGAGGGGACCTTGGAGATCTTCTAGTCCAGCCCCCTGCCCTGCTCAAGCCAGAGATCCTCCACTCTGCCCACTCTCTTGTACAGTGTGTCCAAATGACAAAACGATACAAAATGAGGATTCGGTTGGAACTTGCTGGTCTTAAGAGCTGAGTTTCTGTTTAAAAGAAGGAGGAAGTCACAATTTTGAAGCGGAGATGAGTCAAATCTTTATGTCAGACCTTTTCCTTCACCGGCCAGCCAGCCTGCCTCTACCGTTTACCCTGTCTGTTCAATGACACACCTTTATTTATTTTCCTTATCTGTACCACTTTCCATACCAGCAAACCTCCAAGGCGTTTGCAGTCAAGGCATTAAAGGCCAACGAGAGAAAAATGCAAAATTAAAGCAATAGGAGAGGAGGAGGAGGAGGAATACGATGTTGAGCCATGACCTCTTAGGCGAAGGGCAGGTACCTAAAGGAAGAAACTGAAAACATTTTTGAGCATGGACAGAGTGCAGACACCCTCCTCACAAACCACCTGTTGCGTGGTGAGTCCCTTACTCTATACTCTTTATGTGCATGACTGTATTCCCACTCATGCTAGTAATAATATTGCTAAATTTGCAGATGATATCTCCAGGGTGGATGAGTCTGCCTACCGAGATGAGGTGGACCAACAGTTGGTCTCGTAGTGTGAAGACAATAACTTGGTCCTCAACCCCAATAAGACCAAGGAGCTGATAGTGGACTATAGAAGGAGCAGATCAGACCTCCAGCCCTTGCTTATCCATGGAGACCGAGAGGAGCAAGTGGCCAGTTTTAAGTTTCTGGGTGTTACCCTAAAGGAGGACCTGACCTGGGGGGGCTCCCATTGCAGCCCTGGTCAAAAGGGCCAGCAGAGATTAGACTACCTGAGGCTTCTCAGGATGCAACAACTGGATGGAAAACTGCTGGGGACCTTCTACCGCTGCACCAGAGAGAGTATCTTAACTTAGTGCACCTATGTATGGTTTGCCAGTTGCACAGGGGCAGACAGGATGTCACTCCAGAGGGTTAATGTCATTGCCCAGAGGACCATGGGTTGCCCTCTCTCCTCTTTGGAAGAGCTTTAGAGCTCCGTTCAAAACATCCTCAAAGATCCATCTCATCCTGGGCAGCCTCTTTTTTTGAACTATTACCATCTGGCAGCCGGTACAGGATAATAATAAAAACAAGGACAAACAGGCTGAAAAACAGCTTCTATCCCAGGGCAGGAACTCTATTGAATTCTACTGCATAATCGTGCAACATGAATGCAATATCAGGGGTTTTCAGTTCAATGTATAGAACATGAAGGGTGTGTGTTTGTGTTTATTTTCATGGTCATGATGTGCACTGGTGTTGGATTTTGTTGTACGAGATGCAAGGACAATCAAGTAAAATAAAATAAAATAAAAACAAGGACAAATAGGCTGAAAAACAGCTTCTATCCCAGGGCAGGAACTCTATTGAATTCTACTGCATAATCGTGCAACATGAATGCAATATCAGGGGTTTTCAATTCAGTGCATAGAACGTGAAGGATGTGTGTTTGTGTTTTATTTTCATAGTCATAATGAACACTGAAGATGGTATTTAATTTTGTTGTACAAGGTGCAATGACAATAAAGTAAACTAAAATAAAATAAAAACAAGGACAAATAGGCTGAAAAACAGCTTCTACCCCAGGGCAGGAACTCTATTGGATTCTAGCGTATAGTGCAATATCAATGCAATATCAGGGGTTTTCCGTGAAGGAAAACGTGAAGGGTGTGTGTTTGTGTTTATTTTCATGGTCATGATGTGCACTGAAGATGGTGTTGGATTTCATTGTACGAGATGCAAGGACAATCATGTAAACTAAACTAAACTAAACTGTGACTAACCACAAGTATACAGGTAGTCCTCGACATACAACCACAACTGAGCTGCAGATTTCTGCTGCTAAGCGAGACATTTGTTAAGTGAGGTTTGTCTCATTTTACGACCTTCTCCCACGGTTGTTAAGTGAGTAACACGGTCATTAAGTGAATCTGGCTTCCCCATTGACTTTGCTCGTCAGAAGGTCGCAAAAGGGGATCGCGTGACCCCGGGGCACGTCATAAATGCGAGTCAATTGCCAAGCTGCTGAATTTTGATCACGGGGGGAGCCGGCATGCTTGACATGGGTGGACTTCAACTCCCAGAATTCCCTAGCCAGCTACTGGTGGGGAATTCTGGGAATTGAAGTCCACCCATCATCCCACCTTCAGGGTTGAGAAACACGGAGCTAGAAAAACAGGCCCGGAGAGTTTTGAGCGATTTAAATATTTTAGCTTTTCTGCCGAAGTCATTTTTGTGTTCACGACTGCTTTATTTTGTAAACCTGCCCAGAGTCATCTACAGCCAGGTGACTTGCAAATTCGACAGATAAGTAAAGTCCTGCTTATGTGGAATATATATATATATATGTGTGTGTGTAAGGTTTTTAAGCTGATAATTTTAAATTTTAAACACAAAGTATATATATATATATATGTTTTCGGAGATTTTCGCGGGTATTTGTATGTGGAACTTTGGTTCTTCGGGTTTTCTCCCGCGTAGAGTTGGAAATATCTAGGCGACGTTTCGATGAAGTCTCATTCATCATCTTCAGGCTTGTGTCTTCGGCCTTGTGCTTCTCAGAGTGATGTGAGCTTGCAGCTGCTTCTTCCTTTTAACTACTAGTGGGGGGGTGACTTGATTGGGTGGGGGCTTGGCTGTGTTCTGATTGGGTGGGGGGGTGTTTTCATTGGTTGGGGGTTTGGCTGTGTTCTGATTGGTTGGAGGGTTGGCTGTGTTCTGATTGGCTGGGGTGTGTTCTGTTCTGGTGGGGGTTTGGTTGTACTCCGGTTAGTCTCAGTTGCTGGGGGATTTGAGCTGATGAGCTGTGATCCTATTGTTTGGCTTCGCGTTCGTGGTCGTGCCACATCTTCATGTGCCACATCTTCATGAAGATGTGGCACGACCACGAACGCGAAGCCAAACAATAGGATCACAGGAACAATAGGAACAATAGGAACGCGAAGCCAAACAATAGGATCACAGCTCATCAGCTCAAATCCCCCAGCAACTGAGACTAACCGGAGTACAACCAAACCCCCACCAGAACAGAACACACCCCCAGCCAATCAGAACACAGCCAACCCTCCAACCAATCAGAACACAGCCAAACCCCCAACCAATGAAAACACCCCCCCACCCAATCAGAACACAGCCAAGCCCCCACCCAATCAAGTCACCCCCCCACTAGTAGTTAAAAGGAAGAAGCAGCTGCAAGCTCACATCACTCTGAGAAGCACAAGGCCGAAGACACAAGCCTGAAGATGATGAATGAGACTTCATCGAAACGTCGCCTAGATATTTCCAACTCTACGCGGGAGAAAACCCGAAGAACCAAAGATCCATATATATATATATATATATAAACTGAATATATATAAATATATAAATATATATATATATTTATATATATATATATATAAACTGAAGGGGTGTTTTAAAAAAAGCCAGACAAGGAATAATGGGTGGAAAATGTCAAAGCGAAAAAATTCAGCTTTATAAATTAGAGGAAGTGAACTGTGTTTTTCTGTTGCCCGCATACTTTTTATTACACATAACTAGGAAGAACAAAAGAAAAACAGTACAATCTAAGAAGTAGTACAAAACAGAAAAAAAAGAAAGTAAAACAAAACTCCTCCCCTGCTCACATGTGCCGTAAATCAAACATCACAAGACACTCATATCTTGTTACTATAGTAACGTGATAACCATTCTGGTATATTGTGGAAGCTCAGCAGACAAACCAAAATAACGCAGTGACAGAAAATGACCCAGGAGAGATTCAACCTGAAAATAAGGAGGAATTTCCTTGACGGTGAGAACAATCAACCCATGGAACAGAAGTTGCCCTCAGAAGTTGTGGGAGCTTCATTACTTGAGACCTTCAAGAAGAGACTGGACTGCCAAAGGTCAGAAATGGTGTAAGGTCTCCCGCTTGGGCGGTGGGTTGGACTAGATGACCTACAAGGCCCCTTCCAACTCTGTTAATCTGTCTGTTAATCTGAAATGGTGTAGGGTCTCCTGCTTGGGGGGGTGGGGTTGGACTAGAAGACCACCAAGGTCCCTTTCAGTTCTATTCTGAATTAAAGTGGTGGGAGCTTCATCTTTAGAGGCTTTCAAGAAGAGACTGGACTGCCCTCTGTCAGAAATGATGTGAGATCTCTTGCCTGGGGGGGGGGGGTTGGACTAGATGACCTCTAAGGTCCCTTCCGACTCTGTTACAATCTGTTAAAAAGAACAAACCTTGAAAATCTTTTCCATGGAGCTCTGGAGAGGTGGGTGGGTCGAAGAAAATCCCAGCTGACCAGGTGTCTGGATTTCCATCTCGCTTCCTCCCTTTTCAAGGACTTCCTCAGGGTTTGTAACCCTGAAGGGAAGCCGAACCTCCCAACAGCTGCTTAATGCAAGGCCCAGCTACTACGTATTTGGAATTTAGTTGGATTAAGAGAGGTTTAATAAAGATAATAATAGTACAATGTCACGGAAGGAAGGTACAGGGAGTCCTTGACATACGACGGCAATTGAGCCCAGAACTTACGTTGCTAAGTGAGACATCTGTTAAATGAGGTTTGTCCCATTTCATGGCCTTGCTTGCACGTGAATCATTGCAGCTGATAAATTAGTATGCGTTGTTTTTTTTTTAAATAAAAGTTTTTTATTTTTATCACAACAAAAACAAACATAAAACCTTCTTTCTGTTCCACAGTGTGTAAGCTGAGTACATATTTCTTCGTGCACAAAATAATATCATACATATTTAGTATATGTTTATAATTGTTCTTACCAATATTTTATATCACATTTGTCACTTATTCTATTATCCTTAACTTTTAAGTCCTTAACTTTCAATAATATATTTCAAGTTCATTTTCTTACTCTATCTAACTCATCTATTTATCAGTAACAATATGTTATACTATACTTATATAATTCAATTCTTTACTCTTCTATCCAACCATTCATAAAATAGATTCCAAATTTTATAATAGTCTTTTTCTTCTTGTCCTCTAATTGCCATTGTTAATTTTACTCATTTCTGCACATTCCATTATTTTCTTAATTATTTCCTCTTCTGTCGGAATTATTTCATTTCTCCAATTTTGTGCAAATACAATCCTAGCTGCTGTTAAAATATTAATAATCAAATACGTTATTTCTTGGTTATAACCCTCAGGCAAAATTCCCAATAAAAATGTCTCTGGCTTTAAGTCTGTAGGTTGTTTTATCATCTTCTCCAGCCGCATGTGTATTTAGCCCAATACTTAGTACGCGTTGTTAAGTGAAGCTGGCTCCCCCATGGACTTTGCAGAAGAACGGTGCAAAAAAAATAAGATGTGACCCAGCAACTCAGAACAGAACAGAGTAAGAGAGTTGGAAGGGAAACATGGACCAAGGAGTCTAATATGCGCACAAGTAAGAGGCTACGGATCAAAGTCCCACGGTGCAATGAAAGTGAGGGCCGGCCGGCCGAGGTGGGATCCCGAAGCCTCCGAGTGGAGGGCACACCACTGGCCCGTCGGGGAGGTGGAGCATGAGCGCGCGTGCTAGGACCCGAAAGATGGGGATCTATGCCTGGGCAGGGCGAAGCCAGAGGAAACTCTGGTGGAGGTCCGTAGCGGTCCTGGCATGCAAAGAAATCGGCCGTCCGACCTGGGCTTAGGGGCGAAAGACTAATCGAACCATGTAGTCGCTGGTTCCCGCTGAAGCTTCCCCCGGGAGAACTGGTGCTCGCGGGCACGAGGCTGCCGCAGTTTCATCCGGTCAAGCGAGTGATCCGAGGTCTTGGGGCCGAAACGATCTCAACCTAGTCTCCAACTTTAAATGGGTAAGAAGCCCGGCTCGCTGGCGTGGAATGCAGGGCCACTTCATGGGCCACGTTTGGTAAGCAGAACTGGCGCTGCAGGATGAACCGAATGGCGGGTTAAGGCGCCCGATGCCGACGCTCATCAGACCCCAGAAAAGGTGTTGGTTGTAAAACGTTTTGTGTACACGTTTTATAGTTGAGACCCTAGACCATTCCAGACAAATAACTGTCCAATCTCTTCCTAAAAACCCACAACTTCTGGTGGCCAGCAGTTCCACTGGTTCATTGTCCTCTCTGTTAGGAAGTTTCTCCTTAATTCCAGGTTGCTTCTCTCCTGGATTAGTTGCCATCCATTTTCCATTTTTCCTTCTTTCCTTCCTTCCTTTTCCTTCCCTCCCTCCCTCCTTCCTTCTTCATTCCCCTTCTCTTCCCTTCCTCTGTCTCCTTCATTCCCGTTTTGTTTTCCTTCCTTCCTTCCCTCTCTCCCTGAAACACAGAATCTTAGAGCTGGAAGGGACCTTGGAGATCTTATTTATTATTTATTTTATTTATTGTTCGTATTTCTATACCGCTCTAGTCCAACCCTCTGCTCAAGCAGGAGACCCTATACCATTCCAGACCAATGGCTGTCCAATCTCTTCTTAAAAACCTCCAGTGATGGAGCACCCACAAATTCTGGTGGCAAGCAGTTCCACTAGTTAATTGTCTTCACTGTCAGGAAATTTCTCCTTAGTTCTAAATTGCTTTTCTCCTTGATTAGTTTCCATCCGCTGCTTCTTGTCCTGCCCTCAGGGGCTTTGGAGAATAGGTGGAGCCCCTCCCCTTCGTGGTAGCCACTCAAATATTTAGATAAATATTTATTTACCTAAAGAACTTGTACGGCTGCCCCTATTGTGTGTCACAATTCTGGATGCCTTACAAAACAATATTAAACCAATTCTTAATTTGTTGGCTCCAGATCTGGCCAGAGACACAGAATGGCAACAGCCATAATTTCCATTTAAATCAGGGCTGTCCAGTCTTGGCAACTGTAAGGCCTATGGACTTGAACTCCCAGAATTCCCCAGCCAGACAAGTTTTAAAGTTGCCAAGGTTGAGAAACACAGCTTTAAAAACGAAACAAAAGCTCCTGCTTGATTTAACTGGGATTTAGGGGTAAGGTGACCTGGGGAATTCTGGGAGTTGAAGTCCCACAAGTCTTAAAAGTCGCCATGGTTAAATTACCCTCCAGTTTAAATCTCTCACCTTCATTTTAGACATTCCCAAGGCAAAAACTATTGGTATATCAGAATATGTTTTGGTGTTTTTAAAAGAGATATCTGTCCCTGCTGCCAGCCCAAGGCATTAGAGGAGGATTTAATCATGTATTCTGGAGATAATTTTAATCTCTGCTGTCTGCCCTCTCTGGATTTGTAAGCCGTGGAACATAACTGAACATTCAGATCTTGTGGGTGGAGGCCACAGAAGCAGACCTCATACATTACTTTTAAGTTTCCTCCTTGGAGATAGATGCAGCTCTCCCAACCAGCCTCTCTGAAGGTCCAGCGCTTAATGTTGCGCAGGCATTTTTTGCTGAGTGTTTGCAAACTTCCTCACTCCGATCTTCTCAAGAAAAAGCCATCTAGATCAGGGGCCTTCAAACTCGACAGCTTGAAGGCTTGTGGACTTCCACTCCCAGAATCCCTCCTCCAGTCATGTTAGCTCAGGAATTCTGGGAATGGAAGTCCACAAATCTTCAAGCTTTCGAGTTTGAAGGCCCTTGACCTAGAAACTTACTTCCCCCACCTATGCTGACCGCTGTCAGCCCCGAAAAGCAAACCTGGAGAAGCTAGTTTGAAAGCATAACTACAGGTAATCCTTGACTTAACAGTTCATTTAGAGCCATTGGGGAAACAGAGGAGAGGAGTGGAGTAGAATAGAACAGAACAGAACAGAATTCTTTGTTGGCCAAGTGTGATTGGACACACAAGGAATTTTGTCTTTGGTGCAAATGCTCTCAATGTACGTAAGAGAAAAGATACTTTCGTCAAGAGTCAAGAATCATCAGGTACAACACTTAATAATAGTCATAGGGTACAATAATGTGGGTGATTTTAAAGCGATTAGTACGGTGAGCGGGAGAGGCAGATTTGGCGGTTATAGGGGGCCACATTCTGTTCTGGGAGCGCGCCCCCGCTATTTGTCGGCGGTGGCGCGCTCCGACCCCCTTGTTATATCCCGTTCCCCGGGGGGTGTGAGCGATCGGGCCCGGGGCCTTCGGCTGATGTTGTGTAACGCCAGGTCCGTTATTAATAAGGCCCCCCTCATTTATGATTTGATCTGTGAGGGGGGAGCGGACCTGGTGGGTATTACCGAGACCTGGCTGGGCCCAGAGGGGGGAGTGCCCCTTGTGGAGATGTGCCCAGCCGGATTTCGGGTTTTTCATCGGCCGAGGGCCCAGGGGAGGGGCGGGGGTGTTGCGGTGGTTATTAAGGAGGATCTGTGTCCGAGGGAATCCACTGTTTCTCAGACGACCGGGTGTGAGTCTCTTTTCGTGAAGTTCGGTCCCAGGGTGCAGGTGGGCTTGCTGATCGCATACCTGGCTCCCTGCTATGCGGCATCGGCCCTGCTTGAGCTCCTCGAGGTTATAGCCGGCGTGGCGGTTGAGACCCCCAGGCTTATGGTCATGGGGGATTTCAACCTCCCTTCTGCCGGCGGTACCACGGGGATTGCTCAGGAGTTCATGGCTTCCATGACAGCCATGGGCCTGACCCAGTTAATTTGGGACCCTACTCACGTGGGAGGTCACACCCTGGATTTAGTTTTTGTCTCTGATCAGTGGCAGAGTGGTCTGGGTGTAGGGGACATAGTCATAGAACCCCTGTCATGGACAGACCACTCGCTCCTGAAGCTCGACTTCCGTTCCGCACCCCCCGACCGCAGGGAGGCGGGGCCGCTTAAATGGTACCGCCCCAGGCGCCTGATGGACCCGGATAGGTTCCTGATGGAGCTTGGGCCATTTCCCGAAGCTCACACACACGACTCGGTTGAGGGCCTGGTTGCCACCTGGGATAGGGTGGCTGCTGGGGCCCTTGACCGGGTCGTGCCCTTGCGGCCTCTGACCCGGTGCCGATCCCAAATGGCTCCTTGGTTTTCTGAGGAGCTAAGGGAGATGAAGCGCCGGAAAAGACGCCTAGAGAGTAGTTGGAGAGCTAGCCGTTCTGAGTCTGACCGAACACTTCTACGATCTTATATTAAGACGTACTTAGTGGCGATAAGGGTGGCGAGGAGGACTTACCTCTCCACCCTTATTGCGTCCGCGGAAAACCGCCCAGCCGCCCTGTTTAGGGTGACCCGCTCCCTTTTAGAGATGGAAGCGCGGGAGGATCCCTTACAGGGACGGGCTGAGGAGTTTTCTAGGTTTCTGCAGGACAAAATCGCTCAGATTCGGGACGAGCTGGACTCCGACTGGGCATCTCCGGGCGGGGGAGCGGGGGTGGATATCGGTGAGGCCATTTGGGTTGAGTTCGACCCTGTTACTGTAGAAGACGTGGACAGGGTGTTGGGGGGACTGAATGCCACCACCTGTTTGTTGGACCCGTGCCCCTCCTGGCTGGTTTTGGCCACTCGGGAGGTGACACGAGGCTGGTTCCAGGGTATTATAAACGCTTCCTTGAGAGAGGGGCTTTTACCCGCCGCCTTGAAGGAGGCGGTGGTGCGGCCCCTCCTCAAGAAACCGTCCCTGGACCCAGCATTGTTATCAAATTATCGTCCTGTCTCCAACCTTCGCTTTGTTGCGAAGGTTGTAGAGAGTGTGGTGGCCCGTCAGCTCCCCCGCTTCCTGGATGAAGCGAGTTATCTTGACCCCCTCCAATCGGGCTTCAGGCCCGGGCACAGCACGGAGACGGCGTTGGTCGCGTTGGTTGATGATCTCTGGAGGGCTCGGGACAGAGGTTGTTCCTCTGTCCTGGTCCTGTTAGATCTCTCGGCGGCTTTTGATACTGTCGACCACAGTATCTTATTGCAGCGGTTGGAGGGGTTGGGGGTTGGAGGCACCGTGTTGCGGTGGTTCTCCTCCTTCCTCTCCAACCGCTCGCAATTTGTGTTGACGGGGGGGCAGAGATCGTCCCCAAGGCCCCTGCTTTGTGGGGTGCCTCAGGGGTCGGTGCTCTCGCCCCTTCTGTTCAACATTTATGTAAAGCCGCTGGGTGAGATTATCCGTGGCTTTGGGGTGGAGTTCCATCAGTACGCTGATGATACTCAGCTGTACATCTCCACCCCGGGCCACCCCAACGAAGCCGTCGAAGTGATGTCCCGGTGCCTGGAGGCCGTGCGGGGTTGGATGGGTCGTAACAGGCTTCGTCTCAACCCGGCCAAAACCGAGTGGCTGTGGTTTCCTGCGCCCAGATACAGCCAGCTTATTCCTTCGCTGGCCGTGGGGGGAGAGGTTTTGACCCCCGTGGAAAGGGCACGCAACTTGGGTGTCCTCCTGGATGTGCGGCTGTCTTTGGAAGAACATATTGCAGCCGTCACCAGGGGGGCTTTTCATCAGATTCGTCTGATTTACCAGTTGCGGCCCTTTCTGGATCTGGGCGCACTTCGCACAGTCACTTCTGCCCTCGTTATCTCCCGCTTGGATTATTGCAATGCTCTCTACATGGGGCTCCCCTTGAAGAGTCTCCGGAGGCTGCAGTTAGTTCAGAATGCAGCCGCGCGGGTGATCGTGGGCGCCCCTCGGGGCGCGCACGTAACACCACTTCTCCGCAGGCTGCACTGGCTTCCTGTGGCCTTCCGGATTCGATTCAAGGTGGTACTGACGGTATTTAAAGTGCTCCATGGCTCGGGACCTGGGTACTTACGGGACCGCCTGCTGCCATCAACTACCTCCCGCCGCCCAGTACGCTCCCACAGGGTTGCCCTACTTGGGGTTCCGCCACCTGATCGCTGTCGGCTGGCGGCCCCGAGGGTGCGTGCTTTCTCTGTGGGAGCCCCCTCCCTGTGGAATGATCTCCCCCCGGAGATACGAGCCATGACAGATATCCTCTCCTTCCGGCGCGCAGTTAAGACCCTATTTTTTAAACAGGCTGGCCTGGCCCAGTAAGGGTTAAAGGGGTTTTAAGTTAATAGGGTTTTTAAAATTTTAACTATTTTTAAACTTTCGGGATACAGCTATATTTATATTTAATTTGGTTTTAAACTCTATTTAATCTTGTATTTTTGTATTTTAATGTATTTACTAGGCTGTACACCGCCCCGAGTCCCTTTTCGGAGAGGGAGCGGTATAGAAATATGATCAAATAAAATAAATAAATAAATAAATAATAAGCAATCAAATTATATCAGGAAACAGTCCATATAAATCATAAGGATACAAGCAGTCATACGGTCACAAGTTGGAGGGGATGGGCGATAAGGAGTGATGAGAAGATTAGCAGTAATAGTAGTGCAGACTTTGTAAATAGTTGGACAGTGTTGAGGGATTTATTTGTTTAGCAGAGTAATGGTGTTCGGGGGGGAAACTCTCCTTGTGTCTAGTTGTTCTGGTGTGCAGGGTTCTATAGCGTCATTTTGAGGGAAGGAGTTGGAACAGTTTATGTCCGGGATGTGAGGGGTCTGTAGATATTTTCACAGCCCTCTTTTTGACTCATGCAAGCAAATGGCACAACTTAGGAGAACAAACCCATCAGGACTAGATTCACCTTTGTCTTTGAAATGCAGATCATTTCAAAGACAAAAGCTGCTCTTTTGAAGACAGCAAAGTCTACCTTTTGGACAGAGAAGACGGCTGGTTTGAAAGAGGGGCCCAAGAGGCCACCTGGATTGAAATTGAATAGCCCTCTCCACAGAGTGGCAGGGATATGACCAGTGGTGGGATTCAAACTTTTTTTCCTACCGGTTCTGTGGACATGGCTTGGTGGGTGTGGCTTGGTGGGCGTGTCGGGCAGGATATACTGCCAAATCCCCCTTCCCTCCCCACCTCATTAACCTGCTTTCCAGCTCCGTTCTCTTGTGCAGGACAACCAAAGGAGACCCAGACAATCAGCTGGGACTCAATGGGAGGCGGAGAATAGATGGGGTTGGCGGGGTCAGTCAGAGGTGGGATTGGCCGGTTCTTTATTATTCTTTATTAATTTTTTATACTGCCCCCTCTCCCAAATAGGGACTCGGGGCGGTGTGCAGCCCAGATAAAACAACACAATCAGTAGAAAATTTAAAACAGATTTAAAAGGAATTAAACTAGTGGCTGGAAATATAAAATTACAGTAACGCAATAAAAACAAGATAAAAAAGTTAAAAATTACCAAAAATTTAAAACCCTAGTAATTAATACTAGGCCAGACCGGCCTGTTGGAAAAGGTGGGTCTTTAATCCGCGCCGGAAGGCCCTCAAGTCAGTAATGGCCCGCATCTCCGGGGGTAATTCATTCCAGAGGGAGGGTGCCCCCCGCAGAGAAGGCCTGCACCCTCGGGGCCACCAGCCGGCATCGTCCGGCTGCCGGCACCCCAAGAGGCCCACCCTGTGGGAGCACACTGGCCGGCGAGAGGCCGATGGTGGCAGCAGGCGGTCCCGTAAGTAGTTCTCTGAACTACTCGACATTTCCACTACCGGTTCTCCAGAACCGGCTGAATCCCAACTCTGGATATGACCCCATCTATCTCCAGTCTACAGCTGCAAAATTACTTTGTGACCCAGATTGGATCCTGTGACATTATCCCGTGACACATCTATTTGCCTTCATTTCTGATAATATTGCTTAGGGGTCTTCCTTAAAATGTTACATCTGAACAGATATCCCAAAGGTGCTTTTCAGGAGGCAACTGGACTTCCTTGTTTTTTCTTTGAAGACATTTCTCTTCTCATCCCAGAAGCTTCTTCAGCTCTGACCGGATGGTGGGGATCGGAAGGATTTATGCTCCTTGCAGGCAGCTGGTCATTTGCATCCTTTTAGGGAGTCGTTGAAGCCACTTGGAGGTTTACCTGTGTCCTCGGGGTCACCTGAGTGGTGCAAATGGGTTTGGACCTTCTTGGAACTGCTGAAAGGACTGTGTTGTAGACTGGAGATAGATGAGGTCATATCCCTCCCCCTCTGTGGAGGGAGGACTGTTCAGTTTGGAGATAGATGGCCTCTTGGGCCCCTCTTTCAAATCAGCGGTCTTCTCTGTCCAAAATGTGGACTTTGATATCTTCAAAAGAGCGGCCTTTGTCTTCTAAATGCAGGAGGAAGTGCTGAATCTGGTCCTGATGGGTAAGTTCTCTTAGATTGTGCCATGTGCTTGTGAAGTGGCTGTTTGGTTTCCCCAATGCAGAGCAGTACACTTTCTAGAACAGGGGTTTCCAACCTTGGCCATTTTTAAGACTCGTGGACTTCAACTCCCAGAATTCCCCAGCCAGCTACGCAGGTGTGGACCAATAGAATAAAAGCTTGTTTGTGTCATAACCAGGAAGTAAGATTCTTTGGAATTAATCCCAAGAATTCTTGGGATTGGGAATGAGTTTATTTGTCATATGCAAACACAACCCATTCTCTGTTGTCGTAATACTTGATGTGCATCCTGAATTCTTGCTGGTCTTCTTTTTCTGTGGTCTTACAGTGTACTCCACAACAGTTGTGTAGTTGTGTATCTCTCTTGCCATTAGATGGCAAGCTTTATTTCGGATTCCTTCAAAGAATACCACATCCCTTGTCCTGGTTAGACAGCTACAAGCGCCTGGCTGCTTTTCTCTAAAGGTGTATGACCATTAGCTTCGTCAAGAAATTATCCTAATCAGTAAAGGAGAATATTTCTGGCTCGGGGTTGAAATGTGGGGTGTTTGGTGCTCTCTGAGTTTGGTTGTTTTCTTGCAGATCTTTTATTACCCAAACTAGGTAACACCACCAGTGCTGGGAGGGAGCAGGATTTGCTCTCTGCCGACCCTGCAAATATGGCCTTGATAATGTTACCCAGTTTGGGTCATGAAACGTCTGCAAAGAAGTACCAGACTAGCACTAATGATGTTACCTAGTTTGGTAACGAAACGTCTGCAAGAGAACAACCCAGGTCAGAGAGCACCAAGAGGACCCCACTGTTGTCTTCTTCCTCTCTCTCTCTCCTCTTCCTTTTCCTCTTCTTCTTCCTCCTCCACAAACCCTCTCCCTTTTAGTACTGATGGTGTTACGTAGTTTGGTAATGAAACGTCTGCAAGAAAATAACTCAGCTCAGAGAGCACCAGGGACCCCACTGTTGTCTTCTTCCTCTCTCCCTCCTCCTCCTCCTCCTCAAATCTCTCCCTTCTAGTACTGATGGTGTTACCTAATTTGGTAATGAAACGTCTGCAAGAAAACCCATCTCAGAAAGCAACTGTCAGTGTTCCAGCAAACCTCCATTCCAATCAATAAATCACTTTCTCAGGCTTTTGGCAGCGTGGGAGCATTGAATCTCAATTTGGCTTCCAAGCTGACAGCACCAAGGACCCCACTGTCTTCTTCCTCCTCCTCCTCCTCCACTTAGCAAAGCCACTTTCCTTCTAGCACCGATGATATTACCTAGATGGGTCGTGTAATGTCTGCATGCAAACTACCAATCTCAGCACCAACCTTGAGCTGCAAATATTTTCTTCTGTTGTGAGTAAAATATGTTATCAGAATAACAGGGTAGAAGGGACCAACCTTATCCTCTCTCTCCATCATCATCTCTTTGCAGGCTAAACATAACCAGATCATTTAAAACCGGAGCGTTCAACCTTGGCCCCCTGAAGACCTCTGGGCTTCAGCTTCCAGAATTCCACAGCCACCTTAAAAAGTTGCAGAGGTTGAAAAACGCTGACATATAGAATATCCACCTCTTGATAATCTGTTTAGCAGTAGAAGCATAACCGAGCTAAAAGAGGAACAAATCTAAGGAGGTCCCAAAGGTGGTTTGTTTTTTTCCCCAAGAGAAAATGGGACTTTCTGGTTTTTCTTTGACGTAGCTGAAGAAGCTTCTGGGATGAGAAGCGAAACGTCTTCAAAGAAAAGCCAGAAAGTCCAGTTGTCTCTTGTGGGGAAAAAGAAAGAAAGAAAGAAAGAAAGAAAGAAAGAAAGAAAGAAAGAAAGAAAGAAAGAAAGAAAGAAAGAAAGAAAGAAAGAAGAAAGAAAGAAAGAAAGAAAGAAGAAAGAAGAAGAAAGAAAGAAAGAAAGAAAGAAAGAAAGAAAAGAAAGAAAGAAAGAAAGAAAGAAAGAAAGAAAGAAAGAAAGAAAGAAAGAAAGAAAGAAAGAAAGAAGAAAGAAAGAAAGAAGAAAGAAAGAAAGAAAGAAAGAAAGAAAGAAGAAAGAAAGAAAGAAAGAAAGAAAGAAAGAAAGAAAGAAAGAAAGAAAGAAAGAAGAAAGAAAGAAAGAAAGAAAGAAAGAAAGAAAGAAAGAAAGAAAGAAAGAAAGAAAGAAAGAAAGAAAGAAAGAAAGAAAGAAAGAAAGAAAGCACCTTTGGGACAACTGTGAATGACTGAGGATCTCCATAGACATATATATATCCAGTGGAACAGCTTGCCATCAGAAATCGTGGGTAGCTCCATCACTGGAGGCTTTTAAGAAGAGACTGGACAGTCACTTATCTGGAATGGTACAGGTTCCCCTGCTTGAGCAGGGGGCTGGGCTAGATGACCTCCAAGGTCCCTTCCAGATTCTATTTCATTCTATTCTATTCTCCCTCCCTCCATTCCATTCCATTCCATTCTATTTAAATTCTATCCTTCCTTCCTTCCATTCCATTCCATTCCATTCCATTCCATTCTATTTAAATTCTGTTCTATTCTCCTTCCTTCTTTCTTCTATTCTATTCTATTCCATTCCATTCTATTTAAATTCTATTCTCCTTCCTTCCTTCTTTCTTCTATTCCATTCCATTCTATTGAAATTCTATTCTATTCTCCTTCCTTCCTTCTTCTATTCCATTCCATTTTATTTAAATTCTATTCTCCTTCCTTCCTTCTTTCTTCTATTCCATTCCATTCTATTTAAATTCTATTCTTCCTTCCTTCCTTCTTTCTTCTATTCTATTCCATTCCATTCTATTTAAATTCTATTCTATTCTCCTTCCTTCTTCTATACTATTCTATTCCATCCCATTCTATTTAAATTCTATTCTCCTTCCTTCCTTCCTTCTTTCTTCTATTCTATTCTATTCCATTCCATTCTATTGAAATTCTATTCTATTCTCCTTCCTTCCTTCTTCTATTCTATTCCATTCCATTTTATTTAAATTCTATTCTCCTTCCTTCCTTCTTTCTTCTATTCTATTCCATTCTATTTAAATTCTATTCTCCTTCCTTCCTTCTTTCTTCTATTCTATTCCATTCCATTCTATTTAAATTCTATTCTGTTCTCGTCTCCTTCCTTCCTTCTTCTATATTCCATTCCATTCCATCTCTATTAGAATTCTGTTCTATTCTCCTTCTTCCTTCTATTCTATTCCTTCCATTCAGTCTATTAAATTCTAATTCTATTCTCCTTCCTTCTTCTTCTATTCCATTCCATTCTATTAAATTATATGCTCTGATTCTCTTCCTTCCGTCCTTCCTTCTGTCTTCTATTCATTCCTATGTTCCTATTCTATTCTCCGTCCTTCCTTCATTCTTCCATTCCATTCTATTTAAATTCTATTCTATTCTCCTTCCTTCTTTTTTCTATTCTATTCTGTCCTATCCCATCCCATTTAAATTCTATTATATTCTCCCATCCTTCTTTCTTCTATTCTATTCTATTCTATTCCCATATTCTGTATTTTATTCTATTTCTGTTCGATTCCCATATTCTCTATTCTATTCTATTCTCCAAGGAGGTATCAGCAATTGTCTTCTTCTCCACCTTTAGCAAGTTCAGATCAGAAGAGATCACCCTTTTGGGAAAGACCCATCTGAAAAACAGATGTGGATGCTTCCAGGTCAATTCTCAAAGAAGTTCTGGAATTTCCTGGAACATCAGATTAAAAGAAGAGAAGAGCCTTGATTTCCTGGCTTGCTTTTCCAGAGCAGCCCGCCCCAATCGGTTGCAGAACCTCTAGCAGCCTTGAAGAAATGCCAAGGACATTATGTTGGGAATGTGGTTTTTACTCTCCCGCCTGCAATCAGGAGATGAATTATATCTGAAATGGCTTCTGGCATTTTCTTGGTTTTGGTCCAAGGGAAGGCATAGAGCTGAAGGCTTTGATGTTTGGCGAGATGGGGCTGCCTTATTTCTACCATTCTCATTCTGTCGCCGTAAAAACTGAATTTTTTTAGAATTCTTTAATGCAGGGGTCACCAACCTTTTGGACCTCAAGGACCACCAAACTCATAATTTTAAATCCCGCGGACCAGAGACCCTGGGAAAATCCCCCCAAAAAGTCTGCAGGAAAATTCCCCACTCCGTTTTCCTATCCAATCGATCGTTCTTTATTTGGGATCGCAGGATATAGTCTCCAGCTCTGTTCTCAGGAGGAGAGAGAGAGAGACAGAGAGAGAGAGACTTTTGGCTTCATGCAAGGAAAGCAGTAGAAGCCGCAGAAGTCTTTCTTTCTCTCCCCCAAACTCCGCCAGGAATGAGTTTTCACTGGCGCAGCCTCTTGGAGCAGGAGGCCTTGCAGGGTCCCCAATACTCATTTCTGGCAAAGTTTGGGGGAGAGAAAGAAAGACTTCGGCTGCTTTCCTTGCGTGCAGCCAAAAGCAGAAGAAGAAGGAAGCGGAAAGGAGCAGCCTGGTGGCCAGGCCAGGCATGAGGGGCGTGTGGAGCAAATTCCCCCCCTCTGCCCTTTCCCCCCTCCCCTCACTACGTCGTGTTGTTCACAATGCAAGTGACACAAGCCTTGTGTTCCCGCGGGCCATGTGGGCAGCGCAGTCTTGTGTTCCCGCACAGCCTGGGTTAATTGCTTTTGGGGGGGGGACATTTCTCTGCAGACCACCAACATTTTCTCGCGGACCACCAGTAGCCCCCGGCCCACCGGTTGGCGACCACTGGTCTAAAGGAAAATTCAGGGTATGAAAGTACAAGGTGTCCTGGACTTACAACCATTCATTTTGTGGCCGTTCAAATTTACACTGATACTGACTTATGACCATATTTCACACTCAACGACTATTACAGCATTCCCATGATCAAAATTTGGACGCTTGGCCACTGACTCATATTTATGACGGTTGCAGAGTCAAGTGATTCCCCTTTTGCGACCTTCTGACAAGCAAAGTCCACTGGGAAGCCAGATTCACTTATAGACCACACGACTAACTTAACGACTGCGGGGATTCCCTTAACAACCGTGGCAAGAAAGGTCGTAAAATGGGACAAAACTCACTTCGCAACTTTCTTGCTTAGCAGTGGAAATTTTGGGCTCCATTATGGTCATAAGTCAAGGACAACCTGATAAGACAGCAAGTTCCCATCTGTATAAAATTCGGGAAGCCCCGTTGTAAACCATATTTTTTTTTCAAAAAAAAATCTATTCGATGTGTTTCTGTTGTTCTTTCTTTGCATAAACTCAGATGTTTGGTTCATCTTGTCCAGCATGGTCCGTACGTTGATGGATTTATTTTTGTTCTTTTCCTGAATCAACAAAACACCCAAGAAAACAAAACAAATACACAAAATGCAAACAAACCCAGAACAGATCCCAAGAGCAGCATAAGGGGGAGGGAAAGTGGTATTTGGGGAAAGTTAGGTGTTATGTTATGTTATGTTAATATTTATTTATATACCGCTCCTCTCCCGAAGGACTCGGAGCGGTGCACAGCCATACAATTAAAACAATAAATATATAGAAGTTAAAACTAAATTAAACTAAAGGCCCTGGCTGAAAACAATTAAAACCCCTCTCTAAAACCTTAAAATTTGATATAAAAAATAAAACACCCAAATCTAAAATCAGCCCAAGCCGGCCTGGTCAAAGAGCCAGGTTGTCAAGGCACGCCTGAAGGTCCCCAGGTCCGGTGGCAACCCATTCCAGAGGGCAGACACCCGCACCGAGAAGGCCCTATTCCTCGGGGTCACCAGCCGGCACATAGATGCCGATGGGACCCGCAAGAGACCCTCCCTGTGGGAGCGCACTGGGCGGTGAGAGGAAAATTGCAGAATGCGGTCTTGTAAATATCCTGGTCCGATGCCATGGAGCGCTTTAAAAGTTAACACCAAAATTTTAAAGCGCACCCGAGAGGCCACCAGCAACCAATGCAGCTCGCGCAGGAGGAGCGTCACATGAGAGAACCTTGACGCCCCCACAACCACCCGCGCGCCCACATTCTGTACCAGTTGAAGCCTCCGGATGCTCCCATTCGGGAGCCCCATGTAGAGGGTGTTACAGTGGTCCAGTTGGGAGGTGACCAGGGCATGAGTGACCGTGCGTAAGGCATCCCGATCCAGAAAGGGCCGCATCTGGTGGATCAGGCAAACTTGATGAAGCGCCCCCCTGGAGACGGCTGTAATGTGGTCTTCCAGGGACAGCCGTACATCCAGGAGGACACCCAGATTGCGAGCCCTCTCTGAAGGGGGCAAAATCTCACCCCCAATAGCCAGCGAAGGAACTACCTGGCTATATTGTGGTGATGAAAGAGAAAGTCAGACACCGTCTAAAGGAGGAAAAAAAAAACATTTTGTTGAATATAAGTAGTCCTCAACTTACAACAGTTCATTTAATGACTGTTCAAAGGTGACTTACCACTATTTTGCACAAGTACGACTGTTGCAGCCTCTCCATGGCCACGGGATCAAAATTAAAAGGCTTGGCAACTGGCATGTACTTATGCCAGTTGCAGCGTCCCCGAGGTCATGTGCTCCTCTTTTGCGTCCTTCCCACAAGCAAAGTCAGATTCACTTAACGACCGTGTTGCTAACGTTAACAACCGTGGTGATTCACTTAACAACTGCAGCAAGAAAGGTGATTAAACAGGACCAAACTCGCTTAACAAATGTCTCCCTGAGCAACCTAAATTTTGGGCTCCGTTGTGGTTGTAAGTCGAGGATTTGCTGTATTTCTCACGGGCAAAAATCTCGCAGGGGAAAAAATGACGGAGGAAGCTTCGAAATGTGGCCTGAAGAAATACAGGTAGTCCTCAACTTACAACAGTTCATTTAGTGACTGTTTGAAGTAACTGAAAAAAAAGTGACTTATGACCATTTTTTTCACTTTTAGGACCGTTGCTACCTCCCCAACAGTCATATGTTCCAAATTCAGACGCTTGGCAACTTGATTCGTACTTATGACCATTACTGTGTCCCAGGGTGGGGGGATTGTGTGATTTCCACCTCTTGCCCCCTCCAGACAAGCAAAGTCAATGGTCCATGTTAGGATATGTGCAGAGTAACCCTTGCATAAAAAGGATATGCACACGGAAATGGTTTATGAGAACAGTTATGAATAAATATACAATCACACAGAATCGAACAAGTTATATCAATGTTTACTTGAAGAAATAGCACAGTTCAATAAACAGTCCATGTCATACACCTTTTTTATCAGTCCAGAAATATCCAGTTATAAAGTCTCTTACCGGTTTCAAGTCTTTTACAGCAGACAAATATCAAACCGTAATACAACAGATAATCTTCGATATCAACAGAATATCAAAATAAACATGGTTAGTCAGTATCGGTCCGTAGTCAGTCAGTATCAGTATCAAGAGAGATCATCAGTGAAAAAGAGAGAATTAAACCATGATCTATAGCTCCCTCTTATGGCAACTTGTAGCATAATTAACCAACCAGAACACAGCAATAATACATTACAGTATTTTTCATTAAAACTACAAACATATATACATGTGTAGTTTATCTATTGTCAACCCAACTACATTATTTAACATATACATAACAGTCCACTTAACGACCGAGTGGCTAGCTTGTCAACTGCAGTGATTCACTTAAAAACCACAGCAAGGAAAGTGGCAAAACAGGCAAATCTCACTGAACAAATTTCTCAGCGACGTGCATGTTGGGCTTGGTTGTCCAAGTCGAGAGCTCCCTGTAAGCGTTGGTTTACTCTTGCATTTTTTTTCCAGCTCTCCGAGCACTTTCCCACATGTTCAAGTAAAACGCTGTTTAGTTTTCCATTGTTTTGTGATTACAAAGCCTCCTGTTTGCTGCTTTTATTGCATCCATTTAGAGGCCTTAGGGAAAATGCCACCCCGAACTAGCCACAGCTTAGCCGTGTTTTCCTAGCCTGAGGACTTGCTGGAGGCTGCTCCGAATAAGTTGCTCAACAGATTAACAGAGGTTGGAAGGGACCTTGGAGGTCATCCAGTCCAACCCCCCTGCACATGCAGGAGACTCTACACCATTTCTGATAGAGAGCAGTTCTTGAAAGCCTCCAGCGATGAAGCTCCCACAACCTCTGAAGGCAACTTCTGTTCCATGGGTTGATGGTTCTCCCTGTCAGAAAGTTTTTCCTTATTTCCAGGTTGAATCTCTCCTGGGTCATTTTCCCCCCATTATTCCTTGTCTGGCCTTCAGGTGCTTTAGAAAACAGCTTGATCCTCTCCTCCTCTCTGGGGCAGCCCCTCAAATATTGGAAGGCTGCTCTCCTGTCTCCCCTGGTCCTTCTCTTCCCTGGACTAGCCGGGCCCAGTTCCTGCAACCGTTCTTCATATGTTTCAGCCTCCAATCCCCTCATCATCCTGGTTGCTCTTCTCTGCACTTTTTTCTAGAGTCTCAACCTCTTTTTTTATAATGTGGTGACCAAAACCGGATGCAGTACTCTAGGTGTGGCCTTACTAAGGCTTTATAAAATGATATTAGTACTTCCCTTGATCTCGATTGCATCCCTCTGTTAATGCAATTTAGGATTGCACTGGCTTTCTTTGGCTGCCACTGCACACGGCTGGCTCCTATTTAGCAGGTTGTCTACTAAGACTCTGGGATCCCTTATTACAGGTTATTACAGGTAGTCCTTGACTTGCGACCACAGTCGAGCTCAACATTTCCATTGCTAAGGGAGATATTTGTTAAGCGAGTTTGGTCCCGTTTTACGACCTTCCTTGCCCCCATCATTAAGTGAATTGCTGTATTTATTACATTAGTAAAATTGTCAGCCTCCAAGAATCCTCCTTCTGCTTGTCTTTCCGGCTGCCATAGAAACGGTGGGAGGGAAGAATAATTAGACTGGTGGTTCGAGTTGGTGAAATGTAAACTGTTGGGATGTTTTCTTGATGATGCTTCGCTTGCTTACTGTGCAGATGTAGCCTCTTATCTCTCTAGGCCAAGGTCAACCGTCTTGGCATGCCAGATGTGTGAAACACCATCTGAAGATGCCCCATCCCTGGAGACTTTCAAGAAGAGATTGGCCTGCCATTTGTCAGAAATGGTGTAGGGTCTTCCGCTTGGGCGGGGGTGGGGTTGGACTAGATGACCTACAAGGTCCCTTCCAACCTCTGATGATCTGTTATCTGAAAACATCATACACACCTCAGATTGGATGGCCAGTTTGAACTCTTGGGGGTGGGAACATGGGAATGACTTTGTATATGCGATTTTCGTGCCGATTGCCTCAGATCTTGTATTCCTTCTGATGCTGCCACTTCAATTTCCAGTAAAAGTCCTTTTCTCTGAAAGTGTGGAGTCTCAGGTTTTCTTGCTTGGATTTTGAATGGAGCCTCGCCTGATAAAAATGGTTGTTCAGTTGGTTTCCCCGTTGACTTTGCTTCTCAGAAGGTTGCAAAAGCCGATCACACGACTCCAGGAAACTACGACCATTATAAATGCCTTTCCCTCTCTCTCACAGCCCAGCCCATCTCACAGGGTGGTGGTTGTTGTGGAGGAAAATGGGAGGAGGAAGAGGAAGGAGTATTGTGTAGGTTCACCCCCTTGATCTTCTAATGAATAGAATAGAAAATTCTTTATTGGCCAAGTATGATTGGACACACAAGGAATTTGTCTTGGTGCAAATGCTCTCAGTGGACATAAAAGAAATGATGCATTTGTCAAATTAGAATAGAATAGAATAGAGTAGACTAGAATAGAGAATAGAATAGAATAAGGAAAGAGAATAGAATAGAATAGAATAAGGAAAGAGAATATAATAGAATAGGAAAGAATAGAATAGAATAGGAGAAAGAAGGAAGGAGAATAGAATGGAATGGAATGGAATTCTTTATTGGCCAAGTGTGATTGGACACACAAGGAATTTTTTCTTGGTGCAAATGCTCTCCATGTACATAAAAGGAAAAGATACATTCATCAAGAGTCGAGTCATAAGGTACAACACTTAATGATAATCATAGGGTACAATAAGCAATCAAATCATACCAGGAAACAGTCAATATAAATCGTAAGGATGCAAGCAGTCATAACAGTCACAAGTGGGCGTGGATGGGTGATAAGGAGTGATGAGAAGATTAATAGTAATAGTAGTGCAGACTTTGTAAATAATTGGACAGTGTTGAGAGAATTATTTGTTTAGCAGAGTGATAGTGTTCGGGAAAAAACTCCCCTTGTGTCCAGTTGTTCTGGTGTGCAGGGCTCTTTAGCGTCATTTTGAGGGAAGGAGCTGAAACAGTTTATGTCCGGGATGTGAGGGGTCTGTAGATATTTTCACAGCCCTCTTTTGGACTCGTGCAGGATACAGGTCCTCGATTGAAGGCAGGTGGGTAATAATTGTTTTTTCTGCAGTCCTAATTATCCTCTGAAGTCTGTGTCTGTCTTATTGGGTTGCAGAACCAAACAGGACAGTTATAGAGGTGCAGATGAGAGACTCAATCATTCCTCTGTAGAACTGGATCAGCGGCTCCTTGGGCAGTTTGAGCTTTCTGAGTTGGATAATAGAATAGAACAAAATAAATAACATAACTGAACTCGTGGGAATCTTTTTTTTGCTTCCCTAACCCTCTGCCTTCTTTCTTTTTCTCTTCCCTTGCAGTGACTCATGTGAACGACGCTTCCTGCACCCAGATGAGCGCCCCAGGGCTGACGGGGCATTTTCGGCCCAGATAGCCGGTGGGCTCCCACTCACCCGCCCCGCCCAGCAGAATGCCGTCCACCAGCCGAGCGGGCAGCCTGAAGGATCCCGAAATCGCCGAGCTGTTTTACAAAGAAGATCCGGAGAAGCTCTTCACCGACCTCCGGGAGATCGGCCATGGAAGCTTTGGAGCCGTTTATTTTGTAAGGAGTCTTATTTATTTATTTATTTATTTGGGGGGGGAGAGTCCTTGCAAGGGCACATGGGAAAAGGAGGGGGCACCTCCAAGTAGTCCCCGACTTACGACCACTGCTGAGCCCAACATTCCTGTTTGCCAAGCAAGGTTGAGTTGAGTGTCATCCATTTTTGCAGCCTTATTTGGCATGGTTGTTAAGTGGATCGCTGCAGTTGTTAAGTGAATCGCACGGTCATGAAGCTTTTCACTTGCTCTGGTCTCTGATCGTTGACTGTAATAAAACATTCTATCTACCTACCTATCTATTACATATATCTATGTAATGCCCTCTACATGGGGCTCCCTGCAGGGAGCACCCGAAGGCTTCAACTGGTACAAAATGCGGCCTGCGCGGGTGGTTATGGGGGCGTCGAGATACTCCCATGTGACGCCCCTCCTGCGCGAGCTGCATTGGTTGCCGGTGGCCTTCCGGGTTCGCTTTAAAGTATTGGTTTTGGTCTTTAAAGCGCTCCATGGCATCGCACCAGGATACTTACAAGACCGCATTCTGCCAGTAGTCTCCCACCTGACCGGTGCGCTCCCACAGAGAGGGTCTCCTCCAGGTCCCGACGCCTTCTATGTGCCGCCTGGTGACCCCGAGGAATAGGGCCTTCTCTGTGGGGGCACCCTGCCCTTTGGAACGGGCTGCCCCCGGGGCTACTAACAACCACTAATCTGAAGGCATTCAGACGTGACCTGAAGACCTGGCTCTTTCGAGCAGGCCGGTCTGAGCTGACTCAAATGGGATTTTAAATAAGGGGTTTTAGATTAGTTGGGGTGGGGTACGAAAGTTTTAATTTATTTTAATCAGGGGGTTTTAGATTTTTATTTGGGCAGCCTATAATTCTTTTTTAATCGTATTTATATGTGTGTTTCTATGTATTTTAGTTGGCTGTTCACCGCCCTGAATCCTTCGGGAGAAGGGCGGTATATAAAATTATGAAATAAATAAATAAATCTATCTACCTACCGTGTTTCCCCAAAAATACCACCTACCCTGAAAGTAAGTCCTAGCTGGATTTTTACACATGCGCCCAAAATAAGCCCTAATGAAGATCCTGCCCACTCCGGAGTGGACGGGTAAAAATTAAGCCAGGGTGGGGATGGGAGGGAGGTGGAGCTGCCCTACTACTTCCCTTTGGACAGTTGTAGCCAGGCCTTGCACCCCCCGACACCTGCCTGGCCGGCCCATTTCTGCTGCAGCCGGCAAGGCTTTCCTGAAGGCCTCCAGATAACAAAGCTCTGGATCGATCCAGGAGCTCTTATTATTGGCTGTGGAGGCCTTCAGGAAAGCCTCGCCAGCTGCAGCAGAAGTTCCTGAAGGCCTCTGACAGCGAAAAGGAGGGCAGGGGTGATGCACACAAGTGAGGTGAGTCAGTGGATGGCATCCTTCCATCCCCCACTGAAAATAAGACCTGGTGCCTTTTTTGGTGGCCAAAAAAATGTAAGACAGGGTCTTATTTTTGGGGAAACATGGTATCTTCCTGTCTGTCTGTCTGTTTATCTATCTCTTTCCGTCCATTCATATCTATCTACCTGTGTGTGCGTGTGTCAGTCAGTCAGTCAGTCACTCTCTCTCTCTCTCTCTCTAATCTATCTATGTATCTGATAGGTACTCTATCTATCTATCTATCTATCTATCTATCTATCTATCTATTTATCTATCTATCTAATCTATCTATCTATCATTGTCTGTCTGTCTATCATCTACCTATCTAGTCTGTCTATCTGTCTGTCTGTCTCTCTCTCTGTTTGTCTGTCTGTCTGATAGGTAACCATCTAAACCAGGGATTGGACACCTTGGCAGCTTTAAGACCTCTGTGGACTTCAACTCCCAGAATTCCCCAGCCAGCATTGCAGGAGTTGAAGTCCATAAGTCTTCCAAGTTGTGTTAAATCTTTTGCCTTCTCCTTTGATCAGAGGTGGCCAACTGTGGCTTTTTGAAGGCGTGTGGTTCATGCTGGCTGGAGCATTCTGGGAGTTGAAGTCCACAGGTCTTAAAGCTGCTAAGGTTGGTATAGATCAGAGGTCTCCAAACTTGGCAACTGTTAAGACTTGTGGACTTCAGATAAGAGATAGTCAGAATTGGAAGGGACCTTGTAGGTCATCTAGTCCAACCCCCCGCCCAAGCGGGAGACCCTACCCCATTTCTGACCAATGGCGGTACAATTGCTTGTTGAAAGTGTCAAGTGATGGCGCTCCCACAACTTCCGAGGGCAACTTCTGTTCCATGGGTTGATTGTTCTCACTAATAATTTCTCCTTATTTCCAGGTTGAATCTCTCCTTGTTTAGTTTCCATCCATTATTCCTTGTCTGGCCTACAGGCTCTTTAGAAAATAACTCCCAAGAATTTCAACTCCCAGAATTCCCCAGCCAGCATTCTGGGAGTTGAAGTCCATAAGTCTTAAAGTTGGCAAGGTTGGGGACCCCTGGCATAGAGGAAGGCAGCCAACTCATGCCACAGCGTGTTAACACAACGGGCATCAGAGAGGGGATTCCTTGTGATCCATTTCCCACAGATCCACCTCCAAGCCAGCCTTCCTTCGCTGCTGGTGTGCTTCGAATGGCAAGCTAAGTCATTCAGGCTCTCGGTACTTGGCTCCAGGGTCCTCTCCTCGAAGGGCAGGGGGAACGTTCTCCTCGAACAATAGCCGAACCTAACAAAAGCACTTTATTGTGTGCTTGGAAACCCACATACTGGCTTCCATTGTCAGGCCGGCGTTGTGGAAGGCAGCTGGAAGTCGTGCGATTTCCTGCTAACGTCACACAACTGCCGACCGTCGACACAGGATGAGGGTCTGGGGAAGGCAGCACCAGCTCCTGGTGGCACCAGTGGGATTGTGGGCAGGGTGGCAGGTTGAGAGAAGGGACCTTGGAGGTCTTCTAGTCCAGGATTTGGGGGGGGGGAGTGTCTTCCTTTAGGAGCCCCCCCTTTGAAGTGTAAGCTTTTGTAGAGCAGAAAGAACTGAAAATCTTCCTTGGGTTTCGTTCCAAGCAAAACCCAACCAGATTCAGTCTTTACCTTCATGGCCTTCAGGTGCAAAACCTGCAGCCATGGTCAGTAGAGTTGCAGCCCACCCCATTTAGCTGGCTTAGGTTGAGCCTCCTAATTGCTCAAAGGCAAAAGGTGCCAATGGTAAAGATGACCAACAGAAGGGAAGTTTTGTAGCTCAGGGTTGAGCTGTGGGGTCCTTGGTGCTCTCTGAGCTGGGTGGTTTTATTGCAGATGTTTTATGACCCAACTAGGGAACATCATCAGTGGTGGAAGGAAGGAAGGAAGGAAGGAAGGAAGGAAGGAAGGAAGGAAGGAAGGAAGGAAGGAAGGAAGGAAGGAAGGAAGGAAGGAAGAAAGGAAAAGAGGAAGATAGTTGGGTCCTTGGTGCTCTCTGAGCTGGAAGGAAGGAAAGGAAGGAAGGAAGGAAGGAAGGAAGGAAGGAGGGAGGGAGGGAAAGAGGGAAAAGAAGAAGATAGTTGGGTCCTTGGTGCTCTCTGAGCTAGAAGGAAGGAAGGGAAGGAAGGAAGGAAGGAGGGAGGGAGGGAAAGAGGGAAAAGAGGAAGATAGTTGGGTCCTTGGTGCTCTCTGAGCTGGAAGGAAGGAAGGAAGGAAGGAAGGAAGGAAGGAAGGAAGGAAGGAGAGGAAGATAGTTGGGTCCTTGGTGCTCTCTGAGCTGGAAGGAAGGAAGGAAAGGAAGGAAGGAAGGAAGGAAGGAGAAGAGGAAGATAGTTGGGTCCTTGGTGCTCTCTGAGCTGGAAGGAAGGAAGGAAAGGAAGGAAGGAAGGAAGGAAGGAAGGAAGGAAGGAGGGAGGGAGGGAAAGAGGGAAAAGAAGAAGATAGTTGGGTCCTTGGTGCTCTCTGAGCTAGAAGGAAGGAAGGAAAGGAAGGAAGGAAGGAAGGAGGGAGGGAGGGAGGGAAAGAGGGAAAAGAGGAAGATAGTTGGGTCCTTGGTGCTCTCTGAGCTGGAAGGAAGGAAGGAAGGAAGGAAGGAAGGAAGGAAGGAAGGAAGGAAGGAGAGGAAGATAGTTGGATCCTTAGTGCTCTCTGAGCTGGAAGGAAGGAGGGAGGGAAGGAAGGAAGGAAAGAAAGAAGGAAGGAAGGAAAGGAAGAAGGAAGGAAGGAAGGGAGGAAGGAAGGAAGGAAGGAAGGAAGGAGAGGAAGATAGTTGGGTCCTTGGTGCTCTCTGAGCTTGATGGATTTTCTTGCAGACGTTTCACGACCCAACTAGGGGACACCATTAGCGCTAGAAGGGAGTGTGAGGTTTGCAGACAGGAGGAGGAGGGGAGAAGGAGCAAAAGGCCTATGGGCTCCTTGGTGCACCCTGGACTTAGTTGTTTTCTTATAAGAATTTCATGACCCAACGAAGGAATATCATCAGTGCTAGAAGGGAGAGGGGGTTATGGAAAGGAGGAGGAGGAGGACTGTGGGATCCTTGGTGCTCTCTGAGCTCGGTGGTTTTCTTGCAGACGTTTCACCACCCAACTAGCGAACACCATCGGTGCAGTGTAAGAGGCTGCATCGGGTAAGGGGGCTAGTAGCCCTCCCCGCGCCCAAGAGAACCATTCTATTAGCCTAGTTTTAGAGTCTTTGAGATTATCCAGCAGCCAAGCAGCTGTTAACAGGGAAAGGTGGGCAGAAAAAGGGAGGAGTTTAAACTTGCGTTGTGATTAAGGCCTGGTTCCGTTTTGCAGGAGGGCTTCTGATCTCCCCAGATGGCATCAAGGGGGCTTCAGCCAATTGCCAGAATTGAAGGTGGGGTGGGGTGGGGTGGGGTGGCTAAGCCTCTGCAGATCTTCCTGGTGTGGCTCTTGCCCACAACTCGGACTGCCCAGCCTCCGCCCTGCCCTTGCCAGGCTCCTGGGGCTCTGCAGCTGAGAGGAATGATGAGGCAGATAGGATGAAAGGGCTGCATTGAAGGCTTAAAAGACAAGCAGCTCTCCTTTCTCTCCACTCCACCCCCCCCACCCCCCACCCCACCCCATGTGTGATCTTCCCGAGCTATTACATCATGTTGGCGCTGCACTCTGCCAATGCTGCGGTTCCCGGTGCCCAGCCTGCTTTAAGAATATCTCGCATTTTTGCTCCCGGCTGGGGCCTGGCCAAGCCAAGCCCCTTTCCATCAGCCCTCTGGAGTCGCAAGCTTCTTTGCAGGAATCTTGGCTCAGAAGTCCTGCTTTTAACAGGCCCTAGCGTCATCCAAGGGAGACTCGCTGGCTAAGACGCCGAGCTTGTCGATCAGAAAGGTCGGCAGTTCGAATCCCTTGCGCCGCATAACCGAGTGAGCTCAGGGGTGGGATTCTTCCGGTTCTGTCCGGCTCTGTAGAACTGGCAGCTTTGAAGAGCAGCAGAGATAGAACCGGTTCTTTCTCTTCTAAAAAGCCCGGGCTTTTTAACCTGACCTTTATTTCCTGCTTTTTCAACCTCAGCTGCCCTGCGAGGCACAGCTGTGGTTGAAAAAGCGGGGGAAAAAGTGCTTTTTCAAACGCTGCTTCTCTGCACGCAGCGCCGCTCAGCTGTCCAGGCAGCAAGCTGATGATGATTTACAGGCACAGGGAAGCACATCGTAAATCACCGAACCTCGTAAATTTATTTATTTATTTTATTTACATATTTATATACCGCCCTTCTCCCGAAGGACTCAGGGCGGTGTACAGCCGACTATAAAACATTCCACATTATAAAAGTTAAAAGAAGATTAAACATCCTAAGGCTGCCTTTAAAATTTATGCCCAACCCCAATAAATTAACAATAAAAAAAACCCGAATATTAAAATCCCGAAATTTAAAACCCAAAATTCTAAAATTATTCTTAAACTCCCATTTCAGTCCAGGCCGGCCTGCTCGAAGAGCCAGGTTTTCAGTGCACGTCTGAATGCTCTCAGGTCGGTGTTGTTACATAGCTCCGGAGGCAGACCATTCCAGAGGGTGGGAGCCCCCGCAGAGAAGGCCCTATTCCTTGGGGTCACCAGGCGGCACATAGATGCCGTCGGTACCCGAAGGAGGCCCTCCCTGTAGGAGCGCACAGATCGATGGGAGACTACCAGCAGAATGCGGTCTTGCAGATAGCCTGGTCCAATGCCATGGATCGCTTTAAACTACCAAACCGGTAGTTAACCCTGTCGGATCCCACTCCTGAGTGAGCTCCCAGCAGCTTCTGCCAACCGAGCAGTTCGAAAGCATGTAAAAAATGCAAGTAGAAAAATAGGGACCCCTTTGGTGGGGAGGGAACAGCGCTCCATGTGCCTTCGGAGGCGTTGAGTGCTGCCGGCCACATGACCACGGAGGCGTCTTTGGACAGCGCTGGCTCTTCTTCGGCTTTCTAACGGAGATGAGCAGCGCCCTCTAGAGCCGGGAACGACTGGCACACAGGTGCGTGGGAAACGTTTATCTTTACCTTAGCATCATTAAAAAAAAAAAAGATAAGCCACCCACCCACTCCCCACTTGGCCTCTGGCAACATATTGTGTAGCACAGATTTAATGACCACAATATTGGTTGCTCCTCTTAGACAATGGGGAGACGTGAAGATCTGTAGCAACCCCGTGGCCGGCTGTAAAAAAAAAATGGAACCGTAGAACTGGGGATGGCGTTAAAAGAGCCATCAGCCTAGAAATCCCTACATAGCCACAAGCGAGCTACATCCAACCCCCTCTACACTTCTGTAAAGCCTTGCCTAGTTCCAAGCAGGAGTCCGGAGGTTTCCTTGCGCTTAAGGCATTTAGATAATAATAATAATAATAACTTAATTGAACCTTCACGTAAGACAAGGAACTTAATTGACAAGGAAAGAAGGAGAATGGGAAAGAGGAAAAGATGAGGAAAATGAGAAAGGGAAAAAAGGAAAGGAAGGAAGAGAGGGAGGGAAAAGGAAAAAGATGACACACATTTCATAACAGAATAACAAGAGTTGGAAGGGACCTTGGAGGTCTTCTAGTCCAACCCACTGCCTGAGCAGGAGACACTATACCATTCTGCACAAATGATTGTCAAGTCTCTTCTTCAAAACCTCCAGTGATGGAGCGTCCACAACTTCTGGTGGCCAGCTGTTCCAGTGGTTAATTGTCCTCACTGTTAGGAAGTTTCTCCTTAATTCCAGGTTGCTTTTGATTAGTTTTCCAACCATTGCTTCCTGTCTTGTCTTCTGGAGCTTTGGAGAATAGGTTGACCCCCTTGTCTTTTGGGCAGCCCATCAGATACTGGAAGACTGCTCTCATGTCACTCCTGGTCCTTCTCTTTATTAGACTAACAGAATAACAGCATTGGAAGGAACCTTAGAGGTCTTCTAGTCCAACCCCCTGCTCAAGCAGGAGGTACTGTTTCAGACAAATGGCTGTCCAATCTCTTCTTCTGCACTACTATCACTATTAACCTTCTCATCACTCCTTATCACCCCTCCCCTCCCATTTGGGACTGTATGACTGTAACTTTGTCGCTTGTATCCTAACAATTTAGATTGACTGTTAACCAGTATGATTTGATTGCTTATTATTTGTACCCTATGGCTGTTATTAAGTGTTGTACCTGATGATTCTCGATGAATGTATCTTTTTTTTTAATGTACACTGAGAGCATCTGCACCAAAGACAAATTCCTTGGGTGTCCAATCACACTTGGCCAATAAAAAGAATTTTCTATTCTATTCTACTCCTATTCCTATTTCTATTTCATTCTAATTCTATTCTATATTCTATTCCATTCATCATTCCAATATTCTGTTCTATTCCATTCCATTCCTATTTCTATTCTAATTTCTGTTCTATTTTCTATTCTATTCTTCTATTCTATTCTTCTATTCCATTCCTCATTCCAATATTCTATTCTATTCGATTAGATTAGATTCGATTCAATTCAATTCTTCTGTTCTATTCTATTCCATTCCATTCCTATTTCTATTTAGAATAATTAATTTCTAATTATTCTATTCTAATATTAGAATAGAATAATTTCTATTCTATTCTAATTTCTGTTCTATTCTATTTCTTTCATGTACCCTGAGAGCATTTGCACCAAAGACAAATTCCTTGTATGTCCAATCACACTTGGCCAATAAAAAGAATTCATTTGTTCATTCCTTCATTCTTGAAAACCTCCAGTGATGGCTCAGCCACAACTTCTGGTGGCCAGCAGTTCCACTGGTTAATTGTCCTCTATTTTTTTAGGAGGGTTTCTCCTTCATTCCAGGTTGCTCCTCTCTTTGATCAGTTTCCATCTGTTGCTTTTGTCTTTCCCTCAGGGGCTTTGGAGAATAATTTGACACACATACACACCCCTCTTCTTTGTGGCAACTCCTTAGATATTGAAACCAAAATAGGTACCAAACTTTTTGTGTTTTTGATCTTGCAGGCACGGGATGTGCGCACCAACGAAGTGGTGGCCATCAAGAAAATGTCTTACAGTGGGAAGCAATCAAACGAGGTAGGTGCCCAGAATCCTCTGACCCGTTGGCGGGTTCGAATCCTGCCTGCATGGAGGAAGGAAACCAGAAGAATTAAGGGAATTCTGGGAAATGTGAGCAGCACCTGAGCAGGGGGAAAAAAAATCAAACTCCAGAAGGTGGCAAGGAGGACAGCTACGAGACCTTTAGTCTGTGTAGGAGAATTCTGGGAAAGAATGAGATATGGCGGGAAAGGTTATTTCCTTTAGCAGTAGCCCACGTTTTCCACCAATCCAAACCTTTAAGAAAACCTGTTTCTTTAAATGTGTGTCAGTGGGCTTTAAAATTACTTTTAAATATACATCTTCAATCATGCGAATTAGATAGAGAGAGATGGAGGAGGGAGGGAGGGTAGATAAGGGAGGGAGGGAGGGAGGAAGGAAGGAAGGAAGGTAATATAATAGAGATGGATGGATGGATGAGAGATGATGGGTGATAGATGATATAGATCAGGGTTGTCAAATTCATGGCTCGTGGGCCAGATGTGTCACACACTAGCCATGCCCAACCCTGGTGTAGCAAAGGGGAAATCTCTACATGTCATGTGACAACATGTATGATGGTGGGTGGGTGGGTAGACAGACAGACAGACAGACACAGTGATGGATGGATGGAAGGAAGGAAGGAAGGAAGGAAGGAAGGAAGGAAGGAAGGAAGGAAGGAAGGAAGGGACTGACTATTGCATGAACCTGCAGTTGCCATCACTCTGCCACCACTAGAAATGAACAACAGAAAGAAAGAAAGGAAGAAAGAAAGGAAGAAAGAAAGAAAGAAAGAAAGAAAGAAAGAAAAGGAGAGAGAGAGAGAGAAAAGAAAGAAAAAGAAAGGTTTCTCTTTTGTTCAGACTTGCCCACAGAATGAAATTAGGCATTTTCTGAATTTTCGACCCGCCCAGCCCCAAAAATTTGCCATTACTGATCTAACACTGGGTTTGCAGATTTAGAAGAAGTTTTATCAGAAATAAATACGTTTATAATATATATAAGAATATATAGATATAGATATAAAAAACAAAATTGAGAGATTAACGTCTTGGCCAAACCAAGCAATACAGAAAGCAAGTTTACATTTGAAAATAAGCAATCCTGTAGATACCAATTTATTATTTTATTGCTGGTAACAGCCCTCCCATTTTGGGCAGAGAATGAACTTGTCCTTGGTTTTCCCACCTGTCCCGTTTCCTTGCTTAGCTCTCCTTGCTCTTTCTTCCTTTTAAGTTTTACTTCCCTCTTAACAAAGCCGCTCCTTTTTCTCTTCTCCAGAAATGGCAGGATATCATTAAGGAAGTGAAGTTCCTCCAACGGATTAAACATCCAAACAGTATAGAGTACAAAGGCTGCTACCTGCGGGACCATACAGCATGGGTAAGCCAATGTTTGTTTTACGCATTTTATTTTATTAGCATCCTACCTTTATTACTTTCATAAACAACTCAAGGCAGCCAACATACCTGAGGCAGCTTTCTCCTCCCCACAACAATGACCCTGTGAGAGAGAGGGATTGGGCTAAAGTCACCCAGCTGGTTTTTGTGTCTAAGAGAGCACTAGAATTTACTGTCTCCTGGAGATTGGGCCAAAGATACCCAGCCAGCTTTCAGGCTAAGACGGCACTAGAACTCACCCTCTCCTAAGGAATGATCCAAAGTCATCCAGCTGGCTTTCCTGCCTAAGATGGAACTAGAACTCACCCTCTCCTGATGATTGAAAGCTAAGGTGGCACTAGAACTCACAGTCTCCTGGGAATTGGCCCAAAGTCACCCAGCTGGCTTTCCTGCCTAAGATGGAACTAGAACTCACCCTCTCCTGGGGATTGGCCCAAAGGCATCCAGCTGGCTTTCACACCTAAGACAGGACTAGAACTCATCCTCTGCTGGGGATTGACCCAAAGTCACCCACCTGACTTTCATGCTAAGACGGGACTAGAACTCACCGTCTCCTACTGATTAGCCCAAAGTTGCCTTAGCTTTTTTTTATTTATTTATTTATTTATTTATTTATTTATTTATTTATTTATTTATTAACAAATTTATATACTGCCCTTCTCCTGAAGGACTCAGGGCGGTGTACAGCCAACTATAAAATATTCCACATTATAAAAGTTAAAAGAAAATTAAATATCCTAAGGCTGCCTTTAAAATTGTACCCTCCCCCAATAAATTAATAAAACCCCAAATATTAAAATCCCAATTTAAAACTCAAAAATACTAAAATTGCTCTAAAACTCCCACTTCAGTCCAGGCTGGCCTGCTCAAAAAGCCAGGTTTTCAATGCATGTCTGAAAGCTCTCAGGTCGTTGTTATTGCGTAACTCCGGAGGCAGACCGTTCCAAAGGGCGGGTGCCCCCACAGAGAAGGCCCTACTTCTAGGAGTCGCCAGATGGCACATAGAAGCCGTTGGCACCCGAAGAAGGCCCTCTCTGTGGGAGCGCACAGGTCGGTGGGAGACTACCGGCAGAACGCGGTCCTGCAGATAACCTGGTCCAATGCCATGGATCGCTTTAAAGGTCAAAACCAGAACCTTAAAGCGCACCCGGAAGGCCACCGGCAACCAATGCAGCTCGCGCAGGAGGGGCGTCACATGAGAGAACCTTGACGCCCCCATAACCACCCGTGCGGCCGCATTTTGTACCAGTTGAAGCCTCCGGGTGCTCCCCGCAGGGAGCCCCATGTAGAGAGCATTACAGAAGTCCAGGCGGGAGGTGACGGCATGAGTGACCGTGCGTAAGGCGTCCCGATCCAGAAAGGGCCGCAACTGACGAATCAGGTGAACCTGATAAAAAGCCCCCCTGGAGACGGCCGTAATATGATCTTCTAAAGACAGCCGTGCATCCAGGAGGACACCCAAATTGCGAGCCCTCTCTGTGGGGGCTAAGATCTCTCCCCCAATAGCCAGCGACGGAGTCAGCTGACTATATCGGGGCGCCGGAAACCACAGCCACTCAGTCTTGGAAGGGTTGAGCCGGAGCCTGTTCCCACCCATCCAAATCCGCACGGCCTCCATGCCTAAGGGGGAAATAGAAGTCACCCTCTCCGGGTGATTGGCCCAAAGACACCCAGCTGGAGTTCTAGTCCCACGTGAGGCATGAAAACTAGCTGGGTGACTCTGGATCAATCACTCTCTCTCAGACCAACCCACCTCACAGGATTGTTGTAGAGAAAATAGGAGGAGGGAGCATTAGGTATGTTCACCACCTTGAATTGTTTATAAAAATAATGGAAGTTTGGATGCAAATCAAACTGAAAACCAACCAAAATGAATTTGAGAATACTGGATGTAGAGAAACTGCATTTGTATCGAGAGCAACCTGGAAATGAAAGACAGTTGCTGTGTTGGAAACTTTATCAAAATCTTTCTTTCTTTGCCACCCGTACTGCCTTCTTAGCAATTCTTTACAAGAAAACTCTTGTTCTTTTCCATACACAATAGAATTTCCTATGCTATCTAGGCTCAAAATTCTTGGTTTGGATAACCTGGAACTACGTTGCTTGTGGTGGGAATCTAGGGATTGCGTACAAAATTGTACGTAGCAATGTTTTACCTGTAAAATGCCTTTTTCTGTTTTAATTGTAATAATAATAATACAATAATAAAACAACCGCTTTAAACTCAAACCATTCTCGACTGTAAAAAATACAATTTTTGCAATAGAGTTGTCGAAGTCTGGAATGCTCTACCAGATTCAGTTGTCTCAGCTACACATTTTCAGAGTTTTAGTCACAAATGGACTTCTCACTTCATATTTAAGAGGTCCGTAAAGGGGGCATGCATAAGTGCATCTAACGTGCCTATATCCCTGCCATTTTATTTTTATTTGTGTTTTAGTTTTTGTTTGACAAATTATAAACAAACCAATTCGTTTTCCTTTCTCTCTGCTGCAGCTTGTTATGGAATATTGTTTAGGATCAGCTTCAGATTTACTAGAAGGTAAGTCTTTTTCATTTTTTTTATGAACCCTAATTAATTACAGGAAAAAGTTAGACTTGGACAACGTATCAGAGATGGTTTCTCAGACTTTAATAATAGTCAAATGTGTCCTGTTTTCACGTTTACTTAACAGTGGCTTGTTGAGTACACTGAATTTCTGTATCTATAAACCATGGTCTGAAAGCCACAGTGACTAAGACGTCACAACGCATCAAGCAATAAAACATAAACATACTTCAGCTTCAACCACAACAATACACGAGCACACAATAGATAACAAACTCAGGGTAAACCACTCCAGACTCGATTGCAGAAAATATGACTTCAGCAACAGCATGGTCAGTGCCTGGAACTCACTCCCTGACTCTGTTGTTACATCCTCAAACCCCCCAAACTTTAACCTTAATCTGTCTACCGTGGACCTCACCCCATTCCTAAGAGGTCTGTAAGGGGCGTGCATAAGCACACCAGTGTTCCTATTGTCCCTGTCCTACTGTTCCCATTTATTTGTACTCATTATGTATATACTTATACCTGTTTATAATTATATATTTATATGTTATGTACTGGTTTTCTCATACTCGCTTGACAAATCAAATAAATAAATAAGTAAATAAAATAATGAAAGAAAGAGAGAGAGAGAGAGAGAGAAAGAAAAAGAAAGAAAGAAAGAAAGAAAGAAAGAAAGAAAGAAAGAAAGAAAGAAAGAAAGAAAGAAAGAAAGAAAGAAAGAAAGAAAGAAAGAAAACTTGACGGCAGGAAAAGACCCAGAATTACATTATAATGATTGATGAATTCAGCTAGGTTTTTTTAAAAAAAATAAATAAAAAACTTTTTTTTTGCCCTACTGCCAGGAATATTTCTAATCTGTTTCATTCCTTAACTATTACTGAAATAATATTTTACTTTTATTTGATATTCCTATTGCAGTTTTTAGCAAAAAGGGGCATATATCCACCCATGGGCTTCATAAGAGATCGAAGATTACCTAAACCAGGGGTATCAAATTCACATCATCACGGTGGCGTCACGTGATGTATTGGGACTTTCCCTCTCTTCACTAAACCAGGCGGGGGCAGGTCCAGCACGTGACACATCTGGCCTTCGGGCCATGAGTTTGACACCCCTAAGTTAAACTATCTGTTCTGACCTAGACCATCCCAAGATCATGAAGCCGACTTCACATCTCAATAAAACCCCTTTTATTTAAATTAAAGTGAATTCCTCTCCAGCAAAATCCGGGCAAACAATCTTTCATGAGATTTCATAATCACAGACCTTTATCAGGCTTGGAGAGTTGTCAGGCCAATATCTTCCAAACGCCAAGCTGTAGCAGCAATTACTTGGCAAGAAGTCAGGAACAGATCTTCACTCTAATTAAATGAATTAATTGTCTCCTGCAAGCACCACTCTCCTTTTGCTCCTCTTTATTCCCTATGGGAGGAGCCATTCACTGCCCACCTGTGGCTTTACTCCCAAGTTGACCCTTGTTCCTTAGCTGTTCCCTTCTTCCGGCAGCTCTGTGCATGTGCACACTGGGAACAGGCTCCAGCTGTTCTTTTTCCTCACTGATCTCTGACTCTGAAGGCAGCTGATAACTGTTTGGAGGGTCCTGGCCCCATCTCTGCCTCCAACGCAGAGCCCTCGTCAGAGCCTTTCTCAGACTCCAGGACTGAATAGTCAAGACCTTGTTGATGATCCAAACTCTGTCAAGGACCTTGGAGTACTCATCTCTAATGACCTAAGTGCTAGAGCCCACTGTAACTACATAGCCAAAAAGGCATTAAGAGTTGTTAACCTAATCTTACGTAGCTTTTTCTCTGGTAATATTACACTAATAACTAGAGCATACAAAACATTTGCTAGACCAATACTCGAATACAGCTCATCAGTCTGGAACCCACAGTATGTAACTGATATTAACACAGTTGAGAAAGTCCAGAAATATTTCACAAGAAGAGTTCTCCACTCCTCTACTCGTTGCAGAATACCTTATGCCACCAGATTTGAAATTCTAGACCTAGAAAACCTAGAACTACGCTGCCTTTGGTCCGATCTAAGTATAGTATATAAAATCATACATTGCAATGTCCTACCTGTCAATGAATCCTTCAGCTTCAACCATAACAATACAAGAGCACACAATAGATACAAACTCAAGGTTAACCGCACCAAACTTGATTGAAGGAAATACGACTTCAGCCACAGAGTGGTCAATATCTGGAATACTCTACCTGACTCTGTGGTTTCTCCCCCAAACCCCAAAAACTTTAACCTTTGACTGTCTACTATTGACCTCCTCACCCCTTTCCTAAGAGGCCTGTAGGGGGCGTGCATAAGCGCACCAACGTGCCTACCGTCCCTGTCCTATTGTTTCTTTTATTTTT
>CM042836.1:1977301-1997699 GCA_023653725.1 Bungarus multicinctus
ATTTTACCCACCTCAGAAGGACGGAAGGCTGAGTCAACCTGGAGCCTGGTGAGATTTGAACTGCCAAATTGCAGGCAGCCGGCAGTCAGCAGAAGTAGCCGGCAGTACTACCACTGCGCCACCGTGCTTGCAATTTGTATTTTTCTTTTTTTATTTCCATTCCTTTTATTACTGGGTCCTGTCTCATGTTTCTGGTTAATATTTCTAAGGTTAGAATAAACAGTAAAGGAGAAAACGGACAACTTTGTTCTCGTTCCCTTTTTTATATTGAAACTTTCTGTCACATCCCCATTCCCCATCACCTTAGCTTTCTGGTGTGTATAAATGGCCTTTATCATCGGGGTAAAGTTTTAAGTTTTAGCCAAATCCATACATCGTGATAGTTGCAACATAAACTGCCAAGTGATGTTATCCAACATTTTCTGGGCATCCACAAATATTAAGGCTAGTTGTTTTTCATTGTGCTTTTCATAATACCATATTTCTCACAAAATAAGGCAGGGCCTTATTTTTTTTTTTGAGCCCCAAAAAAACGGCTAGGCCATCTTTTCGGGGGTGAATTAATTTCTCTCCCCCCACATCAGCGGGTGGGCAGCAGCGGTGTTCCCGCCGGCACGACAACAGCAGCAGCACCGGCGGGAACGTGGAAAGCATTTCTGCCGCTGCTCGGGTGTGTGCACACCCGAGCAGCGGCAGGAACGCTTCCACGTTTCCGCCGGCGCCACTGCTGTTCTCGTGCCGGCAGGAACTGTGGAAGCCATGGAGACAGCTCCCCTGCCCAAGAAGCAGCAGAAACGCTTCTACACTTCCTGCTGGCGCGAGAACAGCGGCAGCGCGGTGCAGGGCACTGTTAAAGGCAAGTTTCCCCCCCCCCCCCGCCCTCCCACCAGCATGTTTTAACCCCCGCCCTCCCCCCCTCAGCATGTTTTAAACTAGGTCTAAATTTGGGGGGAAGGGCTTAATTTCATTTTATGCCTAGAAAACATGCTGGGTCTTCCTATTGGTGGAGGCCGTATTGTTGGAGAAACACGGTACTCTAGAGCAGTGATGGCGAACCTTTTTGTTGTGGTGTGTCAAAAGCACGCACGCGTGTGCATGCCGGCACCCACAATGCAATGTGCCCCGCCCCCTCTGCACATGCAACACCCATGCCCCGCCCCCTTACCTGCAAGGCACATGCCTCCCAGCTGATTTTCGGCTCATTTGAGGCTGTTTTGACCCTCCCAGAGGATTGAGGGAAGCCTCTGCAGCCTTTGGAGGCCGAAAAACGGGCCCATTTTTCGGCCTTCCGAGGCCGCAGAGGCTTCCCTTGAGTCTCGGGGGGAGGGTTCCGAAAATGGCCTCAGACGGGCCGAAAATCAGCTGGGAGGCATGTGCAGTGCAGGTAAGTGTCACGACTCCACCCATGAACAATATGGAGCCGAGACAACTGAAGCCCGATACGGCAGTAATCCCTTACCCCCAAAAACGAAAGTGGCTGCGTAGCAATACCGAGGTTCCGAATGCGATATTCAGATGCTTAGCGAGTGCTGATGCAATGAGGTTAACGCCTTGGGCGGGAGTTTTTGTAATAAGGAAGTTCGGCTACAGATCGCACCGGTTAGAAAAACTCAGGAAAGCACGGCTGGATGGGTAATGAGGTGCTGGGACAGGAGGAACGTATGACGAACGGATATGATATCACGGGTATGGGACTGCACGGAATTAGAACATTTAGAGCAAATGATAACTGATTAAACATTCCGGATGTTTAATACTTAGTATTTATTTTAGTATTTATTTGATTTGTCAATTGCTTACAAAATACAGGTATACGAATAAATATAGTTTTGAATACATGAGATAGATACTTATAAGAAAAATAAAAAGAAACAATAGGACAGGGACGGTAGGCACGTTGGTGCGCTTATGCACGCCCCCTACAGACCTCTTAGGAAAGGGGTGAGATCAATAGTGGACAGTCTAAGGTTAAATTTTTGGGGGCTTGGGGAAGAAACCACAGAATCAGGTAGAGGATTCCAGGCGTTGACCACTCTGTGGCTGAAGTTGTATTTCCCGCAATCAAGTTTGGTGCAGTTAACCTTGAGTTTGTATCTATTGTGTGCTCTTGTGTTGTTATGATTGAAGCTGAAGTATTCATTGACAGGTAGGACATTGCAATGTATGATTTTATATACTATACTTAGATCGGACCGAAGGCGGCGTAGTTCTAGCTTTTCTACGTCTAGAATTTCAAGTCTGGTGGCATAAAGTATTCTGCAATGAGTAGAGGAGTGGAGAACTCTTCTTGTGAAATATTTCTGGACTTTCTCAACTGTGTTAATATCAGATACATAATGTGGGTTCCAGGCTGATGAGCTGTATTTGAGTATTAGTCTAGCAAATGTTTTGTATGCTCTAGTTAGTAGTGTGATGTTAGGCAAGGTACCTATAGTCATTATGTAGCTATTATGTAATTACCTAATGAGTGACATGGATAAATACAGCTGTGGATTGCAATGCAAACCAGAGCTGACTTTAATGTATTTCGATTGTTGTTACCCTGTTGTATTTGCTCGAGAGGCGATTAAAACCCTTCACTAAACCTACACGAGTGAGTGGAGGTCTCTTATCGGCCCCTAACGTCGGATGAACAGCTGAGAGTAAGCTTGGCTGAGGCTTGCGTGCCCGTAGCAAATGGCTTCGCGTGCCATAGGTTCGCCATCACAACCCTAGAGTATCCCTCTGTTTTCACTGGCAGACACACCACAGGCCGGTCCTTTGCTGTTTCCAGGGCAGCCCCTTGGGCCCGATTTAAACACCCCTGACCTGGACAGAAAGGACCCGTTCATAAACAGAGTGAAGATGGGATTTTCTGATCTAACTGACCGCCTCCAAAATGGGACACTCCCATTAGAGCACCAAGCCAATTGGCAGAGCCTTTCTGGAAGGTGGTGGAACAGATCTGACTTCAGGGGGCCTGGGAGGCGCCAAGCCAAACCAGGCAGAGCTAAGTCCCATTCAAGTGCCAACTGTCGCCCATCTGGGAAGATGCCCGCATAAACGTCGCGAGCCGCGAAATAGCTCAGTTGAACTCTTTGCTTGTGGGCCTGGCTGTTTGCGCCTAACGTCGTGTCTTCCGTTTGCTTTTTAGGATGGCCCCAGAAGTGATCCTGGCCATGGACGAAGGGCAGTACGACGGTAAAGTTGACGTGTGGTCTCTTGGGATCACCTGCATCGAATTAGGTGAGCCCCCTTGCGGGGTCTTCCTTCGGTCTCTGCTACCTGCTGCTTTACGGACTAGCCATCAGCAGGCACCCAGGGATCAACAACCACTGCACGCCATTTAAAAGAGATCATCCATAACTCAAAAAAGGAACAAAAAGGCCCACCCCCCCCCACTCCTCACTAGCACCCAACACCCAGGTAAGCCGAGAACAACACTAAGATTAACACTATACCCAAGTAATCGAGCTGTAAAAAACTTAAGACAATCAAATGGTAAACAACAGCCCAATAAGGAGAACTCTCCCATTGACAATGATAAGACAAGCCACTAGTATATAAAGTGAGAGCAAACCCCACTCCCTACTGGCTCTGATGCTGTTACCTAGTTGGGTCAGGAAATGTACGCAAGACAACAAATACACTCAGAAAGGGTGGAGGATCTCACAGTCGTCCTCCTCTCCTCCCTCCCTCTCTCCTTCCCTTTTTGTTTTGTTAAAGTGGTATGCAGCCCATCTCTGCCAAGCGAATGTTCAGCTTAAGGTAAAGGTTCCCCTCGCACATGGGTGCTAGTGGTTCTCGGCTCTAGGGGGCGGTGCTCATTTCTGTTACAAAGCTGAAGAGCCAGCGCTTGTCCGAAGACGCCTCCGTGGTCACGTGGCCGGCAGGACTAAACGCTGCCGAAGGCGCGCGGAACGTTCTGACCTTCCCACCAAAGGGGGGGTCCCTATTTTTCTACTTGCATTTTTTTTTTTGTACATGCTTTTGAACTGCTAGATTGGCAGAAGCTGGGACAAGGAACGGGAGCTCACTCCGTCACGCGGCGCTTAGGGATTCGAATATATAAATATAACAGACGACGGTGGGATTAAAACATCAGACCTTAAAACAGGGGTGTCCAACTCAAGGCCCGCGGTCTGAATCCAGCTCGTGGGATGTTTAGATCTGGACACAGCGAAAGGACCAGCCTGCGGTGCCTCTTCAGTCCCGCGGCCCTCCTAAGCTCCATTTTTGTTGGCAGAGGGTTGCAGGAGGCCGTCCCAGCCGAAAATGGAACTCGGGACCCCGTTTTCGCTGGCAGAGTGCTTGGGCCACCATAGTTGCCCGCGACACGAGTGACCTCTCGAGCTGGCCAGGCCCACCCTAGCCACGTCCCCGAGGTCAAACACAACCCTGATGCAGTCTGTTGTGACCCACCGGTGGCTGATGGAGCCGGCAGCCGAGTCAGACAGTAGTGAGGAGGTTGGGGAGAAACCTGGGCCTTTCCTGAAGGCTGAGGAAGGCTTGGACAAGGGGCATAGGCAGAGATGGGGCCAGGGTTGGCTGTCAGTCATCAGCTGCCTTCAGGCTTGGACAGCAGTGAGGCGGGGGGGAGCTTCCGGACCCGGGACCTCGTCCGAGCCTTCCTCAGCCTCCAGAACTGGCCCAGGTTCCTCCCCAACCTCCTCGCTTTTGGACTCTGTTGCCAGCTCCGTCATCCGCCGGCAGGCCACAACACAGTCCTGAATGAAGTCGAGTTTGACACCCCTGCCTTGAAAGGTAGGCCATCAAAATGAATACTAAAGCGGATAAGATCTCACCTTATCTCCCCTTCTGTCGTGCCCTTGTTGGAGTCTGATTCTGAGGGGGAGATTGAGCAGGTGACAGGGAGTGAAAATGTGGCTCTGGTAGCTATGGAGGAAACTGGGGAAGGGCACCATCCGGCTGGGCAGTCAGACCCAGGGCCATCCCCTCTTCATCCTAGGCAACGCAGGGAGGAACGGAGAAGGGAGTAACATGGCTTACGGGAGAGAAAAGGGCCCTGATCCCTTACATTAGTTACAGCTGAGAGAACAGGATATAAGTGGAAGCAAAGCGTGCATTATCATTGTTGAGGCTTACCTGGGTTTTGACTGTGTGTGCTATGTTCTCCTTTGAAAGTCTGCAATTTATCATCCTGGCCTGCTGTGTTAATTACTATGGTTTGTGTTGGGTTTTTTTATTTCTAATTATCTTTACTTTGGGTTCGGACTGCATTTCTGCCCTTTGTAGACTGTTTTTGGAAGGGTTTGATCTTCAGCCGAGGATAATTGGACATTGGGGCCCAAGTTGGAAGCATTCAAGGGAATTCATTCTACTTTGTGATTTGGTTATTTTTGTGTCACGCCCCCTTGGGTTATCACACCTTCATCCTCTAAATTGGGGGTCCTTAACCCCCCCCCCCCAGGCTATGGACTGGTACCGATCTGCATCCCATTGGGAACTGGGCCGCGTTAAGCGACGGGCGAGCATCAAATCTCCATTTCCACACATGTGGCATAAGGTCACGTGTGCAAAACCATCCCTCTCCTCACCCACCCCACCTTTACCACTGCCAATCAATCCATGGAGCCACAAAAAAGTTGGGGACCACGACTCTTAAATCATCCACGGCCCACAGATCTCTTCGTCACAACAGCCTGTTTTAAGACGGGGCGGTTTTCTGCACTGGGGGCCAAAATGGGGAGGCTTGGCAGCAGAGGTGATTGCGTTGGTGGGTCTTTCTCATCCCCCCACCCTCAGGGTCTCAGGGACAGGAGGGGGGGGAGCAGTGAGGGCGAGGGAGTCCCCAGCAGAGTCTAAAACCCGCCCTTTTCTCTTTCGCACAGCGGAACGGAAGCCTCCGTTGTTTAACATGAACGCCATGAGTGCCTTATATCACATAGCGCAGAATGAATCCCCCCTCCTCCAGTCCAGCGAGTGGTGAGTCGCAGAGGGTCTCGGAGGGGGGAGTGGAAGAGGTTGGGGACTGAGCTGAAGCCTTGGGGGGAGCAGCCCCCTCAGATTGGCTGGCTTATCTGTCTGTCATCTTTGTGCCTACCTATCCTCTCTCTTTCTCTAACATATAGCTACCTATATATGTCACATGTCTTCTGTCTGTCTCTAAGGTATATCATTTATCAGTCCATATATACCATCTACCATTATTTATCTATATCTGTCAATCAATTTATCATCTGACTGTCTATCCACCTACCTACCTATCTACCTACCTATCTCTGCTTGTCTATCCATCCATTCAGTCATCCATCCATCCATCTACTCACCTCCTACCTCTATCTATCCATCCACCTACACACTTACCTACCTACCTATCTCTGTCTGTCTCTATCCATCCACCTACCCTCCCACCTACCGACCTACCTACCTATCTTTGACTGTCTGTCTATCCATTCACCTACTCACCTACCTACCTATTTCTGTCTGGTCTATCTATCCTTATCTATCACCTGTCACTCTCTGTCATCTATGAATCAACCTGTCAATAGACTGTGGGTTCTAGTCCCGCCTTCGCCATGAAAGCCCCCTGGCAGACTTTGGGCCAGTCCCCCCCCCCCTTCTCTCTCTCTCTCAGCCCAGCCCACCTCACAGGGTTGTTTTGGGGAAAGGAGGAAGGTCTGTTGTCCATCTTCACCACCTTGAGTTATCTGTAAAAAATAATAAAGGTGGGATAAAAATCAATAACTCGTATCACCTGCCTATCACCTGTATCTCTCTATATCATCTATCACCTACCTATGTATCAATCCATCTACTGTCTGTCTGTCTGTCTATCATGGCCCTCCTGGCTTCTGAGTGTAGTCTTTCCTTCTCCAGCTTCCCCCCCCACCCCCGCTCTAGGGTCTCTGCACCCTCGGTGATTAAAAAAAAAAAGCTGTAGAAATCTCTAGAGAAAAATGAAGTTGAGGTCCGAAGCCTGATTTAAATCAGTGTTTCTTCCCCCCGCCCTCCGCCTTTCCATCCCTTCCTTCTGCAGGTCTGATTATTTCCGAAACTTTGTAGATTCCTGTCTCCAGAAAATCCCCCAAGACAGACCAACGTCCGAGGAGCTCCTGAAGGTGGGTCCGGCCTTGGTCCCTCCCCTTCAAGGCAGACACAGTGTTTCCCTGAAAATAAGACCTAGTGTTCTGCCCAAAGCTTCCTGAGACCATAATTAAGCACATGCTTAGTCCAAACAACTCTTGTTTTATTTCAACGGCTGGGAATTATGTTCCTTCCCAGCCCGTAATGAGTCCCAAACAGTCCCTCGAGATAAGCACCCACCTTTCTCTCCTTTGAATGGTTCCCAACAACTAGAGTGCCAAATGAATTAAAAAAAACCAACCGAAGTACAAAGTCCACACAGAGTTTCAAGGATTAATCTGAAGAGAACAAACGACTTTGCTTCCTGCAAAGGTTTCTCTACCTTGGCCTGTCCTTTATCCCTTAGAAGAGGGGCAGTCACCTCCCAGCCTTACTCCTGAGTCGCCCCTTTTGTCTCAGCTGCTCTTGTCTTCTAGCAGCTCTGTGCATACGCGCACTGGGAACAGGCTCCCCTTGTTCCTCTGCCTCACTGCTGCCAGACTCCAGAGGCTCCGAAGGCAGCACCCCACTCCCCGATGGCCTTGATCCCATCCCTGCATCGGACACAGGGCCATCGTCCGAGTCCTCCCCAGACTCCTGGACTGGTCCCCGTTCTTCCCCACTGTCCAGTTCTGCTGCCGTCTGCACAGGCCGCCGGCGAACTACAACACCTAGCATGTTTTTTGCATGTGAGCCTAATCTACAGTAAGCCCCCTCCCCCAAATAAGCCCTATTTAAGCGCCTGCATAGCCACCCATTTCGTGTGGTTGCTTGCGGTGCCGCCGATACGAGGTGAGGTGGGGGGGGGGAGGTGGAGCTGCCCCACATGTACACCGGCGTAGGTCCAGCCAGGCCATCCACGTCCCGACAACTTCCTCGTGGCGACAGCACCAACGGTCGTGGGCAACAGGAGCTCACACAGCCGCGGCCCGTGGCTGCTGCTTGCTCGCAGAAGCAGGAGGCTGAACAACCCACCGGTGCTGCAGTCATGAGGCGAGGAAGTTGCCGGGGCGTGGATGGAGTGGCTCCGTGGGGCAGCTCTACCCTCTCCCCACCTGCCTCGTGGCAACACAAAAATAAGAAACCTCCCAAAATAAACCCTAGTGCTTATTTTGGGGCCCAAAGGAAAGTAAGACCGGGTCTTATTTTCAGGGAAATCATGTAGTTGGGTGGGGAGGGGTCTCTCTTTTGTTCTGGCTTTTACATCCCTTGTTCTCTACCAAACCCAAGTTCACCTCTGGAACTCGGGGGTCTGCGTGAGACCTTTCCCTGGCTTTCTACGGGTCTTTTGACCCTGCATGCATCCTTGGTGTGCCTCGGTTTCCCAGATTTTCCCTCCTTAACAGATCTGGGAGGATGAGAGGCCCATTCCATCCCACGATGCCGGCTTGGGCTGTTCCAGGAGAGAAAGGGTGCAAGTAATCCTCCACTTACGACCACAATTGAGCCCCAAATGCCCGTTGCTAAGCAAGACAGCCGTTCGGCGACTTTCGCCCGATTTGACGACGAGTTTTCACATTTATGACCTCCACAGCATCCTCCTGGTCATGTGATCAAAGTTGGGGTGCGTGGCAACCAGCCTGTATTTATGACGGTTGCAGTCCTGTGATCCCCTTTTGCGACCTTCACTTAACAGCCCTGTTATTAACAACTGCAATAATTCAGTTAACAACTGGATGGCAAGAAAAGTCGTAAAATGAGGCAAAGCTCACTGAACAACTGTCTTGCTTTAGCAACAGAAACTCCATTTTGATTGTAAGTCAAGGACTGCCTGTATTTTTTCTTCCTGGAGAAATCCCCTTTATGCTCCCCCCCCCCCCAAAAAGAAAGAGACCAGGACATCCACTATCAACTCATAAATTATTTCTAGGGTCTTTTTAGAATTGCCAAGAGAAAGGGAGGAGGGAGCAGTGCGGCAGCTTGCAAACCGAAAGTGCATTCCATAAACGTTTTGTTCAAAGATAGTAACTAGGTGACTGAAGTTTCTGCCATGCAAAATTCTAACTGGAGAGCCTGATGGATGACTCTGGGCTATGGAGGTGTCCCATTGGAGAATATGAATTACTATACACCCAGAGGGGTGGGGGGGAAAACCAGGGTCAAGGGTGACAGTGAATGATGTGCCTGAGAGTCGGCTGCATCCAGGCAGTGCCGGCCATGTTCCCTCCCAATAAATCCTTTGGAAGTTCTGGAAGTTTGGCACCAGATGCATGATTTAATTGGGGTTAAGTGCTGGAATCCTGACCGCCCCCCACACTGTTTCAGGATTCCGGATCTAGGATCTCCCTGGGACTTATTTCACTCTGGTAGCTTTGAGTAGAGGGCTAACCCTGATGGCTTTCCTTGTGCCCTGCATCGCAGCATGTCTTTGTGGTTCGAGACCGCCCGGAAACCGTGTTAATAGACCTAATCCAGAGAACCAAGGACGCCGTGAGAGAGCTGGACAACCTCCAGTATCGCAAAATGAAGAAACTCCTTTTCCAGGAGGCCCACAACGGGCCAGCAGTGGAAGCCCAGGAGGAGGAAGAGGTAGGAGGGGACGATGGGGCTCTGGGGCTCTTGGTGCTCTCTGAGCTGGGTGGTTTTCTGGCAGGTGTTTCATTGCCCAACTAGGTGGCATCATCAGTACTAGAAGGGAGGGGGGTTTGCAAGGAGGAGGAGAAGACAAGGAGGGAGAGGATGGGAGGAAGACGAGAAGGAGGAGGAGGAGGAAGAGGTAGGAGGGGACGATGGGGCTCTGGGCCTCTTGGTGCTTTCTGAGCTGAGTGGTTTTCTGACAGGTGTCTCGTTACCCAGCTAGATGACATTCTCAGGACTAGAAGGGAGGGGGTTTATTTTTTATTTATTTATTTATTTTATTTAATTTATATACCGCCCCCTCTCCCAAATTGGGACTCGGGGCAGTGTACAGCCCAAATAAAACAATACTATTACAAATAGAAAATTTAAAATAGATTTAAAAAGATTAAACTAATGGCTGAAGCTTAAACTACAATATGACTATAAAGTTTAGCAGGAGGAAAAGACAACAGTGACTCTGGGGTCCTTGTTGTTTGAGCTTCGTGGTTTTACTGCAGACTTTTCATTACCTGACTAGGTAACAACACCAGTGCTAGAAGGAAGAGGGTTTGCAGAGTGGAGGATAGTGAGAAAGGGAAGGAGAAGGATGAAGAATATGGAGGCCTTGGTCCTCTCTGAGCTTGGTTGTTTTCTTGCAGACATTTCAGGACCCAGCTAGGGGAGGCTGCAGTGGCCATAAGTGTTAAAACTGTCTTTAAGTCACCTTTTTTCAGTGTCATTTTTATGACTTCAGTCACTAAATGAATCGTTGTATGTCGAGGACTCCCTGTTGTCAACTCATAAAATATTTTTATGGTCTTTTTAGAGTTGCCAACAGAAAGGGAAGGGGGAGCAGTGCGGCAGCTTGGAAATGGAAAGCACATTCCATAAATGTTTTCAAAGATAGTAACTAGGTGACTGAAGTTTCTGCGGCACAAAATTCTTTTTTAAAAAAAAAGATTTTATTGAAGTTTTACAGTTTTAAAAAAACACAAATCATATTTACAATTTTTGCAATACATTGTAGCATCGGGTTTTTTTTTCATCTTCTATTATATCTATATACATATATACATATATACATACATTATTCATCTTTACATTACATGTTATCTATTATTCCTATTATCTATCCAAGTATATAAATTCTCCCAGACCTTATAGAATTCTCTTTTTTCCTTCTCTTGCAACTCCATAGTAAGCTTATTCATCTCCGCACAATCCATAATTTTTCTAATTAACACATTGCCTGTGGGATTACCCTCCGCTTTCCAATTGTGAGCATAGGTTATTCTCGGAAATCAAAAGTGCATTCCATACATAGTTTTCCAGAGATAGTAACTAGGTGACTGAAGTTTCTGCGGCGCAAAATTCTTATTGGAGAGCATGATTGGTGACTCTGGGCTATGGAGGTGTCCCATTGGAGAATGTGAATTATGATACACCCAGGGGGGTTGGAAAAGCCAGGGTCAAGGGTGACCATGAATGATGTGCCTCAGAGTCGGTTGCACCCAGGCAGCGCCGGACATGTTAACTCCCGATAAATCCATTTGAAGTTTTGGAAGTTCGGGTCGAGACTCAGGATTTAAATGGGGGTCACTGCCAGAATCCTGACACCTGTATTATGGGACTTCCCATTGCCTGGGATGCCCCTGCTCTCAACCCTTCCCTCTCTCTCTCTCTCCCCTCCCCCAGGAGCAAGACCCCAGCATGGGACGGACGGGAACGGTGAACAGTGTGGGGAGCAACCAGTCCATCCCCAGCATGTCCATCAGTGCCAGCAGCCAAAGCAGCAGTGTCAACAGTCTTCCAGACGCTTCCGACGACAAGAGCGAGCTGGATATCATGGAAGGAGACCACACGGTGATGTCCAACAGCTCCGTCATCCATCTGAAGCCGGTAATTGGGCCTGGGGGGGGCGGGCAGGGCAGTGGTGCGATTCAACCGGGGTAGCAACACACGGCATTTAGAAAAGACCATTTTGAGCACTATTACTTACCTTTTGCTGCATCCCCGGTGTGTAAAACAACTGATGCGCAGCAAAACTGCTCTGTCATGTGCATCAGCTGTGCTCAAAAACAAGGAAATAAAGCCCAGGAAAAGGGCAGGGGCTGGGAGGCGGGGTCAAATGATCCCCGGAACTACCAGTTCATCTGAACCGGTCGAATCAAACCCTTGCCAGGGGCGGCGCTTGGTGAGAGTTTCAGAACCATTTGCTGCCAATGTTTCAGCAACTCTCCACTCCAACCAATAACTCTTGAGACAGACATCGTCTCACAAGTTCCTTTTTATTTGGATAGTACAGTGGTAGGGAACCTTGGCTCTTTTATCACTGATGGACTTCAACTCCCAGAATTCCTGAATGAGCTATAAAAAGTTCCCCATCCCTGGCCTACTGGTTTTTCAGTTGTGAGGGAAATCAATTTTTGATTTGAATGGGATTGTTCAATATACAAATGTCCTAATTTTTGACTTGAATGATCAATATTCTTTATATGTCCTACATTTGTATATTAAACAGTCCCATTCAAGTCAAAAATTGATTTCCCTCACAACTGAAAAACCACTAGGCCAGGGATGGGGAACCTTTTATGGCTCACTCAGGAATTCTGGGAGTTGAAGTCCATCAGTGATAAAAGAGCCAAGGTTCCCTACCGCTGGGATAGTAAATGGCACAGCTGGGGAATCCCGAATCTGAAAGTTCTGGGTTTCCTTGCAATAAGTAAAAACTACAAAATCCACCCCCTGTACCCATCATCACATCACATGCCTCCTCACTCTCCGTCCCAACTTGAGCCGTCTTCTCACCCAGGTGCAGAAATAACATGACCTTGAATTAGAAAAAGAATGTTATTATGTCTCACTACATGCACTCCCAATAAATCCCCCCTCCCACTTTCCCAGGCTCAAAATGTGGCAGTGTGGGAGCATCTGGTCTCAGTATGGCTTCCAAAGCTGACAGTTGCCAGGGGGAGAGGACAGGAAGTGATCTCACACACATTGAGACGGATAACCTCATGTCATCCTTGGTTCTGTTGAAAGAAATCTCCTTCTGGGTTCAGTTCCAAGTGGGGAAAAAGACACTGGAAACATGGAGGCTGCTTGGAAGGTTTAATGCCAGAAGGATATTTCTTTCAACAGTTCTCTCCAGATTGCTTGTTTTCTTGCAGGTGTCTCATTACTCAAACTAGATAACCTCATCAGTGCTAGGAGGAGGAGGATGGAGGGCACCTGGGTGCTCTCTGAGTTTGGTGGTTTTCTTGCCAATCCTTCATTGCCCAAACCGGATAACATCATCAGTGCTAGCACTGCTAGCATTGATGACGTTCCCTAGTTGAGTGATGAAATGTCTACAAGAAAACGATCAAGCTCATGGAGAAGCAAGGACATTTCAGTCTTCCTCCTCCTCCCCCTCTCCCTCCCTCCTCCTAGCACTGATGATGTTACCTAGTTTGGGTCATGAAACGTCTTCAAGAAAACCACCAAGCTCAGAGAGCACCAAGGACCCCTCGTTTCACCACTGACCTACAAATATTCTCCTTTAATAATCTCATGAGACCGTTGTGCCTTCAACCAGAAAGTTAACATTTCAGGAGGTGAACTAAATCATGGGGGGCCCAGCCCCAGGTCACGGACCAGTACCGTTCTGTGGCCTGTTAAGAACCAAGCTGCAAAGATGAAAGTGAGCGGCAGATAAACGAAACTGCGCATGCGAGGGATCTCGGTCGCGCACTCCTGGCCTCCCGCAGTCCGTGGGAAAATGGCCTTCCGCACAAACCGGTCCCTGGTGCTGAAAAGTTGGGGGCTGCTAAACTATAAAATTGGCTTTTTTGAGAATGACAGCCAAGAGGCAGCGATTGGCCCCAAATCTGTCTTTGCTGGAACCTGCCTTTGATTTCATCCTAACGGCCTTCACCTTCTCCGCTCTTTTCTCCCGGCCCCAGGAGGAAGAAAACTACAGGGAGGATTCAGACGCTCGGCTGAGGGGATCGGAACCCCAGTCTCCACCCCAAGGGACGCGTCACCGATCCCACTACCGCAACCGAGAGCACTTTGCTACCATACGCACAGCTTCGCTGGTGAGTGGGTGGGCTTGGCCTCTCCCTTTGACCACCGGGACCATGCGCTGGCGGGCCCTTCAGACAGCTGCACATCTACGTGTTTCCCCAAAAATAAGACCGGGTCTCATATTAATTTTTGCTTCAAAAGACACATTAGGACTTATTTTCCTGTTAGGTCTTGTTTTCGGGGAAATACGGGCCTAAATCATGGTCTTAACTGGGGCTTATTTTCCGGGTAGGTCTTTTGTTATGAGCATCCTGAAAAATTATGCTAGGGTTTATTTTCCAGTTTGGCCTTATTTTCAGGGAAACGGTAGTTTTCGAAAAATTAGTGGAAAACATACTCAGCCTTCAGAACAGAGAACCAGCTTCGGTTGAGTTTCTCCGGCAATGACGTCTGTCTGTCTCTTGCCTATCTAAAATCTGCCATCTATATCTATCTGTCTAGTTCTAAAATCTATCTGTATATATCTAAAGTGTATTGTCTGTCTATATCTATATTTAAAATCTGTCATCTATATTCATCTGTCTATGTATCTAAAATTTTATCATCTATTTCTAAATCTGTCTATGTATCTAAAATCTATTGTCTGTCTGTCTATATCCATCCATCCATCCATCTAATACCTAATCATCCATCCATCTCTGTATCTGTATCATCTATATATCTATATATTTCATCTATCACTGTATCTCTCTCTGTATTTCTCTCTATCTCTCTCTCCCGTCTTTATTACAGGTAGTCCTCAACTCACAACCACAATTAAGCCCAAAATTTATGTTTCTAACTGAGAAATTTGTCAAGTGAATCACGCCCCGTTTGACAACTCTTCCTGCCACATTTGCTAAGTGAATCACTACAGTTTGATAAATTAGTAACATGGTCTTTAAGTGAATCTGGCTTCCTCATTGACTTTGCTTGTTAGAAGGTCGCAAAGGGGGATCATGTGACCCCAAGACCCTGCGACTGTCGTAAATATGAGTCAGTTGTCAAGGATCTGGATTTTAATCACGTGACCACAGGGATGCTGAAATGGCCATCACTTAACAACCGTACAAACGGCCATTCACCAGAGAGCAACGGAGAAGACAGAGGGGCAGGGGTCTGCAGTGGCTGGGACAGAGTTGCCCTCCTTGTCAGGGGAAAGATTTCCAGAATTTGGGAGAGGAGGAGTACTGGTAGTCTTCAACTTACAACTGTTCGTTGAGTGACCGTTCAAAGTTACAAGGGCACTGAATAAAAGTGACCGATGCCTGTTTTTCACACTTAACGACACTCCCCGGGGTCAAGTAATCAAAACTCAAGACATTGGCAACTGACTCGTCTTTATGACGGTCGCAGTATCCCTGAGATGTGGTCCCTTTTTGCGACCTTCTGACAAGCAAGGTTAAGGGGGAAGCCAGATTCGCTTAAGGACTGTCACGGTTCATTGAACAACTGCCGTGATTCCCTTAAAACAGCCACGGCAAAAACAAAATGGTCGTAAAACAGGGCGCAGCTCACTTAATTGTCTTGCTTAGCAATTGAAACTGTTGTAAGTGGAGGCCTGTTTTTCCTTGCTCTGCCAGTCCCCCCGAGAACTTTTGGGGTCCATTTCTTCATCCGGCCTGGGTTTTGTGCTGAGCCTGGGTGTCATGCTCCAGTTGGAGTCTGACTCTTGAGGGAGAGGTGGAACAGCTGACAGGGAGTAGGAGTGTGGCTCTGGTGGTTGTGGAGGAAACTGGGGCACAGGCTGGATGGGCATTCAGAGGAAGGCCCAGGCTCACCCCCCTCTGGATCCTAGGGCACGCAGGGTGGAACAGATAAGGGAGCAACATGGGTTACGGGGGAGGAAAGGGCCCTGATCCCCTTCATGGGCTGCAGCTGGGAAGACTGTTTAAAAGGGCAAACTTGCTCATTGCAAATTTGCTGGAAGCAAAGCGTAAAATTATTCTGGTTGGTCAAGTCTTACCTGGGTTCTGGCATCGGAATTTCTTTCCTTTAAAAACTGTTCTTGTGAGAGTTTTTTTTCTCCAGCCGATGATAACTGGACATTGGAGGCCAAGTTGCAGGAATTAAAGGGACTTTACGTACTTTTGTGACTTGGTTGCTTTTGTGCCACGCCCCTTTGGGTCATCACACTTGGGGAAGGGGAGGGAGGAGGCTTCCCAGCCTAAAAATGCCCCCCCTCCCCTCCCAACCGGGGCTTTTCGGTCCTCGACAGGTAACCAGGCAGATGCAGGAACATGAGCAGGACTCGGAGCTGCGGGAACAGATGTCTGGCTACAAGCGCATGAGGCGGCAGCACCAGAAGCAGCTGATGGCCCTGGAGAACAAGCTGAAGACCGAGATGGACGATCACCGCCTGCGGCTGGACAAGGACCTGGAAACGCAGCGCAACAATTTTGCAGCGGAGATGGAGAAACTCGTCAAGAAGCACCAGGCGGCCATGGAGAAAGAGGTGAGGGCAGTTGGTGGGTTTTGGGGGAAAAAAAAAAAATCCAACCGGTTCGGAGAGCGCGTGCAGAGGGCTCAGATACTGCCCTCTCCAGGGGATCTCGGAGTCGTAGTGGACAACCAGCTAAATAGGAGTCCATGTTGTGCAGCAGCAGCAGCCAAAAAAAGCCAATGTAATCCTAAGTTGCATTAACAGAGGGATACAGACAACCATTTGTCTGAAATGATAAAGGGACTCCTGCTTCAGTAGGGAGCTAGACTAGAACAGGGGTCGACCTCGGGGACCACCAAACTCATAATTTTAGATCCCACAGACCACTAACTGGTTCTCTGGGCATGGCCTAATTTGTAGGTGTGGCTTGGTGGTCATGTGACTGGCTGGGCATGGCTTGTATGTAAGTATTATAAATATTTATATAAATATTGCATTTTTTATAAAAGAAAGAGCAACTTTTACCCAAAATCAGGTAAAGCAGGCAGGCAGATTCAGTTGCTCACAGAGATCTATCTACCTGCCATCAGCTACCTGAGTCTGCCACATAAAATTTGCTTGCAAGCAAATTCACAAAATTAACTCACAACACACCATGTATGTAAATATTGATTTTTTTTATTAAAAAAGTAACTTTTATCCAAAATCAGGCAAAGCAGGCAGGCCTATTGAGTTGCTCACAGAATCAATCAGTGATCTATCTATCTGCTATCAGCTAGCTCAGTCTCTCAAATTAGCCTGCCATGAGTCTGCACTGAATTTGCTTGCAAGCAAACCTTCAGTCCTAAGGGAGGTTCGACTGTGCTTAGCTAGAAAGCAAGAAATCCAACCATTTCCTGCTTCCTAGCTAATCTAAATCTCCCGGCACAGCAGGACAGATGATGGTCGGAAAAAGGAAAAATAGCAACTTAGCGGGCAAGTAAGGAGTGAGTGGGCGGGGAGGGTTCCTGCGGGCCATGTGGGCTAAGCAGCCTTGTGTTTCTGCACAGCCTGGATTAATTGCTTTGGGGGGGTGCTCTGGGGGTGAGATTTGTCTGCAGCCCACCAAAATTTTCCCACAGCCCATCAATGGGCCGTGGCCCACCGGTTGGCGATCGCTGATCTAGAAGACCTACAAGATCCTTTCCAGTCCTGGGTGCAAGGAAGGCAGCTGCGGGGGCAGGGGTAGATGTGAGGCCGGGGTGCTGGTCTGCCTAAGCTGGGCTAGGCCCGGGTTTCCCAAGGTGTCGTTGGTCCCAAAAAAGATTCAGCCTCGCTCTCTTCTCCTGGTGTGGCGCAGGCGAAAGTGATGGCCAACGAGGAGAAGAAGTTTCAGCAACACATCCAGACGCAGCAGAAGAAAGAGCTGAACAGCTTTTTGGAATCCCAGAAGAGAGAATACAAACTCCGCAAAGAGCAGCTCAAAGAGGTAACGGGGGGGGGGGGGAGGTTTATTTATTCATTCATTGTCAGGCCCCAAACCACGTAATTTTTCCAAGCTTCATGCCTATAGACAGACTCTTGCCGGAGTGAAGTCGACTGCCTGCCTTTGCAAAACACCCTGGGAACGGTTAGGGAGGCGCCGTCTTCACCCTCTTTCTCTCTGTCGTGGTTCACCGACAGCAGGCGTAGATGGCTGAGGCCTCGGAGAGCGAGGACTCCGATGAGGGACCTGCGGGTGAGGCAGGGATGGGGCCAGGACCATCAGGGAGTGGAGTGCTGCCTTCGGAGGTTGTGGAGGCTGGCAGCAGTGAGGAAGAGCAGCCCGAGGAGCCTGTGCTCAGGGTGCGTGCACGCAGGGCTACTCGAAGGAAAGAGCAGCTGCAGCAGCATGGGCGACTTGGGAGTAAGGCTGCAAGGTAATGGCCCCTCCCTTCAGAGATAAAAGCCAGCTGAGAAACTGTAGTTCTTTGCAGGAAGCAAAGTCGTTTTTGCACTCGAGCCTTGTGGACATTCGGACTCTCTTAGTTTGTATTTGGAAACTCTTTGTGTTTGAACTATTTCTTGGCAACTTTATCCAGTGTTCTTGGCAGCCTTGCACCACCTTGTCAAGGCTCCTTCTTATCAGAGACAATTAGTTTGAAGCAGCCTTTTAACCGGGAAGGAACAGGATCCGTAAAGAATCATTAAAAGGTTTTGCTGTTACCTCCGCCTGGTGTTGGTTTCCTTGGAAGCAGGTTTGGGTCAGAACACTCTCACACATGATATCCTGGCTGAGTTGCCTCTTCCTCCTCCTCCTCCTTTATAAAGGCACATTGAAGACTTCACTCTGGCAAGATTTTGTCTATAGGCGGGAAGCAATAAAGACGCACCCCCTTCCCTCCCTCCCTCCCTCCCTGGGAATCCAGCTCCTCCCACGGGGACTTCAGCTCCCAGAATCCCTCATTCCCCCCCCCCCCCTCCATGCCTGGACTTCAACTCCCAGAACTCCCCGTTCTCCTTTGGGTCCCCAGGAACTGAACGAGAACCAGAGCACCCCCAAGAAGGAGAAGCAGGAGTGGCTGTCCAAGCAGAAGGAGAACATCCAGCACTTCCAGGCGGAAGAAGAGGCCAACCTGCTGCGGCGCCAGAGGCAATACCTGGAGCTGGAGTGCCGGCGGTTCAAGAGGAGGATGCTGCTGGCCCGCCATAATCTGGAGCAGGACCTGGTCCGGGAGGTGAGCACGAGGGTCCCTGGCTCTCTCGGATGGGCCAGGGCTGCCTCGAGGTTCGGAACAGAGGAGGCGCCTGCTCGCTTAGCCCCCATCCAGAGTTACGGCCGGCCTCAAGAAATCTACTTAGTGACTGTTTGAAGCTAGGGTGGAGCAGGCTCCTCAGTCCCTCCCCTCCCTCCCTTTCTTTCTTTCTTTCTTTCTTTCTTTCTTTCTTTCTTTCTTTCTTTCTTTCTTTCTTTCTTTCTTTCTTTCTTTTCTTTCTTCTTTCTTTTCTTTCTTTTCTTTCTTCTTTCTTTCTTTTTCTTTTTCTTTCTTTCTTTCTTTTTTTCTTTCTCTTTCTTTTCTTTCTTTTTCTTTCTTTCTTTCCTTTCTTTCTTTTCTTTTTCTTTCCTTGCTTTCTTTTCTTTTCTTTCTTTTTTCTTCTTTTTTTCTTTCTCTTTCCTTTCTTCCCTTTCCATTTCTTTCTTCTTTCCTTCTCTTTCTTTTCCCTTTTTTCTTTTTTTTCTTCCGTCTTCCTTTTCCTTTTTGTTTTTCCCCTTCTTCTTTTCGTTTTCTTTTCCTTTCCCTTCTTCTTTATCCCTCTTCCTTCATTCTTTCTTTTCTTCTTTTTTCCCTTTTTTTTCTTTTCTTTCTCTTTTCTTTATTTTCTTCAACTGTCTTTTTCTTTTCTTTTCTACCCCTTTCTTTCTTTTCGTCTTGTTCTTTCTTTTTTTTCTTTTCCATTTCCCCTTTCTTACGTCCTTTCTTTTCTTTCTTTCTTTCGTTAATTTCCCGCCCTCTTTCTTATCTTCCCCCTTTTTCTTTCTTCTCTTTCTTTTTCTCTTCTTCTTTTATTTTTCGCTTCCTCCTTCCTTTCTTTCCCTTCGTGTCCTCTCCCCCCACTCGTTCTTTCTCCTTTCTCACCTTCTTATCTTCTCTTTTTCCTCCTTTCTTTCTCTCTCCCCTGCCCCCTTCTCCCTTTTCTCCCCCTTTCCTCTTCCCCCTCCCCTCTCCATTCTCCCCCTCACTCGCGTCTCTCCTCATCTTGTACCTCTTTTTCTTCCTTTTTTTTTTTCACTTTCTTTTTTCTTTCCTCCCTTCTTTTCTCTCTCTTCTCTTTTTCTTTCTTTTTTTCCTTTTCACCTTTCTTTTTTTTTTTTATCTTCTCTTCCTTTTTTTTTTTCTTTCCTTTTCCCTTTCTTCTCAAGTTCTTTCCTCCCCTTCCTCCCTCTTTCTTTCCCTTTCTTTTTCGTCTCTTTCTTTCCTTTCTCCTTTCTTTCCTTCTCCTTCTTCCTTTCCTTCTTCTTTTTCTTTCTTTCTTTCTTTATCTCTTTTGCTTTCCTTTCTTTCTTTCTTCTTTTCTTCTTTCCTTATCTTCTTTTTGTTTAATCTTTTTCTTTTTCCTTCTTTTCTTCGTATCTTTTTTCTTTCTTTTTTTTTCTTTCTTCTTTCTTTCTTTTCTTTTTCCTTCTTCTTTTCTTCCTCTTCTCCTTTCCATCTCTTTTTCTTTTCTTTCCCCCCTCTTTTTTCCTTATTTTTCCTTCGCTCTTTTTCTTTTCCCTTTCTCCTTCTTTCTTGCTGTCTTTCCTCTCTTTCTTTCTTTTCTCCTCCACTCTCCTCTTTCTGTCTCATTTCTTTTCCTTCTTTTTCGTCCTTCTCCTTTTTTTCTTCT
>CM042836.1:1998199-2122457 GCA_023653725.1 Bungarus multicinctus
GTGGAAGCCCTCCACTCTTAACGCAGTCTGCTGGGGTGATTCTGGAGTGAACGTCCACCACTCTTAAAGCAGCTGGCTGGGGGGGATTCTTGATGGAAGCCCACCCCCTTAAAAGCAGCGGGCTGGGGGTATTCTGTTTAGTTGGACGCCCCCCGTCTATACAGCAGTCTGGCTGGGGATTTGTTCGGGAAGCCCACCCCTCTTAAAGCGTCCTGGCGGGATTCTGGGAGTTGGAGGCCCCCCCCTCTTAAGCAGGCTTGTCTGGGGGTTCTGGGAGTGGACGCCCACCCCTCTTAAAGTAGCTGGCTGGGGGAGTCTGGGAGTGGAAGCCCACCCTTCTCAGTGGAGGATGTCCAAATGCTTTAACAACCGTTAAGAGATCCATGGATGCAGCCCCATACGCTTCCGGCACCGTCGCGCTCGTCCCCAAGCACCAACCTCGACATCTCCCCTCCCTGCTAACCGCTGGCCCCCTTCTCTCTCCCTCCCACTGCCGGGAGATGCCATATTCATGCCCGCTAGCCCGGCCGATAGCGCCGTTCTGGGTTTTCCTTTCTGGGAGTCAATCCCCTTTCTTAAAGGCTGTAGATGTTTGAGCAGATACCCCTGGAGCACGTGTCACATGTAGAACCCCCCGCCCTCCCCATCTTCCTTGTGTCCCAGCGCGCTGGACAAGCCAAAGCGGAGTGCCAGGTCTTGGAGGCACGACAGCAGGAACTGGAGCTGCTCAAACGCCTACCAGGAGCAAAATCAATATGCATGCCTGATCCCCCGCACGCCGGGAGGCTGCGAGAACTGAGCGGAGGGGCGTCCCTGCGGAGGGCTCTCGCTGTAACAGAAGTACGGAGGGGAGGCGAGCAGGGCCAAATTCTCCTCTGGGGAAGAACTGCAGCGTGCCGCGAGAGTTTTTTCAGCCTTGTAGCCCAATTTCCTGGCAGATTCCCCTCCTTAACATTCGCCTTCCGCCGCTCCACATTACAGTGATCTTCTTCCGTAGTGACTGTTCCAATTACACTAGCCTGGACAAAAGTGACTTGGGCCATTTTCACCACTGTTGAAGAAATCTCCTTCTGGTTTCATTTCCAAGTGGGAAAAAGCCACTTGAACATGGAGGCTGCTTGGAAAGTTTAATGGGTACAGGCCACATGGAATTGAGTTTCCAGATTGAGAATGAAGGATGATCCACACCGTCCTTCAAAGTGAGAAGGGAGAAGGGGTGACCAAGATGCGAGAGACTCCTTATAGCAATAATACGTTAGTGGCCGGTGTGATTGGAACACCGGAATATGTCTTGGTGCAAATCTCTCAGTGTACATACAAAAAGGATACATTCATACAAGATTCAGGAATCAATATCCCCTCTGTTGGGCCTACCTTAGTGTTCTTTTCCTGTGCAAGAAATGAATCTCATTGGCTGTCAGACTCCCAGGGGCAACTCTGTAGGCTGTCCTGAGTTCCAGGCTTGGTTTAGCCTTGCTGGGTGATTATGCCCTTAAAAGGGCTTTTGGCAATTTCTATAGCTTTACCTGGAGATCTTTGTTATGTAAAGTATTCTGGCCCAGGCCTTAATGGTCCACCCATTAACAAAGGTGCTTCTGGGGTGAGTTTCTGCTTCTTGAGTGACTACTGTTTTTAGGAGAAATACCCTGCCTTTTTAATATCTCCTAGGCTATTTCAATTTTTCTAGGAGAGGGGTGGGTACTAACTTCCTACAACGCTTATCCCCTCCTTTCACCGGTCCATAATAGAAAGCGTCCTCACATCCTGCATGACGGTGTGGTTTGGCTGGCTCAACAGCCGCGGGTAGAAAGACACTACAGAGGGTAGTGAGCACAGCATAAAACATCGTGGGCTGTTCCCCGACACCGCTAGATGACCTCGCTAGGGCTTGCTGCCTTAGAAGAGCGCGGAAAATCCTCAGGGACGACTCACACCTTGGTCAGCCCTCCTTCGCTCTCCTACCGTCGGGTCGGAGATAGAGAAGCAGAGCCAGCCGCACCAACAGACCGAAGAACAGTTTCTACCCGGGGCTGTCAGACTCCTGGACAGAAAATAACTTCATGTCAACCTAGTTAGGATAGACTTGCAGGGCCGGCACGTTGTGCAACAAGGTCATGTCCAGAGTTTTGGCAGCGTTAATGCAGCGCCAGAAAAACAAACCCATATGGCGGATGCTTCGTTTAACATCTTTATAAACTTAACAAGGAGATTTTACAAACCAATTGTAGATTTCTCCAATAGGGAGCAAACTCAAGACAGGAACATGTTGCAAGTAACTTCAGAGCAGAGCTCCAGTCTTCAGCAAAGCAAGCAAGCAAGTTTCTCTTTTACTTTAGTTCAGCAGGCAAGCAAGTGGAGCGAAGCACTAATCATTGTAAATAGACAGACTCACAGCTCAACATAGCTGCAGAGTTGCAGAGCTTAATATAGAGCCATGCCTAGGCTACTTCTGAGTTTCAGTTTCCAGCCTTGGCTATTTCTAGTTTCAGTTTCCAGCCTTGGCTACTTCTAAGTTTCAGTTTCCAGCCGTGGCTACTTCTAAGTTTCAGTTTCCAAGCCTTGGCTACTTCAAGTTTCAGTTCCAGCCTTGGCTACTTCGAAGTTCAGTTTCCAGCCTTGGCTTACTTCTAAGTTCAGGTTCCAGCCTTGGCTACTTCTAAGTTTCAGTTTCCAGCCTTGGCTACCTTCTAAGTTTCAAGTTGCCAGCCGTGGCTACCTTTAGTTTCATTTCCAGCCTGCCTTAAGATTTCAGTTTCCAGCCTTGCTACTTCTAAGTTTCAGTTCCAGCCTTGCTAGAATTCTAAGTTCAGTTTTCCAGCCATTGGCTACTTCTAAGTTTCAGTTTCCAGCCTTGGCTTACTTTTAGTTCAGTTCCAGCCTTGGCATCTCTAAGTTTCAGTTTCCAAGTCGCTTGGCATTATATTCTAGTTCAGTTCCAGCCTTGGCTAACGTCTAAGTTCAGTTTCCGAGCCTTGGCTAACTTATAAGTTTCAGTTTCCAGCCTTGGGCTACTTCTAAGTTTCAGTTTCCAGCCTGGGCTACTTCTAAGTTTCAGTTTCCAGCCTTGGCTACTTCTAAGTTTCAGTTTTCCAGCCTTGGCTACTTCTAAGTTTCAGTTTTCCAGCCTTGGCTACTTCTAAGTTTCAGTTTCCAGCCTTGGCTACTTCTAGGTTTCAGTTTCCAGCCGTGGCTACTTCTAAGTTTCAGTTCCAGCCTTGGCTACTTCTAAGTTTCAGTTTCCAGCCTTGGCTACTTCTAAGTTTCAGTTTCCAGCCTTGGCTACTTCTAAGTTTCAGTTTCCAGCCTTGGCTACTTCTAAGTTTCAGTTTCCAGCCTTGGCTACTTCTAAGTTTCAGTTTCCAGCCTTGGCTACTTCTAAGTTTCAGTTTCCAGCCTTGGCTACTTCTAAGTTTCAGTTTTCCAGCCTTGGCTACTTTTAAGTTTCAGTTTCCAGCCTTGGCTACTTCTAGTTTCAGTTTCCAGCCTTGGCTACTTCTAGTTTCAGTTTCCAGCCTTGGCTACTTCTAAGTTTCAGTTTCCAGCCTTGGCTACTTCTAAGTTTCAGTTTCCAGCCTTGGCTACTTCTAATTTCGCTAAGTTTAGTTGTTCCATCCTTGGCTACTTCTAAGTGTTCAGTGTCCCAGCCTTTGGCTACTTCTATTATTCAGTTTTCCAGCCTTGGCTTTCTTCAGTCTTGGCTAACTTCAGTTTCCAGTCTACTACTTCTAAGTTTCTCTTCGGTTGTTTTCTAGTTTCCGTTTCCAGCCTTGGCTACTTCTTAGTTTCAGTTTCCGCCTTGGCTACTTCTAAGTTTCAGTTTCCAGCCTTGGCTACTCTAAGTTTCAGTTTCCAGCCTTGGCTACTTCTAAGTTTTCAGTTTCCAGCCTGGGCTAGCTTCTCGTTTTCAGTTTCCACCTTGGCTCTTCTAATTTCATTTCCGCCTTGGCTACTTTCTAAGTTGCAGTTTTTCCAGCCTTGGCTATTCTAAGTTTTCAGTTTCCAGCCTTGCTACTTTTAGTTTCAGTTCCAGCCTTGGGCTACTTCTAATTTTCATTTTCCAGCCTTGCTACTTCTAAGTTTTCAGTTTTCCAGCCGTGGCTACTTCTAAGTTTCAGTTTCCAGCCTTGGCTACTTCTAAGTTTCAGTTTCCAGCCTTGGCTACTTCTAAGTTTTCAGGTTTCCAGCCTTGGCTACTTCTAAGTTTCAGTTTCCAGCCTTGGCTACTTCTAAGTTTCAGTTTCCAGCCTTGGCTACTTCTAAGTTCAGTTTCCAGCCTGGCTACTTCTAAGTTTCAGTTTCCAGCCTTGGCTACTTCTAAGTTTCAGTTTCCAGCCTTGGCTACTTCTAAGTTTCAGTTTCCAGCCTTGGCTACTTCTAAGTTTCAGTTTCCAGCCTTGGCTACTTCTAAGTTTCAGTTTCCAGCCTTGGCTACTTCTAAGTTTCAGTTTCCAGCCTTGGCTACTTCTAAGTTTCAGTTTCCAGCCTTGGCTACTTCTAAGTTTCAGTTTCCAGCCTTGGCTACTTCTAAGTTTCAGTTTCCAGCCTTGGCTACTTCTAAGTTTCAGTTTCCAGCCTTGGCTACTTCTAAGTTTCAGTTTCCAGCTTGGCTACTTCTAGTTTCAGTTTCCAGCCTTGGCTACTTCTAAGTTTCAGTTTCCAGCCTTGGCTACTTCTAAGTTTCAGTTTCCAGCCTTGGCTACTTCTAAGGTTAGTCAGTTTCCAGCCGTGCTTACTACTTCGAAGTTTCAGTTTCCATGCCTGGCTACTTCTACGAATTTCAGTTTTCCTTTTCCGGCTTGGCTACTTCTAAGTTTCAGTTTCCATCCTTTGGCTATGTCTAGTTTTCAGTTTCCATCCTGCTAACTTCTAATATGCAGTTCCAGGCCTTGGCTGGCTTCTCTTCTCAGTTGCCACCTTGGCTACTTCATTTTAAGTTTTCACATCTAAGTTTTCACTTGGCTACTTCTAGTTTCAAGTATTCTCCACCTTGGCTACTTCTAGGTTCAGTTTCCATAAGCTTGGCTCCTTCAGTCAGTTCCAGGCCTGGCTCCTCTAAATGTCAGTTCGAGCCTTGGCTCTAGTTCATTTCCAGCCTTGCTACTTCTATTTCAGTTTCCAGCCCTTGCTATTCAGTGTCGTTTCCAGCCTTGGCTACTTTCACTCCCAGCCGTGGCTACTTCTAAGGTCAGTTTCCCCGGCTTGGCTACTTCTCAGTTCAGTTTTCAGTTTCCAGCCTTGCTAGTTGTAGGTTTTCAAGTTTCCAGCCTTGCTACTTCTAAGTTTCAGTTTCCAGCCTTGGCTACTGCTAAGTTTCATGTTTCCACTTGGCTACTTCTAGTTTCAGTTTGCCAGCCTTGCTACTTCTAATTTTCAGGTTCCAGCCTTGGCTACTTCTAAGTTTGTCAGTTTCCAGCCTTTGGCTACTTCTAAATTTCAGTTTCCAGCCTTGGCTAACAATTTTTCCAGCCATTTTCCAGCTTGGGCTCTACGTTTCAGTTTCCCGCCTTGGCTCTTTCTGTTTCAGTTTTCCAGCCAGCACTTCTCTAAGTTTCAGCTTAAGAGCCGCCCTTATGCTACTTCTAAAGTTTCAGTTTCCCGGCTTGGCTACTTCTCAGTTTCAGTTTCCATCCTTGGCTCGTTCAGTTCGTTTCCAGCCGTTGGCTACTTAAGTTTCAGGTTTCCTCCAGCCTTGGCTACTTCTAAGTTTCAGTTTCCAGCCTTGGCTACTTCTAAGTTTCAGTTTCCAGCCTTGGCTACTTCTAAGTTTCAGTTTCCAGCCTTGGCTACTTCTAAGTTTCAATTTCCAGCCTTGGCTACTTTTAGTTTCAGTTTCCAAACAGTTCTCATTGGCTGCCTTAGTTGCTATGCCTATTCATTGGCTGACCTTGTTACCAAGCTCTATTCCAATTCATGAATAGACTCTTGACAGGTCGCCTGATGTAATGAGATGGGGACTGGGTTCGGGACTTCTGTCCTCACTGGGCGTTGTGTTGGGCGTGGGAGAGCAGGAAGGGAGGCTCAGCCAATCCCACTGTACCCATGTTGTACTCTTGACCATAAAGGTAATCACAATAAACCCTGCATCCTCCATGGCCACATAACAAACGGAGGCTAGTGGGGTGGGGGAAAAGGGATAAGTCACTTTTTTCCAGCACCGTTATAACTTTGGAACAGTCAGCAATCAAACTGCTATTCCCGGCTCCTCCCCAAACTCTGAAAATCCTTTCCCTGCCGAGGATATTGACGCTGCACCCCCCGCCCCTCCCTCCCCATGTCTTCTAGGGCAGGGGTCTGCAACCTTCAAGACTCCCAAGAACCATTTGGACCCGTGAAAAGAAAACACCGGGAGCCACAGAACCTGGGCGGGCGTGGCCATCTTGACATCACATGACACACACCCCAGCCACGCCCACCCAGGTTCTGTGGCTCCCGGTGTTTTCTTTTCACGGGTCCAAATGGCTCTTGGGAGTGTTGAAGGTTGCAGACCCCTGCCCTAGAAGACATGGGGAGGGAGGGGGGAGTGCAGTCTTTCTTTCTCTCCCCCTCCCTGCCTCTCATTTCTGGTTTGTGTGTGTGTTGTGTGTGGGTGTGTTTTACCTTCTCAGGCCAGGCGAGGAGGGATGGGAAGGGGAGGGCGAGGCCAGGGGTGGGATCACCCGACAGGGAGCCACAGCAGAGGGCCCAAAAGAGCCGCATGAGGCTCCAGAGCCACGGGGGGAGGGCTGACAACTCGATCTAGGGCAACGGTGGGTGAGAGCAGCCCACCCAGCACGGAGGGTTCCCACGGCTGGGAGGGCACGATTCCTTCAGCTTGCTCCCAAAAAGGCAGGAGAGCCCCCTACCTTGGCCCAGGGGGAAAGCAGGAGGGGCTCGAAACATCCCCTCCTCCCCCCAACCCTTCCTTTCATTCCCCATTTTATTTTATCCCCCCCCCTCCATCTAGATCGAGGAAGAGATGCTGGCTCTGCAGAACGAGCGCACGGAACGGATCCGGGGCCTGCTGGAGCGCCAGGCGCGGGAAATCGAGGCCTTTGATTCGGAGAGCATGCGCCTGGGCTTCAGCAACATGCTGCTCTCCAACCTTTCCCCCGAGGCCTTCAGCCACAGCTACCCCGGAGCCTCCAGCTGGTCCCAGCACCCTTCGGGGGGCCCGGGCCTTCCCTGGGGCCACCCTATGGCAGGCCAGCCACAGGCCTGGGGCCACCCCATGCAAGGAGGCCCCCAGCCGTGGGGACACCCTTCGGGGCCCCTGCAGGCGGTGCCTCGGGGCGGCTCGCTCGGGGTCCGTAACAGCCCCCAGGCCCTGAGGCGGACGCCTTCCGGGGGACGGACAGAGCCGGGCATGAGCCGCAGCGCCAGCGTCACCTCGCAAATCTCCAATGGGTCACACATGTCTTACACATAATAATACCTTCCGTTCGGTGCCCCTTTTACGGGGCTGGGCCGCCCCGCCGGCGCTGTCTGCCCGCCCGCAGGAACTGCCGACAAGGCCTCTTCTCCCTCCCACCCCTCCCCACCCCAGGAACCGGTCCCGGGCAGTGCAGGCTCAGGGGGAGGGCGGGGTGCCGTTCAGTGGGGCCCGTCTCTCGCGCGGCAAGCCTTGCGTTCCGCGTTTGCTCTTTGGAATGTCCTAGTATTTGGCTGTAGTGTGGCTCGCTCTCTCGCCTGACATGCACCGGCTTTAAGGAAGCTCCATGCAGGGCACGAGGGGTGGCAATGCCTCACACACACACACACATACACACACCCTCAGGGCTGTGAGGAGAGCGGGCTCCCCGCCTCCCCTCCAACTCGAGGAAGGCAAGAGGGTTCCCCCTTTATCTCCACGGAGGAGGGAGGGAGCCTGGAGTCCCGGCTCCCTTCTTCTCGTGTCGGTTCAGCTGCCCCTCCAACACCTCTTCCGGGTGGGTTCCTTCTTAGGGAAGGGGGTCGAGGGAAAGCAGCTCCCCCCAGAACCTTGCCCATCGGGAGAGGCTGAGATTGCACGCGTGAGCCCCCCACCCTGCCACCCTAGGCCCGCCTCCGCCCGCGCGTTTTCTGTTGCACTACGACGATGCGCCGCCTCGAGAATTTCCTCAACGCCCCCGACGGCTTGGACAGAACTGCACTAGTTAAAATGCACCTGCTCGAAACCCTTTGTGCAGCTCGGCCCCAGGGGCTGAGTGGCGTGCGAGTGAGGGTGTGCGCGTGCACACGGGAGAGCGGGCAGAGAAGCTGGGGTGGGTGGGTGGGTGGGCAGGAGAGCCTCTTTTTCGGTGTGGCGGGGGGGAGCGACATCTCGCCGAAGTTCAGCCTCAGAACACCGTTGTCAGGTCCTCGTTCGTGGCTGCCGTGCCTGCTCTCCTCCCGAAGCGTCCCGACCCGCGGCCAAACCACAACCGGAGGCCAGAGGTTCTTGTGAACGATGCCATAAAGTCGGTCCACCCCCTCCCTAATGCCGCTACCACCAAGAGACCAGGAGTCTCTGCTCCTGACACTACGTTTTGCCGATTTTTATTGGGCTTGCCACATTTATTATTATTATTATTATTCCTCCCCCCCCCTCGTTTACACGTCCAACCGCAACCGTTTGTAGGGGTTTTTGACTCGCCACAGGGAGTCCCGGCTGCTGGAGACGTTGGTCGCGGGAAGGGCGTGCGAGCGAATGAGCGAGCGAGTGCCAGTCCTTGCCAAGCCTGCGGCGAGCGGGCGCCTCGGCTTCTGTGGGCGCCTCGGTCTCCGAGGAGCCACGCAGGGGCCCGTTGTGGGGGCCCCAGAAGGGAGCTGGCTCTGTCCTCAGGGTCGGGGGGTGGGGGGTGGGGGGGCTACCTTCCGTGCCGTGGCTGGGAAAGCGATCCCGCTGTGGGCGCCCTCGGGAGCAGTCGCTTCAAATCGCTACCAGCCGTCCCACCCGGCGTTCTGTTGTACATTCTTTTCCTTGCACACTTAAAAAAGCCAACACTAGCTACTAACTATAGGATTTGCCTTTTTAACACACCTATGGGGCTCCGAGACGTAAAAGTGACACACCTGTATAGAAGAATATACTCTCGTGTGTGTCACACCTTCGACCTTTCTTTCTTTCTTTCTTGTTTTTTTAAATCGGTGTGACTTTTAATTTAGCTAAATTAAAAAAAAAAACACATACACACACACCACTCCAGCTCCTTCGGTTCGGCTACATCTTCCACCTCCCCACTTCGGCTTCTGATTGGGGAGCAGAAGGGGGCCTTGAGCCTGGCCTGAAAAGAGAGAAACCCACCCACTCCACCCACTCCTGAATCGGGCACAGCTGTAGTTGCCAACGTGGAGGAGCGGTGAGTGGGAGCAACAGGGCAGCCCCCCCCCCATTTCTGGCTTGACCGGTCTGGATCTAATACCTGGGATTGCTTTGATCTCTCTTTTTGGGGGGGGTGGGGGGGTGGGGGGGGTCTGTTCAGCCAATGAACCCACTTGCAAGGAGGAGGGAAGGGCAGTAGCCCCATACCCATCGTCCTCAACCAATTCCCCGTCGGCTTCCCTGGTGATCTGCTGAGCCCTGCCCGGGTGGGCATCTTTAAAGCTTTTCCTCGAGATGTCCCTTTCTGGGACACCATTTTAGGTTATTTGAGGAAGGGGGGCAGCAGCCCCACCACCACCAACAACAACAACAACCCAGGACTTGCACTCTGGACTTGCACTCCCCGACCGACCGACCGCCCACCGCTCAAAAAGCTTTGCTTGCGGACGTGGAAAGCGGATGTCGGCGTTTTCGTCGCCAGGGGAGATTCGTGATGGAAGCCGTTTTCCTCTCTTCTCCCCCCCCCCTTCCCCCCTTCCCTCACCTGCCATGTACATCCACCTGTGCCAGGCTCTCCATGAAATTAATCTTTTAAGTAAAAACAATTTGCCAAACCCCACCCGGCTGCCTTGGTCTTAAGTGTTCGGTGCGTGCGCGGCTGCTGGTATGAGGAAAGGAGACGAGGAAAGCATTCTTTTGGAGGGGCGTCCAAAAACTTTCCGTGGGCTTCGTGCTTTTCTGAGATCACAGAGCAGGGAGGCAGATGCAGCTTGTCGGTAAGTTGCTTTTTCAGCGCCCGTTACGAGACGCCTTTCTCCAGCGTGAGGCGGTTTCGTCGGAGGCCAGTTAGCCACGTAACAAAAAGAGTTTTCGGAATCGGGGTGTAAAAATGGGTTTTTCTACCTCTGCTTGGTTCTGATTGGGAGTTCCCTTTTGGCTGCCTTGCCAAACGAGCTGGGTGGTTTCCCTGCAGACGTTTCATGACCCAATTAGGCAACAACATCAGTTCTAGAAGGGAACGGGGTTTGCTCTTGGTTTATTTGCCAGCGGCTTGAAAGTAAAGAGCAGCCTAATCAAGGATACACCAAGAAGGAAACAACCTTCCCTCCTCTATTACAATAAGGCGGCAGGTCAAACATGGCTCCCTTTCAGCATTGATGAGGTTGCAGGTGGTACATCAGCAAGAAAACAACCTGGTACAAAAGCGTGCCATGCACCCCGCAGTTGTCTCCTCCCTTCTAGCACTGATGACGTTACCTAGTTGGGTCATGAAACGTCTGCAAGAAAACCACCCAGCTTGGAGAGCACCAGGGACCCCACAGTCCTCTTCCTCCCCCCCCCCCCCCCCCCTCAACCCTCAACTCCCCGTCTCTTCTAGCACTGATGATGTTCCTTAGCTGGGTCTTGAAATGTCTGCAAGAAAACCACCCAGCTCAGAGGGCACCAAGGATCTCCCAATGCTGCCGTTCCTCCGCCTTCTGATGGTGTTGCCTGGTTTGGTTATGAAACGTCTGCAGGAAAACCACCAAGCTCAGAGAACATCAAAGGACCCCACAGTCCTCCCCCTCCACCCTCTCCACAAACCCCGCTCCCTTCCAGTATTGATGATGTTCCTTAGTTGGGTCATGAAATGTCTGCAAGAAAACCATCAAGCTCAGAGAGCACCAAGGATCCCATAGTCTTTTTATTTTCCTCCTGAAAACATTTTGGGGACCCAAAGGTGAAGACCTCCAGGCAGGGGGGATCCTGAGCTGAAAGGGCCTCCTAAAGACCTCATAGGAGAACAACTGCTCCAGCTGCACGTTGTCATTCCAGGAACATCCCCAGGAAGAGTTGTTGAGATGTGCCAAGTTTAGAGGCCTCTGCTCTAGAGCCTCAGTATCATTTTTCTCATCATGGTGACTAGGAATTGTCACTGAATTAGAATGAATAGAATAGAATTAGAACAGAATAGAGAAGGAGAATAGAATAGAAAATAGAATAGGGAATGCAATGCAATAATAATAGAATAGGGAATATGGAATAGAGTAGAGTAGAACAGAATAGAAACTGGAATGGAATAAGAATAGAATGGGGAATAGAATAGAAATAATAGAGAAGGAAGGAAGGAGAATGGAATGGAATGGAGGAAGGAGAATAGAATTAGAATAGAGAAGGAAGGAAAATAGAATAGAGATCAAAGGAAGGAGAATGGAATAGAATAGAGAAGGAGAACAATAAAACTGAAGGAAGAATGGAATAGAATGGAATGGAGGAAGAAGCATAGAACAGAGATCAAAGGAAGGGGAATGGAATAGAATAGAATAAAATTAGAAGAGAATTAGAAAGAAGAGAAGGAAGGAGAGGAGAATAGAATAGAATAACAGAATTGGAAGGGACCTTGGAGGTGTTCTAGTCCAACCCCCTGCTTAGGCAGGAAAACCACTTCGGATAAATGGTTATTCAATCTCTTTGTAAAAAGTTCCAGTGTTGGAGCGTTCACAACTTCTGGAGGCAAATTGTTCTATTGATTAATTAAACCCTTCCAATTTATTAATTGTCCCAGTGTAGGAAGTTAGCACCCACCCCTCTCCTAGAAAAATTGAAATAGCCTAGGAAATATTTAAAAGGCAGAATATTATATCTCCCTGGATGAGAGAAAGAGAAATGTTTTAAAGCAAAGCAGCTTCCTGCAGCTCCCTGCCCCCACTTCAGCTCCAGGGTGATGGGATGAAGGATGGCCCTCAGGAAAGGATAGGATCACCCATCTCACCACATGTTCTGGGAAGATTGCATTAGCCAGATTCAGGTGAAGCCATGTGGTCCAGACCAAGCCTACAAAGTTAAGACCCCCGCCCCTGGGAGTCTGACAGCCAATGGGATTCATTTCTTGCACAGGAACAGGAAACACTAAGGTGGGGCCCAACAGAGGGTATATAAGGGTCTCTCAGCATCTGGACTGCTCCTTTTTTCCCTTCTCACCTTGAAGGATGTGACCATCTTTCTCACTTTGGAGCTCCAAGCCACGTGGTCCTGCTGTCCACCATTAAACCATCTTTCCAAACAGCCTCCATGTTTCCAGTGTCTTTTTCCCCACTTGGAACTGAACCCAGAAGGATAATTCTTCCAACACCAGAATAAAATGTCCCTCCCTTTCGCCGCATTTATTGACGCCTTCCCAGTTTCCCCAATCTGTTGGGAATCTCCGCTTTAGAACACCGGGGTAGACTAGAAGACCTCCAAGGTCCCTTCCCACTCTTCCTTAATCGCCTTTGTATCTTCTCCACCGCTTCGCTTCGCTTTGCTTTGCTTTTTTAACTCCAGTCCAGCAAGGCGGAGCGGAGCGGCCGGAGGGGGAAGCCCGCCCCGACTCCGCCCCGGCTGGCTTGGGCAGGGCAAGGCTGGGTTGGGCGGTGGGTCGGCCTCGGCGGGCCCCGGAGGAAGAGGGGGGGGGGCGGCGTGGCCCGATGGGGGAGCCGCGGCCGCCTCCGGGGGCGCCGGTGCTGCTCTTGGTGCTGAGCCTGGCGGGCAGCGGCGGCGGGCAGGTGAGGCGGGGGCGTCGGAGGCGGATCGCGGGTGGAGGCGGCCCTCTCCCCTCCCCACCACCCCGGGAAGGGGCGGCCCCAAGGCCCGGGAGGGGCTGCGCGGGTTGTGCCAACCGGGCCTGGCGGGAATCCGGGTCGGGGGTCCTGACCCGGGTGGACGCGAGGTCTCTGCTGTCCCCACGACCTTTGCAAGCCACGTGTCGTGCGCGCGGGGGGAGGGAGGGGTGTCCCCTGCAGGGGAGGGATGGGAAAGGCGACCCCCCCTCCCCCGACTCAGTCAAATCACTCAGAATACAGCTGGAAGGGGGACCCTAGAGGTCTTCTAGTCCAACCCCCTGCTCAGGCAGGAAACCTTAGACCCCTTCAATACCGCTTCACACCCGGTTCTGGGGGAGCGTCCCAGAAAAGGCCTCCGGGCTGGTATGGATGCCCTCAAGGGACCCAGAGAGAGGGGGGGAGGGAAAGCCCAGTCGAGCTCGTCCGTAGTGCTGGTTTGCCCACGCGGGGTCCGTCGGTCTTGCCAATGGGGTAGCTGAATGGGTAGCTACCTTACGGACTAGAAACTTGGCCCCACAAGGGAAGGGAGCCTGGCAAGAGAGAGAACCGCGCCCCCTTCCGAGCGGGTGGGCTTTTTAGGAGAGGCGTTGGAAGGGTGGCGGGGTCGGCTTGGCATCGGAGCTGATACCCGGCACGGCTCAAAGGCCGGAGTTGCCTCGGCCAGCTCTGGCCCCACGGAGGGTGGTCGGGCTGTTTGGGGGGAGGGGGGGTTCGGAAAGAGGGGGGGGGGCAAAGGAATAGCCGGGCCAAGGCTGAGCCCCTCCTGCCCTGCCCCCATTCCTCGCCCCACCGAGCAGCGCTGCCCCCCTCGCTTTTCTGCTTTGGGCGGGGGTCGCTTCCCAATCAATCAATCAGAATAGAGCTGGAAGGGACCTTGGAGGTCTTCTAGTCCAACCCCCCCTGCTCAGGCAGGTTCTGGGTCTCCTTAATTGATCGTTGATTATCAAATGTCACGGTTTTTATGGGTGTTTTTCCTCTTTCTTTCCTTCTCTCTCTCTCTTTATTTTTTCCACTCGCCTTCCTTCATTCCTTTCTTTTTTCTTTATCTCCCTTTTGCTTTCATCCCCTTTCTCTCTTTTCTCCTTTCTATTTTTTCTTTCTCTCTCTTGCTTTCTCTTTCATTCTTCTTTTTCCTTCCTTCCTCATTTGTCTTTATCTCTCTCTCTCCCCCTCTTCTATTTCTTTCTTTTACTCTCCTTTCCTTTGTCTCTCTTTTCTCTCCTTTCCCTTTCTCTTTTTTCTTTCTTTCATTTTTCCCTCCTTTCTTTTTTAATCTCCCCTCTCTCTCTTCTCTCTTCTATTTCTTTCTTTTTCTTCCTCTTTCTTTCTCTCTTCTCATATACACACACACACACACCTCTCCCTCCAAAAGGGACTCTGGGCAGTGTACAAATAAAATATTAAAATCATAAAAGCAACGTACAACATCCCAAAGAGGGAAGGAATCCTAGAAATTATGAAAGAAGTGGGGGGCAGCCTTCAGACCCCTAACCAGCTGAACTGCTGCCTGCTCCTCTTTGCACCCCCAAGCAAGATTTTAGAAGTGAGGAAAAAAAACCCTCAAAATTTATCTCCATGCCATCTGCCCAGCTCTTGCAAAATGCTCCTCCTTTCCTGGATAAATCTGGTGGATTTTAAGACCCACCACCCCACCATTAGTGTCTGTTTTCTGCTTATATTTCTGAAATTTGGGGTGGGGACGTTTCCCTTTCCTCCCCATTGGCTGCCCAGAAAGCCAGGAGTCCCTCCCTCTTCACCCTGGACCAATCAGCAACTGCCCAAGTGGCAGCCGCAGTCTGCCCCAACTTGCCAAGCAGATCCCAGGTTGGCAGCGCCACCTGTTGCCTGCAGCGTTGCCAGGTGCGCAGCTGGCAGAGGGGCTGAGCCTTGGCACTTCTCCCCAGGGGCAAAGGCCCCCCACCCCACCCCCACTCCTTGAGAAAGACCACCCAAGAGCCAAACTCAGGAGCTGCCATAAAGCAGAGAGACTGGCATCAAGGCTGGCATTCGGGAGAGGAAAACTCCCCATTTCCTATGCAAATAATCCTACGATACACACACACACACACAAAGACACAGAGACCTTATTCAGAGAGGGAATTACACTTTACTTAAAGCAACCTTTGTCAATTTGAGGGCCTTTTAAGATGCGCGGACTTCAATTCCCAGAATTCCCCAGCCAGCATAATGGGAGTTGAAGTCCACCCATTGCAAAAGGCTCTCAATTAACTGGCTGGGGAATTCTGGGAGTTGAAGTCCACACATGACAGTGAGGACAATTAACCAGTGGAACTATTGCCACCAGATGTTGTGGGTAGCTCCATCACTGGAGGTTTCTAAGAAGAGACTGGACAGTCACTTGTCTAAGATGCTATAAGTTCTCCTGCTTGAGCAGGGGGCTGGACTAGAAGACCTTCAGGGTCCCTTCCAGCTATATTCTATTCTAAACATTCTAAACATCTTAAAGGCTCTCAGTTAACTGAATCGGGAATTCTGGGAGTCGAAGTCCACACATCGCAAAGGCTCTCAAATAGCTGGCTGAGGAATTCTGGGAGTTGAAGTCCAGACATCGCAAAGGTTCTCAACTAGCTGGCTAGGGAATTATGGGAGCTGAAGTCCACACATCACAAAGGCTCTTGAACAGCTGAGGAATTCTGGGAGTTGAAGTCCACAGGTCTTAAAGGTTCTCAACTAGCTGGCTGGGGAATTCTGGGAGTTGAAAAGGAGCAGATTCGGGGGGTTTGAATGGAGACCGGGGGGGGGGGTCAAAAAATTCAAGATGGCAGCCGGACCCCTGGAAAGTCCCTCCTCTCTTGACGTGTGTCAAAGAAGGGTGAGGCCTGGAAAGAACAGGCCCCTATTATCATATGTGGTGGGAGTGCAAGAAAATGCGAGAACTTTGGCCCAAAATTTGGCAATGGTTAGAGGAAACGTAAAATAAATTATACACCAGAAATGTTCCTATTAGGAATAACAAATGCAAATCTTTTAAAAAGCAGATATATATCTAATTATTCACATTATCACAGCCGCAAGATTATCTATTGGCCAAACATGGAAATCACAAGAAATACCTAACGACGAAGTAATAATATTTTTTTTTACATTGCGCCAAGTTAGATAGCTTAACTTTAGAACTGAAGGAGCGAGATCCTTCAGAATTCTATGAAATATGGATTTTTTTTTTACAATTGGAGGGATATGAAAGGAAGTAAAAAAATGTTAAATAGAAATTAAAGAATTTATACTGCGACAAAATGTCTAAGATAGAAACGGATACAAAGACTTGCAATGTAAAGATGTATATAATGTGTGTGTGTTTTCGCGGGTATTTATATGTATGGTATTTAGGGTTCTTCGGGTATTTTCCCACTTCTTAATATTTGTGCTTTTATTATAGCTATAATAAAAGCACAAATATGACATGGGAAAATACCCAAAGAAACCTAAATACCATACACATATATATGTATGGTATTTAGACCTGCATATATATGTTTATATTTAGACCTGCATATATATGTGTGTGTGTGTGTTTTCGGGTCTTTTCCCGTGTAAGACTGAGAGTATCTTGGTAACATTTTGACAAGATCCCACTCGCCATCTTCAGGCTGGTGCTTTCGGCTTTGTGCTTGTGCGAGCAAAGCGTGATCTGAGCTGCTGTCTCTATAAATACTGGTGGGGAGGTTGGCTGTGTTGTCATTTCTAGATTGGTTGATGGAGTTGATGTTTGCAGATTGGCTGGCTTTTTCTTAAGAACCTGTGTGGCTGTGTATCTATCAGCCTCCTGTGTTGTAACGACTTGGGTAATGGGCTGTGTGATGACCTTCTGAGTTCTAACATTGTGACCTCCTGGGTCTTGTGCTGTAATCTCCTGGGTCGTAACTCAAACTCAAACTCGGAGCCAAACCAAAACCCGGAACATCACATCACAGGCACCCGCTCAGGATATCACATCACAGAACTCAGGAGGTTACACCACAAAACCTCAGGATATTGCAACATAGTCAATGACCCAGGAGATTACAATACAAGACCCAAGAGGTCACAAGATTAGAACTCAGAAGGTCATCACACAGCCCATTACCCAGGTCATCACACATGCATACATACATATATATATATACACACACACATATATAAATTTTAATATTGTTTGATGACATTCTGCTATTATAATAATGTAAAAACTGTTGATATATGTCAAAAGATCACCACGTTCAAATGTTTTTAATATCTAATTTTCAATAAAAAATTAAATTAAAAAAAAAATTCAAGATGGCAGCCAGACCCCTGGAAAGTCCCTCCCCTCTTGACGTGTGTCAAAGAGGGGTGAGGCCTGGAGGGGTCTCTGAACTTTTCTGACCCACCTCAGTGGGTTTCCCCGGGGCTGAACCCCAGATGGGACAGGCAGCTTGGCCACCCACAGCAGCTGCAAATGATAAGAGGCCATTTTGGGGGCACTCAGCCACGGTTCCCCCCCCCCTTTTTTTTCCAGGAGAACAAGGCCATCTTCGTGGACCAGAAGAATTTTGCTGAGGAGAACCTTCTGGGCGACAGGTGAGTGGTCATAACTGCGAGGACTCCCCGACGCTCTGCGTCACGCTCTTGCTCCGTTGAGAACAGCGGGTGCCGTGATCCTCCGGGCCTCACAGAACTCTTCTTCTCTGCTGAAGTGCTTTGTCAAACTGGCAAGCTGGCATAGGCGTCGTCCTCAAATTGTCACCATAACGGAGGCCCCAAATATCCGTTGCTAAGCAAGACAGCCTTTATTAACTGAACTTTGCCCCATTTTTACAACCTTGTTTGCTGCAGTTAAGCGAATCGCCGCGGGGTTAAAATTAGTGGCACGGTCGTTAAGTGAATCTGGCTTCCTCATTGGCTTGTCAGAAGGTCGCAAAAGGGGGCTGACATGACCCCTGGGGGACACTGACCATCATAAATGTAGGCAGTCCTCGACTTACGACCACAATTGAGTCCAAATGTTCTGTTGCTAAGTGAAACATTTGTTAAAGGAGCTTTGCCCCACTGTATGACTTTGCTTGTCACAGTTGGTTAGTGACACGGTCGTTAAACGGATCTGGCTTCCCCACTGACATATCAGGAGGTCATGACCCCGGGACACTGCAATCGTCATAAATACGAGTCAGATTGCTAAGCCTTTGAATTTTGATCATGCAACCAGGGAGATGCCACAATGGTTGTAAGTGTGAAAAAGGGTGATAAGTCATTTTTCTTTAGTACCGTGATGACCCAAAAGGGCGTGACCCAAAAATAACAAAGCCACCAAAGTAGAACAAATTCCTTTTCATGCCTCCAACTTGGGCCCCCAATGTCCAAATATCCTCGGCTGGAGATCAAACTCTTCCAAAAACAGTCTATGAAGGGGAAGAAACGCAGTTTGAACCCAACGTAAAGATAATTAGAAATAAAAAAACCCAACACAAACCACACTGAAGTCATTGACACGACAGACCAGGATGATAAATTGCAGACTTCCAACAGGTAATGCAACACCCACAATTGGGAGGATGCCAAAACCCAGATAAGCCTTGACCAAGATAATGCAGGCTTTGCTTCCAGCAAGGAGCTGTGTGCAAATGCTCCACTTATCTCCTCATGTTCTCCCAGCTGCAACTAATGAAAGGGATCAGGGCCCTTTTCTCTCCCATAAGCCACCTTGCTCCCTTCTCCATTCCTCCCTGCGTGCCCTAGGATGAAGAGGGGATGGGCCTGGGTCTTCCTCTGAATGCCCAGCCGGACTAGGCCCTTCCCCAGTTTCTTCCACAGCCACCGGAGCCCCACTCCCACTCCTTGTCAGCTACTCAATCTCCCCCTCAGAATCAGACTTCAACAAGGGCATGACAAGTATCGTCGTAAGTTCACTAGTGAACCATCACCAAAGGAAAGGTTGTAAGTTAAGGACACCCTGGTACTCCCTAACACAGGGCTCCACTCTGTTCCATAGAGCAGACGAGTGGTGTGATCCTTCGGACCTCACAGAATCCCATTCTCTCTTGCTGAAGCGTCTTGTGTAACCAGCAAGCTAGCATGCTCTCGTGCAATTTCCCTCTGAACGGGGGACGAAAGCTACGGGGCGCAGGTGGCTCCGCCCCTGGGGCTGCTTTCGAAGTTGCAGCCCCACATTTTTTTTTGGGGGGGGGGGGTTGCTTGGAGAGGTGCGTGTGGCCAACTTGTCGTTTTGTGTTTCTCCGCAGTGGTTCCAAAGGCAACGTTGGGGCAGCCTTGGGGGAATTGAAAGACCATCTTCCCCAAGACTGGCTGACCAGGCTGAAGGTAGGATGGGAACAAGGAGAGTGTCTCTCATTCACACACACACCCAACTCCCACCCTGTAATTGGGGGTCCCAACCCACCCCTCTCCCCCCTTTCTTGCTTCCTGTGAAGCCGTTCATCGTGGTTTGGTGATGGTCTTGAACGCAGGCTTTGGGGATCTCTCTCGATGGAGCAGGAAGAGTCGCGGTGCCAAAGGGGTGAAGGGCAGGTCTCTTGGGTGGAAGGGGGGGATGCCAGAATGGGGGGGGGGGGGGTCACCAGGCCGCGATGTGCCAAGGAGCTCTTGAGTCCTGGAAGTCTTTGGTGCTCTCTGGGCCTGGTGGTTTCCTTGCAGACGTTTCTCCCTCTTTCTCTCTCTCTCTCTTCTCCAACTCTCTCTCCTCTCTCTATCTTTCCCTTTTTCTCCATCTTTTTCTCTCTCTCTCCCTCCCTCCATCTTTCTCTCTCTTCATTTTTTCTTTTCTCAATCTTTCTTTTTCTCTCTTCTCCGTCTCTCTCCTTCCTCCATCTTTCTGTCTCCTTTTCTCCATCTTTCTCTCCTCTCCATGTTTCCCTTTTTCTCCATCTTTTTCTCTCTCTCTCCCTCCCTCTATCTTTCTCTCCTCTATCTTTCTCTCTCTTCATTTTTTCTTTTCTCAATCTTTCTTTTTCTCTCTTCTCCGTCTCTGTCCTCCCTCCATCTTTCTGTCTCCCTTTTCTCCATCTTTCTCTCTCCTCTCTCCATCTTTCTCTCCTCTCCATGTTTCCTTTTTTCCATCTTTTTCTCTTCCTCCCTGCATCTTTCTCTCCCCTTCCTCCATCTTTCTCTCTCCCTTTCTCTCTTCTTCATCTCTCCATCTTTCTCTCTCCGTTTCCCTTTTTCTCAATCTTTCTTTCTTTCTCTTTCTCTCTTCTCCATCTCTCCCCTCCCTCCATCTTTGTCTCCTCTTTCTCCATCTTTCTTTTTCTCAAACTTTCTCTCTCCCTTTCTCTCTGCTTCCTCTCTCCATCTTTCTCTCTCTCCAAATTTCCCTTTTTCTCAATCTTTCTTTCTCTCTCTCTCTTTTCCATCTCTCCCTTCCTCCATCTTTCTCTCTCTCTGTCTGTCTCCATCTCTCTTCTTACCTTGCTGTCTCCCAAAAGGGATCCTTGAGACGAGACCCCTGGCTCTTCGTCCCCCCTGCTTCAGGGGGAGGGGGGACGGTCTTCCCAAAGTGACCAACTCTCTCTCCCCCCCTCCCCACCACCCCTTCTGCTGCCCCCTGCCTCATTTTAAATCTTCCTCGCCAGTTTCTGCCTACTTGGACCCATCATCCCCCTCCCCAGAGTTTGGGCGAGGCCTCCTGTCGTTGAGACCTTGGGGAGGGGGGCAGGCATGGATGATCCCCCCTCTTCCCCCCCTCTCTTCCAGCCCCTCGCCTGGATCCCCAGGGGCTCCCCCTTCCACATGGCCAAAGTCGAAGTGGCCTTCGCTGCCCCTGGGTTGGAGACTCGCCTCCACCATCGGTGGCTGCAGAAGGGGACGGGCGGAGATGCGTGCCCAGCACAGCAGGTAAAATAGGGGCGGGGGGGCAGGTTGGGGGGGTGGTCATGCCGGGGGGAGGGGGGGCAAGAAGGAAGCAACTCCGGTGGCCTAGAGGTGAAGCTCTTGCCTCACAATCAGGAGGCTGTGAGTTCGATCCTAGGTAGAGGCTAATAATTGGAATAGACTCTTGAGCAGCGGGTTGGACTGGATGACCTCCAAGGCCTCTTCCAACTCTTATTATTCTATGAAATTTCTATGAAGGAAGCAAGGCGTGTTTGCAGGTTTTGGAAAGCAAAGCAGGAAAAGTCGCTTAAGAAAAGAAGCTTAACATTCACCAAGGATGTGTTTGCAGCTGGTCCTCGCCTTACGGCCGTTCGTTTAGTAACCATTCAAAGCTGCAGCGGCCTTGAAAAAAGACGACTTGCGATTGGGACTGCTTTTTTTTCACACTTATGACCGTAGCAACATCCCCGCAGTCACGTGATCAAAAATCTGGCCACTGACTCGTATTTATGATGGTCGCAGCTTCCCGGAATCCCCTTTTGCGACCTTCCGACAACAGGGAAGCCCTGTTCACTGAACAGTTGTGTTGCTCACTTAACAACGGCCGTGATTCACTTAACAACCGTGGCACCAAAAGTCGTAAAATGCCCCCAACTCACTTAGCAACCATCTCACTCAGCGGCAGAAATCTTGGGCTGAATTGTGGCCGCAAGTCAAGCACCTGTCATTTAAGATGCAATTTAATGATGTAATTCATCCCTGGAGGCTTTCAAAGGAGAGATTGGACTGCCATTTGTCAGAAACGGTTTAGGCAGGGTCTCCTGCTTGGATGGGGGTGGGTGGGGTTGGACTAGATGACCTACAAGGTCCCTTCCAAGTCTGTTAATCTTCTTCTCCTCCTCCTCATTATGATTATTATTGTTTAATCTTTAGTGAGATTCACAGCCTTTGGGGCTGGTTGGTAGCTCAACAGCTTGAGTCCTAACCGAGGACCCAGGAACTCCTCCTCCTCTTCCTCTTCCTTCTCCTTCTCTTCTCCTCCCCCTCCTCTTCTTCATCTTCTTCTTCTTCTTCCTCCTCCTCCTTATTATTACTGGTCTCTTTGAGGCTGGTTGGTAGCTCAGCAGCTCGAGTCCTAACTGAGGACCTAGGAATTGTTCAGGTAGCATCGGAGGATATAACCTGTTCCAAGTAGGGTGTTTTTTTGTAGAATCAGGGTATTCAAGTCTGATAAATTCAGGATTTCCAAATAGCGAGGCAGCCTTTTAGGTGTTGCTTCAAGGGCTCCAATTACAATTGGGATAACACAGGATTTATTTTTCCAAAGTCGCTCAACTTCAATTTGTAAGTCCCGATTCTTGGTGATTTTTTTGAATTTTTTTCTTGCTGCGTTTCTACAATTCGTACATCACCAGATATATTGCAATGTCAATGAACCAAACCCTTTTCTTTTCAACTATTGTTACGTCAGGAGCATTGTGGACCAAAGTGCCTGTCAGTCTGAATTCAGAAGTCCCACAAGATCTTGACTTTTTCATTCTCCAGAACCTTCTCAACCTGATGGTCCCAGGAGTTGTTATTATACTCAAATCCAAATTATGATTCTTGATTCTTAACGAATGTTCCTTCTTTATGTATACTGAGGGTATTTACACCAAGACAAATTCCTTGTGTGTCCAATCACACTTGGCCAATAAAACATTCTATTCTATTCTATTCTATTTTAGCATAGTTTCCAGTGAATGATTTCAGCAACGGTTATGGCATTCTAGGTAGTCAGTTTGTGAAATTTTGCTGAATCCACTGATGATGTTGATGATGATGATATTTTTTATTTTATTTTAAGACAAATAATCCCATCTTCCATTAAACAGTGTGTCCTCTGGGTACAAGTACTTTGTGCAATAACCATTAAAATTCAAAATTAATTCTAATCTAATCTTGGGTTGGACTACTGAGTTAAGTTAAAGATTAAAATAATTAAAATAAAATGCAAACTCCTTTTTATCCCTCCAGAAGCTGTTCCTCCTCTGGGAGAGGCTGCCAATAGTCCAGCAATTGTGGGCCCACAGCAGACGCCGCCGTGCCGTCTTCCTCCATCGCCCTGCCCCGAGTGGCACCAAGAGACTGGCATCAAAGGCTGGCCAGGCCCAAGAGGACCAGAGCCGCTTGACCTCAGCTTGGCTCAACTTCAGGGAAGAGAAGGACCCTTGGAAGCCAGCTGACCCGGCCCGAAGGACCCTCCAGAATCACCCGGGCGATGCCAGCGTGGTACCCGGGCATGGGCAGGCCACCAAGCGAGGCGCACGACCACTTCTGCCCAGCGCAACCACGGATGCCGGGGCAGCCCACAAGGCCGGATGCCGATGCCCGGACAGCCAGCGGGCTACGGTGGCGGCCCAGGAAGTGGAGGCTCGGCAGGGGGATCTCCGTGTGCCCACCCCCCGTACGGAGGAAGCGGCCTGGGCCGCCAGCGCCCTGACTTTCTTGCTGGTGCTGCTGACCCTGGCTGTGCTCTACACCCGTCTGCACCGGAAATGCCGCCGCGGGCCGAGTCTCTACTGGATGACCAGCAGCGAGGAAGGGCGCGAGACGGTGGCCGGTAAGTCCGGCCCGTGGGATCCAGGGTGTGTCTTTGGGGGGATAGGGGTGGGTGGGAGAGGCAGATGGGCCCAATTTGGGGAGTGTTCTGCCGAATTCAGGCAGTTTAAACAGATTAAACAGATCATCAGAGTTGGGACCTTGTAGGTCATCTAGTCCAACCCCCTGGCCAAGCAAGTCCTCGACTTAATAATCCCGATGGCATTCTTAAGGACCATGCGATTTGCTTCCCGGGTGCAGTGAGCTGCTTAACGGCTGGCAGGCAGACGAGGTCGTAAAATCGGACGCAGTTGCTTCATTTAGTGACCAAAAAGTCCCAACGGAGGTCGCTACGTCGAGGACTCCTGAATATTTAGTAAAGGGGCAAAGTTAAAAACAAACAAACAAAGTTTTGATCGCCATGGAGGTGCCAATTGGGCTTTGGGGCCAGCCTTTCTCAACCATGGCCCCTTTAAGACCTTGTGGACTTCAACTCCCAGAATTCCTCAGCCAACATGGCTGGCGGAAGAATTCTGGGAGTTGAAGTCCACAAGTCTTAAAGGGGCCAAGGTTGGAGACTTCTGCTTTAAGAGGTGGGGTCGCCAAACTCCCAGAATCCCCCTGCCAGCTGAGAAACGCTCCTCTGGCTAAAGCCTCCCCCTGCCCCCCACCCAAAAGTGAATTCTTGGTACGGAGGCCAGTTAGCAACCACTCAGCCCCACTGCAGACGCCCTCCAAGGGGGGAAGGGTCTTCCGAATTATGCTGGCAGCACCGTTGGGTTTCCAGAATCAGCTGCCCTCTGAGGGCAGAGCCTTCTGGATGGTGCCAGTTGGTGCCACCCTCTTTTCTTCCTTCTGTTGCCTCTCCTTGCTCCTTTCCTTCTCTCTCTTCCTCTCTCCCTCCTTCCCATTCCTCTCCATTTTCCCTTCCTTCTCTCTCCTTTCCTTCCTTTTACTCTTCTTCCTTTCTCCCTCTCCTTCCCTTCTTATTCGTTTCCTTTTCTCTTCTTCATATTTCTCCCTATTTCCTTCTTTCCTTTCTCTTCTTCCATTCCCTCCCTCCCATCTCCCTTCCTTCCTCTCCCTTTCTTTCTCTCCTTCCCTTATTTACTTCCTCCCTCCCTCCTTTTTCTCTCCCTTTTTATTCCCTTCTTCATATTCCTTCCTCCCTCCCTTCCTCCTTCCCCTCCTTATTCACTTCCTTTTCTCTCCTTCATATTCCTCCCTCCCTATTTCCTTCTTTCCTTTCTTCCTTTCTCTCCCTCCATTCCCTCCCTCCCTCCTTCCCATCTCCCTTCCTTCCTCTCCCTTCCTTTCTCCCTCTCCTTCCCTTTACTTCCTCCCTCCCTTTTCCTCTCCCTCCTTCCCTTCCCTCTTCATTCCCTTCTTCATATGCCTCCCTCCCTCCCTCCCATTTCCTCCCTCCCTTCCTTCCTCTCCCTCCTTCCCTTTCCTTCTCCTCTTCCTCCCTTCTTCTTATTCCTCCCTCCCTCCTTCCCTCCTGCAGCCGTCATGAAGCACCGTCTCTTCTCGCGCCCCAGACGCACCAGGCGCCCACGGCAACCGCTTCAGCCGCCACGGCTGCTCCTGCCCAGCTCCTCCAGCGACGACGATGACAGCTCCGCCTGAAGGCCTCGCGCGGCCCGGCCTGTCTGCAGGGGCCACCAGCCCAAAGCCCACCGCCCAAGGAGGGAGGGAGGGGCTCCGGCCATGACCGCTGCATTCGTTTTTCATACTCAATAAAATATATTTTCCTACATACAGCTGCCCGAAGCGCCAAAGGTGTTCTTTGCGCCCTGCTCCCACCCTGGCACAGTCCTCCAAAGAGTTCATATTACCCCCGTCCTCAGCTAGCAAACCATGTTTTAACTTGCTGCACAGAATCCTAGGGCTGGAAGGGATCTCGGAGGTCTTCTAGACCAACGCTCTGCCCACAGGAGGAGACCTTCAGGGGGTGGGATTCTTACCAGTTCAGACCGGTGCTATAGAACTGGTTGTTATGATTCTACCCAGTTTGGAGAACCAGCAAAACGTGCCCCTGGTTGGGCCCGCCCCTCTCCGCCCATCCCCTCCCCTCCCCACCCAGTCAGTCCTTATCGCGCATGCGCGACATTGCTGACTGCGTTCTCCCCCGTCCAGTGACTCCTTAAGGCCGGCATGTGAGCTGCAGGCACTTACCTCCCTGTGCATGCGTGCACCTCATTGCTGATTTTCGGCCAGTTTGAGATCTTTTTTGGCCTCCCAGAAGCCAGAAAAAAAGCCTCTGCAGGCTTTACAGGATGAATAATAGGCCCGTTTTGTCACTTCCTGTTTTCCCAAAAATACCAGAAGTGACAAAACGGGCCTATTATTCGGCCTGCAAAGCCTGCAAAAGCCTTCCTCAAGCCTCAAGGAGGCCAAAAAAGTCCTTAAACCAGCCGAAAATCAGCTGTGGGGTGCAGTGCAGATAGGGGGGCGGTGGAGTGAGGGGGGATTGCACATGCATGTGTAGGGGGCGTGGGGGGGTGCATTGTCTTCTAAGTGCTGGCATGCGAGCACAAGCGTACGTACGATTTTTGGCACAGCAGCAGGGATGGGATTCAATTTTTTTAGCAACCGGTTCTGTGGGCGTGGCTTATGTGGTGGGCATAGCTTGGTGGTCATGTGACCAGGTGGGCGTGGCTTGGTGGTCATTGGCTGGGCGTGGCCAACTCAATATTCCTCACATCGAGGCACACATCTCCTCGCCTGGCCTCTCATGACTGTGGGGATGCTGCAATAGTCGTAAGTGTGAAAAATGGTCATAAGTCACTTTTTTCAGTGCCATTGTAACCTTGAATGGACACTCCACACAAGCAAAGTACCAGCAAAGGAGGGGAAAAAAACTCCAGAAAAGGAAATCTAGACCTGCCAAGAATGTAATAAGGGTTAACGGAGAGGCAGTTTCTGTAAGCAACCCCAGAATGTTTCCTTCCTGCCTTCCTTACAGGATTAGGCCAGGAATTTCTCCTAACAACCGGTTCTCCCAACTGCTTAGAAGGTTAACAACCGGTTGTAGCGAATAGATGCAAACCGGTAGAATCCCACCCCTTCTCAGGAGCCCAAAAAGGTTTGCCACCACTGCCTTAAGGTATTTCTTTTTTCCTCCCCAACGATCAGCTGTTCCGATGATCAGCTGTGCGGGGATCCCCCTCGCTGTCTTACTAAACACATCCCCGTGACATTTTTTGCCTTCCTGGGCCCCAGGGAAGCTTCCTAGGAGCAAAATCACACATACACCCCCGGAGGCTTCCCGGAGGCCCAGAAGACCCAAAAAATGGAGGGGGGAGGTTGCTGCAAAAAAAGAAAAGCCACGCCCACAGAACCGGTTGTTAAAAAAATTGAATCCCGCCCCCGGAGCCCTTACATCCGTGTTGGTGAACATATGGCACTTCTGGCGGTACACGAGAGCTCACCCGGAAGAGTCACACTGCGCATGCGTGCGCATCACCGCCAACCGACAGCTGATTGTTGGGTATCTGACGTGCATGTGAAATAAGGCTTCTTATTCCTCCCTCCTATTTTCCTTCCTTCTTTCCATCCTTCCTCTCTCCCTCCTTCCCATTCCTCTCCATTTTCTCTTCCTTCCCTCCCTCCCATCTCCTTCCTTCTTCTCTTCCTTTTTCTTTCTGCCTTTCTCCTTCCCTTATTCCCCCCCTTCCTCTCTTCCTTCCTTCTTCCCTTGCCTTATTCACTTCTTCCCTTCCTTCTTCCCACCTCCCTTCTTTCTCTCCTCTTCTAATCCTTCCCTTCCCTTCCTCCCTCCCATTTCCTCCCACGAGAAGGAACACCTGACACAGTAGATTTCGACTTTACAACCGTGCTTTAAATCCCCGTTCAACGTTGCAACGGCACTCAGTCTCTGGCTCTTCGCACTTACGACCGTTGCATCATTCCCACAATCTAAATTCGGGTGCTTGGAGACCTGCATGCGTTATGAGGAGGGGGTTGCAGCATCTTGTTAAGCTTCCTGGCTGGCTTTCCCGACCGCTGAAGTCTAATGGAAAATGGAAAGCCGATTTGCTTAACGACCATTTGCTTCGCTTAACAGCTGCCAGCGATTTAGAACACAGAATAACAGGGTTGGAAGGGACCCGGGAGATCTTCTAGTCCAACCCACTGGCCTAGAGACCATTCTAGGCCAATGTCTGTCCAGCGGTCTTCTTAAAACCCTCCAGGGATGGCAAAAACGGTGGCAAAATTGGCCAACGGCCTCGCCTTGCTTAGCAATGGAAATTCGAGTCCCAGCTGTCATAAGTCGAAGGCCACTTGTGTCTCTTATGGATGACTGAATGCAGCTGTGGCATCTTTCGTACGTATGGACTTCGACTCCCAGAATTCCCTTTGGCCAGGAACTAGGAATTCTGGGAGCTGAAGTCCACACACCTCCAAGGCCCTGTGAACTCTTAAAACTTAAAAGTGCCGTGAGCGCTTCAATTCAAAATATGCAAAATTGGCACCTCGCCCCTTTTTAACCCACCCTGTGAACTTGGCAGCCCCTCTTAAATGTTGCTGGCCCAGAGGGGGGTGGGCGGGGGGAAGGGGCTCCCTTCCCCACACCCCCAATTCCTCCATCGTTCAAGGGCAAGGCTGGTGGGTGAGCTCAGCCAACAGGGAGATGCAGCAAAGAGCCGAAAGAGCCCCACGCGGCTCCAGAGCCGCAGGTTGCCAACTCTTTGTCCTGGGTCCTTCCAACAGAACGAAGCCTCAACAGCCCCCAAGGGCTGATTTGCTGCAGCCCCCCCCCCACCGCCCCCCCCCCCGGTGTCTCAAGGTGTGTCGAGAGATCCCACCCCCATCCAGCCACTGCCACAATCCACACGCCCGCCTTGCCAGTTGTGGCATCCTCTTTTTATTTGTTACAAATGTACAAGATTTCGAAACCAGAGATTCCAGCGTGGCGCCCAGGTACCCTGCTCTGCCTCCCCCCCCTCAAACCCCCCCCAACCCCCCCCCCACACCTCCACGACTGGCCTCAGCTTCACAGCTTTCTTTGCGGGCGGAGAGGGAGGGGGGGAGACACACGCACACACACGCACACACGCACATACACACAACGCTTCCCCCCCCCCACTCCCCGGTCCTGCAGGAACGAAGAGAGAGAGAGAGAGAGAGAGAAATGGGGAGGGGGACGACCCCCCCCAATCTGGATGGCAAAGAGGAGAGATTGGTCTTTGCTATTTTTTTGGGGGGGAGAAAGAAACGGGAGGGGGAGAGCAGAAGAGCCCAGGGTTTTTTGGGGGGAGGGGCAGGGGGGGGCTGCTCCAATCTCAGTGGCTTGCACTTATTCCAGTGTTAACACTATTAGGGGAGGGGGAGGACTATGCCAGGTGTGCCCCACGCTTGGTCTCTCTCTATACAGACAGGGGGGCACGGATGAGGGAGGGGGAGGGAGGGACACGGATGGACAGATCCACGCACTATATATTGGGGGGGGGGGGGAGGAAAGGGAGAGGTCCTTCCCGGAAGGGAGGAAGAGGGGGGGGGCAGAGACAGAGGGAGGGGCGGGGTTTATTTACACAACCAGTTTCTGGACTGCCCAGACTCCCCTCGCCCGTCTTGTGTCCTCCCCCCCCCCACCATACAGCCCATCCCCAACAGGGACCCCTCCCTCCTCTTCTTATCGGGGCCCGGGTCGTGCCAAGCAGAGGAAGGGCGTAGCAATTGGCCCCCGGGAAGAAGGGGGAGGGGGCTTGGGAGGGGGAGGAACAAAGGAAGGGGACCGCCCCCTCCCTCCCTCCCCCCCCCGCCCTCACTGCTTCTTCTCGCGGGTGGTGATGGTGACCAGCTGCTTGGCGGCCTTGGCGATGTCGTAGGCGCACTGGATGACCTGTTGCGTCAGGAGCTGGTAGTCCACGGGGGCGCCGGGCTCAGGGGGCACGGTCTTGCGGCACTCGCTCTGCAGCCGGTAGGCGCTGGCGTTGAGCAGGCGCAGGGAGCTGCGCACCGTCTCCAGGGCCGGTTTCTGCGGGCGAGAGGGGACGGAGAACAGATAGTCAGGGGTTGGAAGGGACCGTGGAGGTCATCTAGTCCAACGCCCCAGCCGCCCAAGCGGGAGACCCTACACCGTTTCTGACAAATGGCAGCCCGGTCTCTTCTTGAAAGCCTCCAGGGATGAAGCTCCCACAACTTACGAAGGCAAACTTTCCCACTGAATATAGAATACCAGAGTTGGAAGGGACCTTGTAGGTCATCTAGTCCAACCCCCAGCCGCCCAAGCGGGAGACCCTACACCGTTTCTGATAGATGGGAGTCCAGTCTCTTCTTGGAAGCCTCCAGGGATGAAGCTCCCACAACTTCTAAATAACAAAATAATAACAGATTAACAGAGGTTGGAAGGGACCTTGGAGGTCATCTAGTCCAACCACCTGCCCAAGCAGGAGACCCCACACCATTTCTGATAGATGGGAGTCCAGTCTCTTCTTGAAAGTCTCCAGGGATAACCCAAATGAGGCCCTCAATGAAATTGAGAACACATAACGGATAACAGATAATCAAAGTTGGAAGGGACCTTGTAGGTCATCTAGTCCAACCCCCCACCCGCCCAAGCGGGAGCCCCTACACCATTTCTGACAAATGGCAGCCCGGTCTCTTCTTGAAAGCCTCCAGGGATGAAGCTCCCACAACTTCCGAAGGCAAACTTTCCCATTGAATATAGAATACCAGAGTTGGAAGGGACCTTGTAGGTCATCTAGTCCAACCCCCTGCCCAAGTGGGACACCCCACACCATTTCTGACTGATAGGCAGTCCAGTCTCTTCTTGAAAGACTCAAGTGATAACCCTAATGAGGCCCTCAATGAAACTGATAACACATAACGAATAACAGATAATCAGAGTTGGAAGGGACCTTATAGGTCATCTAGTCCAACCCCCAGCCGCCCAAGCGGGAGACCCTACACCATTTCTGACAAATGGCAGCCCGGTCTCTTCTTGAAAGCCTCCAGGGATGAAGCTCCCACAACTTCCGAAGGCAAACTTTCCCATTGAATATAGAATACCAGAGTTGGAAGGGACCTTGTAGGTCATCTAGTCCAACCCCCTGCCCAAGCGGGACACCCCACACCATTTCTGACTGATAGGCAGTCCAGTCTCTTCTTGAAAGACTCAAGTGATAACCCTAATGAGGCCCTCAATGAAACTGATAACACATAACGGATAACAGATAATCAGAGTTGGAAGGGACCTTATAGGTCATCTAGTCCAACCCCCAGCCGCCCAAGCGGGAGACCCTACACCATTTCTGACAAATGGCAGCCCGGTCTCTTCTTGAAGGTCTCCAGGGATGGCACTCCCACAGAACTCCTGAGGGCAACTTCTGTTCCGAGGAGTCAGAAGCCCGGGATACGATATGGGCGGCCCTCGACTTACGATGGTTCACTTAGTGACAGAAGTTACGACGGCAAGCGACTCGGGACTGTTTTTTTTTTTTTGCACTTATACGACCGTTCCAGCCTCCCACAAGGCCAAAATTCAAGCTCTTGGCAATGGGTATCGCCAGGTAGTCCTCGACTTACAACAATTCACTTAGTGACCGTTCCACGTTATGACGGCCCTGAAAAAAAAGGGACTCAGGACCCGTTTTCGTACTTGATAACAGATCATCAGAGTTGGGAAGGGACCTTGAAGGTCATCTAGTCCATCCCCCTGCCCAACCCCTGGCTACTGACGATCGCTGTAGCCTTCCGCAAGGCCAAAATTCAAGATCTTGACAACAGGTATCGAGAGATAGTCCCCGACTTACAACGGTTCACTTAGTGACTGTTCGAAGTTACGACGGCCATGAAAAAAGGGTAGCGGGGACCAGTCGGGTTTTTTTGGAAAAAACGGGGAAAGGGGGGGGGGGTGTTCCTCCAATTTTTCTGGGCTTCCGCCCCCCCCAGGTATTCCCATCTCTAACTCCCTAGGATTTCCTGAGCATTACTGAGAATTACTGGGGAAGGAGGGGGGTCTTTTGTAGTGGAACGTCCCCCATATCCCACCTTACCGGAATGCAAGAGGGGGGGGGGGAAACGACGTCTCGCCCCTTTACCTTGGGGAAAAGCGATGCCATTTCTGTGACCGCCGTATGGATTTTCTCCGAACACGGGACGAAGCTGCTGGGGAGGAACAGGGAGACAGTGAGATCCAGAAGAATAGGCCTCAGATGCTCCTCACCTTACAACTCCCCCAGGTGGGCTTCCACTCCCAGAATCCCCCAGCCAGCCTGCTTTAAGAGGGGTGGGCTTCCACTCCCAGAATCCCCCAGCCAGGATGCTTTAAGAGGGGTGGGCTTCCACTCCCAGAATTCCCCAGCCAGAGCATCATGTGGGAAGCATCAAGCATTCCCTTAACAACTGAAATCAGATTGAAATGAATTACGATCCAATTCCACACCGGACACCCCGAATGTTGACTTCCCCCAAATGATGGAGCTTCGTCCTCCCCCACCCCCTTTGCTCTTCAAGCCGGGTCCTTCCCCAAGACCATCGTCCTTGGCCAGAGAGGTCTCCTCCATCATCTCTCAGCCCGCCCCCCCCGCCCCCGCCAAAAGGGCTCCGGGAAGCCCCTCCCTCACCTGTCGTGTTTGAACTCCTGGGCGGCCCTTAGAAGCTCCTGGATGTTCTTGGTGACCTGCTCGGTTTTGAGAATGACGTCCTCCGTGCTGGGGAGACCCCCGTCCAGGTCCCCTTCCAGCAGCTCCGGCTCCAGGTGCAAATCCTCCTCCTTGCCCAGCTCCAGGAAGCGCTTCCCGTCCATGCAGCTGGAAAGGGGCGGGGGGGGGGGGCAGGGGGGTGAGGACAAGGGAGGGGTAAGTTACAAAGATCAGAATTGGCCCCTGAAGGGAGTCCCCCTCCCCACTTGCCTGTCTCCACTGGGGGTTGAGAAGAGTTGCAAAAAAACCCCCCACCAAAATTACACTTTGGGGTCATTTTATAAGGCTGTTTTACATCTTATTTTAATTTTTTTGTTTTATCTTAAACTAGCTCGATGCTCGTGCTTCACTACGAAACTCTGTGGTGAGGCTTAGTTTTTGGGCAGGAAAATAAAGGGGGAAGAATTCTGCCTCTGCCTACCAGCCTCCATCAGTATTCATCTGGCTAGCGTCCTGTCACTGTGTGAGAGAGCTGAGGGCTGTTTGGAAACTGAAACGGTATTTGCTGTCTGTGAGCAAGAAGGAGACAGCAAGGATCCTGGGCGTGGCTTAGCTCAACAGTTCTGTACTAAAGCTGCTTGCTGCTCTGAAACTGAAAGTCCTCTTCTTGTGTTTTGCATTTGGAAGAGATTTCTTTTCAGGTTGTTATTATTATTATTATTATTATTATATTATTGTTTTATTATTGTTTTTATTATTATTATTATTATTATTATTATTATTATTATTATTATTATTATGGAAATACTCTAAATGCTCTGAGGGTCATTTTGAAAAACAAACCAAGAGGAACCTACGGGCCAAATTTCAAGGTTGTAGGCTTGACGGTTCTGGAGATTTTGTGACGATGCACGAGGGGCATTTCACTTTTAGATATATAGATTTACAGGTAGTCCTCGCCATATGGTCACAACTGAACTGAAAATTTATGTTGTTAAGTGAGACATTTGTTAAGTGTGCTTTGCCCGCTTTTACAACCTTTCTGGCCACCATTGTTAAGTGAATCATTGCAGTTGATAAGGGAGTGACACGGTCGTTAAGTGAATATCTGGCCTCCATCCATGGACTTCACGGGTCAGAAGGTTGGAAAAGGCTATCATGTGACTTTGGGACACTTGAACCGTCATAAATATGAATCAGGTGCCAAGGGTCTGAATTTTCATTCTGTGACAGCCACGGGGATGCTGCAACGGTCATTAAGTGTCAAAAACGATCCTAAGTCATTTTTTTTCAGGGCTGTTGCAAATTTGTATCATAGACTCCCACAATGCCCCAGCCGGCATCATTATTGCAAAGGATTCTGGGAGTTGAAGTTCAAGCATAAAGAATGATTTAGATTCTAGACTATGTTTCTCATGCTTGGTAACTCTTAAGATGTGTGGACTTCAACTCCCAGAATCCCCTAGCCTGCATGGTCACTGCAAAGCATACTGGGAGTTGAAGTCCATGTATACATAGAATAGAATAACAGAGTTGGAAGGGACCTTGGAGGTCTTCTAGTCCAGCCTCCCCTGCTCAGGCATCATCATCATCATTGCTAAGGATTCTGGGAGTTGAAGTTCAAGCATTAAGAATGATCTACAGTCGATGATATTTCTCAACCTTGGCAACTCTTTAAGATGCGTGGACTTCAATTCCCAGAATTCCCCAGCCTGCATGGTCATTGCAAGGCATACTGGGAGTTAAAGTCGACACATAAAGAATGGTCAAGGCTGATGTTTCTCAACTTTGGCAACTCAAATATGCGCATGGACTTCAACTCCCAGAATTCCCCAACCTGCGTGGTAATTGCAAAGGATGCTGGGACTTGAGGTTCAAGCATAAAGTATGACCTAGAGTAGGCTATGGTTCTCAACCTTGGCAACTCTTAAGATGTGTGGACTTCAACTCCCAGAATTCCCCAGGCAGCATGGTCACTGCAAAGAATTCTGGGAGTAGAAGTCCATGCATAAAGCATAGTTGAGGCTGGTGTTTCTCAACTTTGGCTACTCTAAGAGGTATGGACTTCATAAATCATTCTTTATGCTTGAACTTCAACTCCCAGAATCCTTTGCTGTGAAACGAAGGTACTTTGCAGAAGGCAAAGACGTTTTGAAAGCCCAGCCTCGTGGACATTCCAGTATCCTGAGTTTGTATTTGAAGATTCTTATTTTGCGATATTATTTCTTGCCTGTTATCTTTTGGCAAGTCTCGCTCGGTGTGCAAAGGCTTGTGCTTATCACAACTGATTATTTTGCAGAAGCATGACAAGGTTTCGGTTCCCTTTGGATTGGGTTTGATTTGTTGGGAAAGGGCGTGGGTCAGAACACTATCAAATCATGACTTCCCTTTTCAATAAGCTTTCTCCATTATTCTTATTTTCTTTATGCTTACTATATCCGTTTTCAAAGTATAATTCTAAATTCATCCGACCTTTATGCTTTTTATCTGTCACATCTGCAATTTTGTCACATGCTTTTATTTCATTATTCAGTAAATCCCATCTTAAATCTAATCATGCCCAAAAGGCAAAAGGTCAGATTTCTCTCCCTCCAGGCCTCCCACCCACCCACCCACCCAGGAGAGGTGACTGCCGGCTCACCTAAGGGGCAGGTCACCCCCCTGCGTGTTGTCGTAGTCGCTGTCGGTGCCGCTGCCATGCCGGTCGAGTTTCCCACTCTGGGAAGGAAGGAGAGAGAAAAGAAAGAGGGGGGGGGGGGGAAATCAGGCCATGGAATTGGGGCGAGGGCTGGAAGGGGAGGGGGGAACGAGGGCAGGGGGGAGGGCTTGCAATTTTGAGTTTTATGGGGCGACTCGGGGGGGTCTGAAGGGGTTGGGCTGCAGGGAAGAGAACCCTGACATCTGCAGGGGTTTCTGGGAAAAATGATCTTCGCTGTGAGGGGGGGACGGGATGCCCACTGGGGGTCTCCACCTTGGCAACAAATTCCTAACACAAACCAACATGGCCTCGCCCGAAATTATTTTTGTCCCCACATGGACAAAGCATTTCTCTTCCCTTGACCTTCCTTCCTTCCTTCCCTCCCTCCCCTTCCTTTCCCTTCCTTTTCTCCTTATGTTTTCCACATTATTTCTTCCTTCCTTCCTTTCTTTCATTTCCTTTCTTTTCCTTTCCTTCCTTCTCTCCCTCCCCTTTTTTTCCTTTCCTCCTCTCACTTCCTTCCTCCCTCTCCATCCCTTCCTCTCTCCCTCCCTTCCTTTCCTTTCATCCCTCCCTCCCCTTCCTTTCTCTTCCTTTTCTCCATATATTTGTTTTTCACACGACCTTCCTCCCTTTCCTTTCTTCTTCTCTCCCCCCCCTTCCTTTCCTCCTTATAACTGCTTTTCACATGATTTCTTCCTTCCTTCTTTCCTTCCTTCCTTTCCTTACTTCTTCCCTCCCTCCCTGTCCTTCCTACCTTCCTTCCTTCCTTCCTTCCTTCTTTCCTTCCTTCCTTTCCTCCTTGCCCTTCTCCTTTCTCTTCCTCTCCTCCTTATAATTGCTTTTCACATTATTTCTTCCTTCCTTCCTTCACTTCCTTCCTTCTCTCCCTCCCCTTCCTTCCTCCTTCCTTCTCTTCCTTCCTCCCTCCCTCTCTCCATTCTTTCCTTCCCTTTCCTCCCCCTTCCTTTCCCTTCCTTTCCTCCTTATAATTGCTTTTCACATGATTCATTCTTTCCTTCCTTCCTTTCCTTCCTTCTTCCCTCCCTCCGTCCTTCCTTCCTACACCCCTCTTCCCTTCCTTCCTTCCTTTCCTCCCTGCCCTTCTCCTTTCCCTTCCTTTCCTCCTTATAATTGCTTTTCACATGATTCCTTCCTTCCTTCCTTCCTTCTTTCCTTCCTTCTTCCCTCCCTTCCTGTCCTTCCTTCGTTCCTACACCACTTTTCCCTTCCTTCCTTCCTTTTCTCCCTGCCCTTCTCCTTTCTCTTCCTTTTCTCCTTATAATTGCTTTTCACATTATTTCTTCCTTCCTTCCTTCCTCCATCCTTCTCCCTCCCCTTCCTTCCTTCCTTCCTTCCTTCCTCTTTCCTTCTCTCCCTTCCTTCCTCCCTCTCTCCATTCTTTCCTTCCCTTTCCTCCCCCCTTCCTTTCTCTTCCTTTTCTCCATATCATTACTTTTCACACATGAGTTCTTCCTTCCTTCCCTTTTTCCTCCCTCCCTCCCTTCTTTCCTTCCTTCCTTCCTTCAATGCTCCTAAATCCCCCTCTCCGCCCCTCACCAATGCCTCCACTCACCAAGTGGCGCCCGCTGCCCTCTGGTGGACCCACCACCAGCGGAGACGAGGGAGGGAACGGCATGGCTGAAATGGAGCCCCCCTTCCGGATCTGTAAGCACAAAAGAAGGGAAGATCGGTCAGCTGGGAATACCATCAGACCGGGATAGTGGGGAAACCCCCGGGTGGGGCTGGGGTCTTGGAACCCCCCCAAAGGGGGCAGCCAGAACGGGGGAAAGGCACGCGAGGCAGCCGGGTCTGTTCCGTCTCCTCCAAAAACTTACTTACTCGGTAAATGTTGGGTTGCCTGTGGACGGAATACATCCCATCTTCCTCTGACTCCTGGAAAGGGTCAAAAGAGGTCAAGAGGGGTGTGTTATGTCACACTTCCCCCTGACCTGTGCACACTTCTTGCACTTGTGCAGGCTTCTTCAGAGATCCGTGCAGCCAGGGGCCGCCTGGCCCTTGTCCTCCTTCTAGAAACTCTGCAACCTCCTCTTGCCCCATGCTGAAAAGCCGCGTAGACAGAGGGGTGTTCAGCCGGTTTGGACCGGTACTGGCGGACCGGTAGCAAAAATGTTGACTGGTTCAGAGAACCGGCAAATCAGGGGGTGGGATTCTACCAGTTCGGACCCGGTTCTATAGAACCAGTTGTTATGATTCTGCATAGTTTGGAGAACCGGCAAATCGTGCCCCTGGATGGCCCCTCCCCTCCCCACCCTCCCTTCCCCTCCCCTCCTGGCCCAGTTAGTCCTTATCGCGCATGTGCAACATTGAATGCATGCCCGACATCGTTGACTGCATTCTTCCCAATCAGGTAACTTCTTAAGCTATTTCTTCTCCCCCCTCTCCCCAACAATCAGCTGTTCCGATGATCAGCTGTGCCAGGGTCCCCCTCGCTGTCTTACTGCTTTGCCCAGAAGGAAGGAAAGAAGGAAGGAGAGGAGGAAGGAAGGAAGGAAGGAAGAAGGAAGGAGAGGAAGAGGAAGGAAGGAGAGGAGGAAGGAAGGAAGGAGAGAAGAAAGGAAAGAAAGAAAGGAGGAAGGAGAGGACGATCAGCTGTTCCGACAATCAGCTGTGCCAGGATCCCCCTTGCTGTCTTACTGCTTCACCCAGGAGGAAGGAAGGAGAGGAGAGGAGGAAGGAAGGAGAGGAGAGGAGGAAGGAAGGAAGGAAGGAGAGGAGGAGGAAGGAGAGGAGGAAGGAAGGAGAAGAGGAGAAAGGAAGGAGAAGAGGAGGAAGGAAGGAGAGGATGATCAACTGTTCTGACGATCAGCTGTGCCGGGATTCCCCTCGCTGTCTTACTGCTTGGCCCAGGAAGAAGGAAGGAAGGAAGGAAGGAAGGAAGGAAGGAAGGAAGGAAGGAAGGAAGGAAGGAAGGAAGGAAGGAAGGAGAGGAGGAAGGAAGGAAGGAAGGAAGGAGAGGAGGAAGGAAAGGAGAGGAGGAAGGAAGGAGAAGAGGAGAAAGGAAGGAGAAGAGGAGGAAGGAAGGAGAGGATGATCAACTGTTCTGACTATCAGCTGTGCCGGGATTCCCCTCACTGTCTTACTGCTTGGCCAGGAGGAAAGTAGAGGAAGGAAGGAAGAACGGAAGAAGAAGGAAGGAAGGAAGGAAGGAAGGAAAGGAAGGAAGGAAGTGAGAGGAGGAGGAAAGGACGAGGAGGAAGAAGGAGAAGAGGAGAAAGGAAGGAGCGGATGATCAACTGTGCTCTGACTATCAGACTGTGCGACGATTCCCCTCGCATGTCTTATCTGTTGGCACCAGGAGGAAGGAAGGAAGGAGAAGGAGGACGGAAAGGAGAGGAGGAAGGAAGGAGAGGCTGTATCACCTGTTCTGACTATTCAGCTTGTGCCGGGATTCCCCTCGCTGTCTTACTGGCTTGGCCCAGGAGGCAGGAAGGAAGGAGAGGAGGAGGAAGGAGGGAGTGACAGGACGGAAGAAGTACAGCTGATTCTGATGCTCAGCTGTGCGGATCCCCCTCGCTGTCTTATTGCTGTTTGGCCCAGGCGGAAGGAAGGAAGGAGACGGAGGAGGAAGGAGATGAGGAAGGAAGGAAAGAAGATTCAGCTGTTGCTGATGATCAGCTGTGCCGGGATACCCCTCGCTGTCTTACTGCTTCACCTAGGAGGAAGGAAGGAAAGAGAGGAGGAAGGAGAAGAGGAGGAAGGAAGGAGAGGATGATCAACTGTTCTGACTATCAGCTGTGCCGGGATTCCCCTCGCTGTCTTACTGCTTGGCCCAGGAGGAAGGAAGGAAGGAGAGGAGGAGGAAGGAGAGGAGGAAGGAAGGAAAGAAGATCAGCTGTTCTGATGATCAGCTGTGCCGGGATCCCCCTCGCTGTCTTACTGCTTGGCCCAGGAGGAAGGAAGGAAGGAGAGGAGGAGGAAGGAGAGGAGGAAGGAAGGAAAGAAGATCAGCTGTTCTGATGATCAGCTGTGCCGGGATCCCCCTCGCTGTCTTACTGCTTCACCTAGGAGGAAGGAAGGAAAGGAGAGGAGGAAGGAGAAGAGGAGGAAGGAAGGAGAGGATGATCAACTGTTCTGACGATCAGCTGTGCCGGGATTCCCCTCGCTGTCTTACTGCTTGGCCCAGGAGGAAGGAAGGAAGGAAGGAGAGGAGGAAGGAAGGAAGGAAGGAGAGGAGGAGGAAGGAGAGGAGGAAGGAAGGAGAAGAGGAGGAAGGAAGGAGAGGAGGAAGGAAAGGAGAGGAGGAAGGAAGGAGAAGAGGAGGAAGGAAGGAAAGAAGATCAGCTGTTCTGATGATCAGCTGTGCCGGGATCCCCCTCGCTGTCTTACTGCTTGGCCCAGGAGGCTTCCCGGAGGCCCAGGAGGCAAAAAATGGAGCCCCCCCACTTCCATTTTTTGCCATCCTGGGCCCCAGAGAAGCTGCCTGGGAGCAAAAACATGCCCCCAGGAGGCTCCCCCGAGGCCCAGAAAACCCCAAAAAATGGGGGGTGCTGCAAAAAAACAAAAACAAAAGCCACCTCCACCCAGTCACATGGCCACGCCCACCTAGCCACGCCCAGAGAACCGGTTGTTACAAAATTTGAATCCCCCCTCTGCCTGGACCTGCCCACCAGCCCCTGCTCTTACCTCTCCTTTATTTGTGCACACGCAAAGTGAGTGCGAAGTCAGCTCTCCAAACCAGTGGGAAAAAAATTTGAAACCCACCACTGTGCGTAGGCCCACAGGTTTGTCTCTCTCTCTCTCTCTCACACACACGCCCCGCAAGCATTGGCAGGGCCACGATCCTCACGCACACTCACCCCGGGGTGGAAGGGTTGCAGGCGGCTAACCAGGTCGTCCATGGGCGGCTGGCTGAAGGGCTTGAGCGTGCTGGCTCCCGGCTCGTACATGGAGAAGGCGTGACGGTCGCGCCGGTGGGCTCCCGTTGCGGCGGAGGGCACGTGGCTGTGCTCGGGGCGCTCGGTAGGGGTGGGGGCCGCCGGGTGGGTGGGCCCCGCCTGCTGACGGATCTGCAAGTTCTCAGACTGGAGCTTGTGAATCTGGAAGAGTTCAAAAGAATTCATAAGAATCACATGAATGGATAAAAAAACACAAGAATTCACAAGGATCACCAGAATTCATCAAAATCACCAGAATTTATCAGAATCACCAGAATTCATCAGAATCACAAGAATTCATAAATTACAAGAATTCATAAGAATCCCCAGAATTCCTAAGAATTCCTAAGAATCACAAAGATTCACAAGGATTGATAAAAATCACAAGAATTCATAAGAATCACAGGAATTCATATGAATCCAGAATTCACAAGGATTTGTAAGAATCACAAGGATTCACAGGAATTACAAGACTTCATAAGAATCTCAAGAATTCACCAGAATTCATAAGAATCACCAGAATTCATGAATTACAAGAATTCCTAAGAATTCCTAAAATCACAAAGATTCAGAAGGATTGATAAGAATCACAAGAATTCATAATAACCAGAATTCATAAGAAGCACAAAGATTCAGAAGGATTGATAAGAATCACAAGAATTCATAAGGATTCGTAAGAATCACAAGAATTTACAGGAATTACAAAACTTCATAAGAATCATAAGGATTCACAAGAATTCATAAGTCAAGATTCACAAGGATTCATAAGAATCACAAGAATTCACCAGAATTCATGAATCACCAGAATTCATGAATTACAAGAAGTCATAAGAATCACCAGAATTCCTAAGAATTCCTAAAATCACAAAGATTCACAAGGATTCATAAGAATCACAAGAATTCATAAGAATCAAAAATTCACAAGGGTTCATAAGAATCACAAAAATTCATAAGAATCAAGAATTCACAAGGATTCGTAAGATTCACAAGGATTCACAGGAATTATAAGATTTCATAAGAATCACAAAGATTCACAAGAATTGATAAGAATTACAAGAATTCACAGGAATTACAAGAATTCACAAGATCAGAAGAACTATTCAGGGGGAGAGCAAAGCCACAAAGTCCCTTGTGAGTTGAGGGCTACTTAGGGGTCTCCAGGAAGCGTGGAGGAAAGGAAGGGTATCTGCTCAGTTGTGGGTTCAAAAGTTGAACTTTTGGGCACCAACGACACACCACAGAGAAGGCCAGCCTCGCAGGGAGCTAAGCAGCTTTACTGGCAACCGTCTCATTGGTAAATGCAGCAAAAGAAACTCCTGGGATATTATTTCACCAAGCGCATAACTTTACCTGCTAATCCCACACAGGCACAGAAGTAGCAAAGCCAGCTCTAAAGTTTTCGCGCGAAAACCAGAACACTTAAAAAATCCCCTTTTCTCCCGGGACCTCTTAGGGCGTGTCAAATTTTTCAACTTTCCATTTCCAAACCTTAGTGGTGTTCAAAAGTTGTGACATGCCTTGGGGATTGTAAAGACATTTTTGGCTACTTTCATATAACGTAGATGTGCTTGGTAAGTAACTACATAAACACCATAACTTTTCAACAGGTTGTAGGTTTCGTCCTCACGGCTGATCATCCGCCAGTCAATTGCATTCATGTTGTTTTGGATCTGAGCAGCTGGGAGCTTCCCCAGTGTTTGCCCTTGGGGAATTGGGATTGTCCCAGGCAACAGACGGCTCCCTTACATTCCTTCAATTCCCTCCAATGCTCCAATACTCTCCCTCCTCCACTCCCCGTTTCTGTTGTCTGGTTGCGAGCAGGGATGCGTGGCGAGTCAGCTGTGAGATACAGTCCTCGATTTATGACCACAACTGAGCCCCAAATTTTCCGTTGCTAAGCAAGACAGTTGTTAAGTGAGTTTTGCCCCATTGGATGACTTTTCTTGCCACAATCGCTGCCGTGGATAAGTTAGCCACTTGGGTATGAAGTCAATCCGGCTTTTAAGTTGACTTTGCTCATTGGAAGATCGCAAGAGGGGATCACGTGACACCCCTCCCCCCCCCCGGGCCGGGACACTGCGACGGTCATATACACGAGTCAGTTGCCAAGCCTCCAAATTATGATCCTGTGGATGCCGCATTGGTCATAAGTGTGAGAAATGGTCATGAGCAGGGGTGGGCTTCAAAAAAATTTAGCAATGGGTTGTCTACCTGGTTGCTGGATGGGCGGGGCCATGATGGGTGTGGCCTAGTCAGCCTCCTGCACCACTGCAGGGGGTAGGGTGGGGCGTTTTTGCTGTCCCCAGGCTCCGGAGGTGAAAACGTCCTTCCCAGGCTCCGGAGTCCCTCCGGAGGCCGGAAACAGGCCCGTTTCCAGACTTCTGGAACTTTGCCCTCCCCAAGCCTCCACCTGGGCCCTGCCCTTACCTGGGATCCCGAATGGATCACGTGGGGATTCCTGGGAGGGGCAAGATGGACGGGGCCAGCCAGGCGTTGCAACTACCGGTTGGCGAACCAGATGTAAAATTAACGACCGGTTCGCCTCAACCGGTGCAAACCAGTAGCGAACCGGTAGGTTATAAGTCGCCTTTTTCAGTGCCGTTGTAACTTCAAATGGTCATTAAACAAACAGTGGTAAGTCGAGGATTACCGCTAGAGCGGCGTTTCTCAATCTTGGCAACTTTGAGAGGCGTTGGACTTCAATTCCCAGAATTCCCCAGCCAACCAGGTGGTTAAGTGGGTCACCGGGTGATTGTGCCCCATTGTTGTGGTTCGCCGGCAGCAGGTGCGTACGGCTGAGATCTCGGAGGGCGAGGACTCAGATGAGGGGCCTGTGTGTGAGACAGGGATGGGGCCAGGACCATCAGGGAGTGAAGCGCTGCCTTCGGAGATGGTGGAGGTTGGCAGCAATGAGGAAGAGCAGCCCGAGGAGCCTGTGCCCAGTCCACATGAACGCAGGGCGGCTTGAAGGAAAGAGCAGCTGCAGCAGCACGGGCGACTCGGGAGTAAGGCTGTAAGGTAATGGCCCCTCCCTTAAGGGATAAAAGCCAGCTGAGAAACTGTAGTTCTTTGCAGGAAGCAAAGACGTTTTTGCACTCGAGCTTTGTGGACATTTGGAGTATCTTGGTTGTTGTTTGGAGACACTTTGATTTATTGTTTAGGAACTTTATCTGGTGTTCTTGGCAGCCTTGCAAAAACATGGCAGGGCTTATCGGAGCTAATTAGTTGGAAGCAGCCTTTTATCTGTGAAGAAACAGGATTCGTAAGTGAAACATTAAGGCGGTGCCGGTATCTTTGTCTCGTGTTGGCTCTCTTGGAACCAGGTTTGGGTCAGAACACCCATTCAGGACCTTTCATTCAAGCAATTAAGTCAATGCCTTGGTCGTTAAGCGAATCCATCTTCTTCAACGAGCGTTGTTGGGTTTTTTTGGCTGGAAAATGACTGTGGGAACGCCAAAGCTGGGTCATAAACCGGAGGAGGCCTGTCGTATCTCGGAATGGCCATTAGACAACAGGTCGTTAAGCAGAGGTGGGATTCAGCCGGTTTGCACTAGTTTGGGCGAACTGGTAGTTCCAGTGATCAGTTGGCCCTGCCCACTGGCCCCTGCCCTAGCCTGCCCTTTATTTCCATGTTTTGCAGCCCAGCTGATTTGCACGGCATGATGGACAGCCGCGCCTCAGCTGTTTCACTCACCAGGGCTGCAGCAGAAGGTCAGTTGTAGAGCCGAAAACGGGCGGGTTTTCGAACGCTGGGCGCGCAAAGCACACTCTCATCAGACCAGGGGCGGGATTCACAGTTTGAAACAGCCGGTTCTGTGGGCGTGGCTAGGTGGGCGTGGCCATGTGACTGGGTGGGCATGGCCTTTTTTTGCAGAAACCCCTCCCATTTTTTTTCCCTTCTGGGAAGCCTCCCAGCTGATTATCAGCACAGCTGATCATTGGGGGGAAGAAGAAATACCTTAAGGTAGTGGTGGCTAGCCTTTTTGGGCTCCTGTGCCAAAAATTGTGCGCGCTCACGTGCCAGAACCAGAAGGCAATGCACGCCCCCCCCCCCCACGTCCCCTACGCATGCACGCGCAATCCCCATCCACCCACCTCCGCTGTCCCCTTATCTGCACTGCGCCTCACAGCTGATTTTTGGCCAGTTTGAGGCCTTTTTCGGCCTCCCAGAGGCTCGAGGAAGGCTTCTGCAGGCTTTGCAGGCTGAAAACTAGGCCCGTTTCGTCACTTCCTGTTTTTCCGGAAATACCAGAAGTGACGAAAGAGGCTTAGTTTTCGGCCTGCAAACCCTGCAGAAGCCTGCCTCGAGCTTTTGGGAGGCCGAAAAAGGCCTCAAACCAGTCGAAAATAAGCTGTGAGGTGCGCGCGCATGCGCAGTGAGGTATGTTTGCCTGCAGCTCGTGTGCCGGCACAAATGGCTTTGCGTGCCGCCTGTGACATATGCGCCATAGGTTCGCCATCATGGCCTTAAGGAGTGACTGGGCGGGGGGAACAATGCAGTCAGCAATGTCAGGCATGTGCGCGATGTCGCGCATGCGCGATAAGGACTGACTGGGCGGGGAGGAAAGAGGCGGGGCCAGCCAGGGCCACGACTTGCCGGTTCTCCGAACTGCGCAGAATCGTAACAACCGGATCTATCGAATCAGTCCGAACCGTTAGAATCGCATCCCGGCACCAGGCTGGTTGTTTCTACACCGATTGAATCCCTCCTGTCATTAAGTGAGAACTAATCTCCCTTAACGACCTGTGAGATTAATGAGAACCAATTCACTTCCCTAATCAGATGCCCTTCTCCAAGGGCGGAAACCCCCAGCTCCGAGAATGGCCCTGCCAGGGTCCCAGGAATGGGAGGGGAGAGGGCTTCTGCTGCCCCCACCCACAAAGGTTGACTTGCCTCTCTCTGCAGCCGCCGCAACTCGTCGCTCAGGCTGTTGTTCACCTTCATGAGTTGCTGGACTTTGGCTTCAGAGACGGCCAGAGCCTTCTTCACTTCCAGGTACTCCTGCAGGGTGATGGCCCCGTCCGAGAGGTCGGAGGAGTCCATGCTCTGCGGGGGGAGGGGGGGAGAGAAGGGGTCAGTTTTGGTTTGCTTTGAGATGAATGGTAGCTTCACTCTTCCATGGGACTATGAAGACTGGAGAAGGCTGTTGGGATGGGGACTTTTCTTTCTTTCCTTCTCTCTTTCTTTTTCTTTCTTTCTTTCTTTCTTTCTTTCTTTCTTTCCTTCCTTCCTTCCTTCCTTTATTCATTCCACATTTCCCTCCCCTCCTTTCCTCTCTTCTCCTCCCCTTTCCCTTTCCTTCCTTCCCTTCCTTCTTCTCACCTGCCTCCCATTCTTTCCTTCCTTTCCTCCCTCTTCTTTCTCTGTCTCTTAACTCTTTTGTTCTCTTTCCTTCTGTTCCTTCCCTCCCTCTCCTCCTCTTCCTTTCCCTTTCCTTCCTTTCCTCTTCCCTTCTTTCCATTCCTTCTCATCTGCCTCCCATTTTCTTTCCCTCCCTCCTTCCCTCCCTCTTCTTTCTCTGTACCTTTTATCTCTTTTGTTCTCTTTCCCTCTATCCCTTCCCTCCTTCCTTCCCTCCCTCTCCCTTCCTTTCCTTTCCCTTTCCTTCCCTCTTTCCATTCCTTCTTCTCATCTTCCTCCCATTTTTTCCTTCCTTCCTTCCCTCTTCTTCCTGTCTCTTATCTCTTTTGTTCTTTCCCACTATTCCTTTTCTCCCTTCCCTCCCTCCCTTCCCTTCTTCCCTTCTTTACATTCCTTCTTTTCATCTTCCTCTCATTTTCTTCCCTTCCCTCTCTCTTCTTTCTGTCTCTCTCTTATCTTTTTCGTTCCTTTCCCTCTATCCTTTCCTTCCTCCTTATAAAATAACAAGAGTGGGAAGGGACCCGTGAGGTCTTCTAATCCAGCCCCCTGCTCAAGCAGGAGAACCTATACTATTTCACATATTTGTTCAGTCCCTTCTTTAAAACCTCCAGTTATGAAGCACCCACAACTTCCGGTGGCAGGTCGTTCCGCTGATTTATTGCTCTCCCTGCCAGGAATATCTCCCTCCTCCCTCCCTGCCACCCCCACCCCATCACCCTTCCTGGGGGTCTCACCCGAGCACGGTTGTTGCGCGCAGCGTTGGCACTCCGCAGGGGCTCCTGGTCGGTGTCCTCGTCGGAGGCCACGCTGTCGTAGTCATGTTGGTCATCCAAGTCGCTGGGACCGTGGACGGAGGAGTCGAGAACCTCTGTAACAATAACCAAGGGATTACCCCCCCCAGGGAAAGAGCCCCTCACCACCACCCCAAAGATCCCTCTGCCCACAGCCCCCCTCGCTCTCTCCGGACTCACCGGTGGGGCTGGTCAGACCTTTGCCCTGCTGGCGCCGCTTGGCTTCGCTCAGGATGTCGATGATGAGGGTGGCAAACTCCCGGGCGTTGAAACGGGCCAGCTTCTGCCGTCCCTGTGGGCAAGAGAGGAAAGGAGGGGGGTCAGACCAAAGCCCTCCGCCCCCGCCCCCCCCCAAGAAGCAGCTGTCAAGATTCCGGCAGTGACCCCCGTTTCAATCCTGAGTCCCGAGCCAAACTTCCAAAACTTCGAAAGGATTTATTGGGAGTGAACATGCCAGCACTGCCTGGGTGCAGCCGACTCTGAGGCACATCAACCACTGCCATCTTGACTTTTTATTTTATTTTATTTTATTTTATTTTATTATTTTATTTTAGTTTATTTTAATTTTATTTATTTATTACATTTATATACCGCCCCCTCTCCCAACGGGACTCGGGGCGGTGTACAGCCAGACTAAAAAACACAACAACAGTTCAACAATTAAAAACAATTAAAAGGATTATATCTTATAGCTGCGAAATAATAAAGACGAATAGGGGATTAAAAAGAGATTTAAAACCCGATAAAACAAATTTAAAAACCGAAAAAACCCTAGGCCAAAATAAATGGTGGAATAAATGTGTTTTCAACGCACGCCGGAAGGTCAAAAGATCAGGGATGGACTTTGGTTTCCCCCCCCTGCATCCTCTGGGGTGTATCGTCATTCATATTCTCCAATGGGACACCTCCATAGCTCAGAGTCATCCATCAAGCTCTCCAGTTAGAATTCTGCACGGCAGAAACTTCGGTCACCTAGTTATATTATCTTTGAAAAAAACATTGATGGAATGCGCTTTCGGTTTGCAAGCTGCCGCACTGCTCCCCCCTCCCTGTTGGCAACTCTGAAAAAAGACCCTAGAAATATTTTAATGAGTTGACAGGAGCATGGGGACCACCCCAAACCTTCACTCACAAGGCTCAACCGTTGAGCATGCGCACAAAATCCGTCGGTGGTGCGGAGAGAGGGAGGTGGGCCAGAGCAGCGCATAAGCAGAGCCTTGATGATGCAGGCTGTTAATCATCTAGCACTTAGCTCAATTGCCTGAAATTAGTGCAGGTTCGAATCCCACCAGGCTCAAGGTTGACTCAGCCTTCCATCCTCTCGGAGTAGGTAAATTGAGGACCCAAAGATTGTTGGGGGCAATAAGCTGACTTTGTAAAAAAATGCCGCTTGGGGGGGGCAAAAGCCCTAATAATAAGCAGGCATATACAATGGAATGGAGGCTATTGCCGAGCACTTAGCATGGTGCTCCATAGACTGTAAGCCGCCCTGAGTCTCCGGAGAAGGGCGGCATATAAATGTTGAAATAAAAAAATAAAAAAATAATAAAGGGTCAGTTGCAAAACCCTCAGGTCCATACATGAAAGTCCAGTTAAAACGGATTGATGGCTTAAAAGAAGGGGGGATATGGTGGCTCGGTGGCTAAGACGCTGAGCTTGTCGATCAGAAAGGTCGGCAGTTTGGCGGTTCGAATCCCCAGCACCACGTAATGGAGTGAGCTCCTGTTACTTGTCCCAGCTTCTGCCAACCTAGCAGCTCGAAAGCAGGTAAAAAATGCCAGTAGAAAAATAGGGATGGGAACAGCATTCCGTGCGCCTTCGAAGGCGTTGAGTCCTGCCGGCCACATGACCACGGAGGCGTCTTCGGACAGTGCTGGCTCTTCTTCGGCTTTGCAACGGAGATGAGCAGTGCCCCCTAGAGCCGGGAACGACTAGCACATGTGTGCCAGAGGAACCTTTACCTTATGGCTAAAAGGGATCCCTACACAGGGATCTTCTCAACTCACAGTCAGTGCCTGCCTCCCGGAGTTAGATGGCGCTCAACGGAATGCAAAAGAAAGTTGGACTTGTGGCTATGTAGGGATTTTGGGCGGCTGCCTCTCTTGACTCCACCCCTACTTCTGAAACTCTTTCCCCAATCTAAAGACAGCTGGGATTGGACCATGTCTGCTTCCCGGGGGTCTCAGTGAAGGGTAGTCGAAAAAGTCAAGATGATGGAGAGAGAGAAAGAGACAGACAGATATGATAGACAGGTGATTGATAGATAATAAAGGGAGGGAGGGAGAGAGATACTGTAGATAGAAAGATAGAAAAATGAGAGAGAGAGAGAGGTAGATACATGAGTAGAAATACATACATGTGTGTATGTATAGATAGATGATAGATAGACAGACAGACAGACAGACAGACAGACAGACAGACAGATAGATAGATAGATATAGAGATAGAGACAGACAGACAGACGATAGATGATAGATAGATAATTGAAGAGAGAGATACATGTAGATAGAAAGATAGAAAAATGAGAGAGAGAAATAGATACATAGGTAGAAATACATATGTGTGCCTGTGTATGGAGAGGCAGAAAGAGACAGAGAGAAATGACAGATAAACATGATAGATAGATGATAGATAGATATAGAGATATAGACAGATGATAGATAATTGATAAATAGAGATAGATGATAGATAATGATACATAATAGATAGATAATGAAGAGAGATATGTAGATAGAAAGACAGAAAAATGAGAGAGGGAAATAGAGACAGGTAGATACATAGGTAGAAATACATATATATATCTGTGTATGGAGAGAGAGAGAGAATGAGAGAGAGAGAGAGAGAAATGACAGATAGATTAATAGATAGATAGATGATATAGATAGATAAATGAGAGAGACAGACAGACAGATGATAGGGAGAGAGAAAGGGAAAAGGAAAAGGAGGGGGGGAGAGAGAGAGACCATCACCTGATTCCGTGTGGCTGAATATTCGGGATTCACCGGCAGGAAGGGCACAGCGCTGCGCTCCGTCACCAGAGTGCTGTGGTTCTGCGTGGTCAGCCAAACTTTTGCAGGCGAGAAAGCAGAGAAGCAGCAGCCACGGTTAGCCAAAACACCGACCATCTTCCAGCATCTTCCCTGTCAGCCACCCCAGAGTTTGGACAGGCCTGGGGGGGAGGGGGGAGGGGCGGGGGGCTCCCCATTTGACCAAGAAACCTGCATATCGCTGAAGGATTTTTGACCAGCCTGTGCAAGTTTCTAGTCCTTAATCCTTGCAAGAACACCCTCCGAAAACAGATTCGAGCTTTTACCGGCGTCGTTTTCGCGGCGATCTACTTCGTCGTAGACGTCCATCGCCAGCTCTTCGAAAAGATGGTTGCTCAGCTATTTTGGGGGGACAGGGGGAGAAACATTCAGCTTTAGGTTTAGTTTAGGGGCATGGGGCTTTGGCTGTGAGGGGATGGGGGGTGGGCTTGGATGCCAGGAAGCAGGTCCCCTGGCCCCCTTCCCAAGATCAGCAGAAAAAGCTCTCAAGGTTGCAACTTCCCAGAAGGAATAGAAATGGCAGAATTTTGTGATACTTATTGGAGACTGGATTACATACCCGATTTGACTTTAAAGTCCTTTTCAGGCCCGAAAATGGGGAGGGGATACCCCCTAGAGAAGATGTATCACCTTGGGGGCTTTAAGAGGGGTGGGCTTCCACTCCCAGAATCCCCCAGCCAGCATGCTTTAAGAGGGGTGGGCTTCCACTCCCAGAATCCCCCAGCCAGCCTGATTTAAGAGGGGAGGGCTTCCACTCCCAGAATCCCCCAGCCGGCCTGCTTTAAGAGGGGTGAGTTCAATTCTGGGAGTGGAAGTCCACCCTTCTTAAAACCACTAACAGTGAGAAACACTGGTTAAAGAGGGGTGGACTAGATGATCTTATGGGATTCGTCCAGGGGTCATTCACACCAGTGTTAAATTTTGCCCCGCTGAACAGGGAAGGGAAGGTGGGTAGGTGTGGATGGACAGAAAGGGAAGGCAAAGATGGACCAGTGTTTCCCAAACATAGCGCCTTGAAAACGTGCGGACTTCAACTCCCAGAATTCCTCCCCCTGGGGGTGGAATTCTGGGAATTGAAGTCCCCTCCTCTTCAAGCAGCCAAAGGTGAGAAATGCTGCCTTAGAAACCCCACTTGCCCCACATTAAAGGAAAGGAAAGGTGGCCACGAGGAGAGCCCAGCCTGAGCAGGGCCTTGAGTTCGAAACAGTCTCACTTACCGCCTGCAACTTCTTCTTCGCTGCCTTGGCCAGCTCCGAAAGGTCTAAGCTTGGGGGGGGGGAGGGCAGGAGAAAGATGGATCAGTGCCCCTGCCCCACTGCTCCTTCCCCCTGGATGCCCCCTCCCCACTGCCTCAGCAACCCCATAACACGTTAATTTAGAGGGGTGGAAACGAAGAAGAGAAGGAGACTTTCACTGGTGGGTCAATGGATGGAGATGCGAGATCTCCTGTTCGAGAAAGAAAGCCAGTTTAGTCCAGAGGTTGAGGTACCAGGCTGGAAAGCAGGAGATTGGGAGTTCTAGTCCTTCCTTAGGCATGAAAACTAGCTGGAGGACTTTGGGCCAATCAGCAGGAGACTGGGAGTTCTAGTCCCGCCTTAGGCATTTGGAAAGCCAGCTGGGTGACTTTGAGCCAATGAGCAGGAGACGGTGAGTTCTAGTCCCATCTTAGGCATGAAAGCCAGCTAGATGACTTTGGGCCAATCACCAGGCAACAGGGAGTTCTAGTCCTGCCTTAGGAGTGAAAACCAGCTGGATGACTTTGGGCCAAACACCAGGAGACTGGGAGTTCTAGTCCTACCTTAGGGGTGAAAATCAGTTAGATGACTTTGGGCCAAACACTAGGAGACTGGGAGTTCTAGTCCTACCTTAGGGGTGAAAACCAGCTGGATGACTTTGGGCCAAACACCAGGAGACTGGGAGTTCTAGTCCTACCTTAGGGGTGAAAATCAGTTAGATGACTTTGGGCCAAACACTAGGAGACTGGGAGTTCTAGTCCTGCCTTAGGCAAGAAAACCAGTTAGATGACTTTGGGTCAAACACCAGGAGATTGGGAATTCTAGTCCTGCCTTAGGGATGAAAACCAGGATGACTTTGGGCCAAACACTAGGAGACTGGGAGTTCTAGTCCTACCTTAGGGGTGAAAACCAGGATGACTTTGGGCCAAACACCAGGAGACTGGGAGTTCTAGTCCTGCCTTAGGGATGAAAACCAGCTGGATGACTTTGGGCCAAACACTAGGAGACTGGGAGTTCTAGTCCTACCTTAGGGGTGAAAACCAGCTGGATGACTTTGGGCCAAACACCAGGAGACTGGGAGTCCTACCTTAGGGGTGAAAATCAGTTAGATGACTTTGGGCCAAACACTAGGAGACTGGGAGTTCTAGTCCTGCCTTAGGCAAGAAAACCAGTTAGATGACTTTGGGTCAAACACCAGGAGATTGGGAATTCTAGTCCTGCCTTAGGGATGAAAACCAGGATGACTTTGGGCCAAACACTAGGAGACTGGGAGTTCTAGTCCTACCTTAGGGGTGAAAACCAGGATGACTTTGGGCCAAACACCAGGAGACTGGGAGTTCTAGTCCTGCCTTAGGGATGAAAACCAGCTGGATGACTTTGGGCCAAACACTAGGAGACTGGGAGTTCTAGTCCTACCTTAGGGGTGAAAACCAGCTGGATGACTTTGGGCCAAACACCAGGAGACTGGGAGTTCTAGTCCTACCTTAGGGGTGAAAATCAGTTAGATGACTTTGGGCCAAACACTAGGAGACTGGGAGTTCTAGTCCTGCCTTAGGCAAGAAAACCAGTTAGATGACTTTGGGTCAAACACCAGGAGATTGGGAATTCTAGTCCTGCCTTAGGGATGAAAACCAGGATGACTTTGGGCCAAACACTAGGAGACTGGGAGTTCTAGTCCTACCTTAGGGGTGAAAACCAGGATGACTTTGGGCCAAACACCAGGAGACTGGGAGTTCTAGTCCTGCCTTTAGGCATTTTGAAAACCAGCTGGATAACTTTGAACCAATCATCAGGAGACGGTGAGTTCTAGTCCCACCTTAACCATGAAAGCCAGCTGGCTGACTTCTAACCAGGTCCCCCCCACTCTTTCTCACAGCCCAACCCAACCTCACAGGGTTGTTGTTGTGAGGGAAATAGGAGGAGGAAGAAAAACTGTCAGATCTATTTGCCACCTGGACTTCTTCGTCAAAATCATAAACTGCGGGATCCAAATACGCAAATGAACAAATACACAAATGAACAAATACAGAAATGAACAAATAAACAAATGAACAAATACACAAGTGAACAAATAAACTAATACACAAATGGCCACATAAATGAACAAATAAACCTCCCGTGATACCAAATGCCACCTCAACCCCACCTGGAGATCTCTGGCGAGGGAGAAGGGCAGCCTATAAATTTAATAAAATATCCATCCGGAATAATCGAGCTCTGGGATTTCTTCCCCTTGGGAAGCAGGAAGGCACGGGTGACCCCGCTGGGCCTGAGACGTCCCAGCCTCCCCCTTTCTCCAGACCCTTCCCCACATGCAGGAGGCCCCCACCAAATATGGGGGGGGGGGGCGGAGGGCGGGGAGGGGTAGGCGAGGGGGATGCATGCAGGGGAGAGCCGAGCCCTCTGTACCTTTGCGACATGCATTTGGGGTGCACTCTGAGTTCCGTAAAGCGCAGCAGGGAAGAAAGAGGAGGAAGTTAATCAATCAGTCAGAATAGAGCTGGAAGGGACCTTGGAGGTCTTCTAGTCCAACCCCCGTGCAAAGGTCATAACATGGGAGTCAGTTGCCAAGGGTCTGGATTTTTCATGCCATGAGACCATGGGGTGGGGAAGGTCCTGCATTGGTCATAAGTGTGAAAAATGGTCCCTTTTTTCCCAGCCATGTTGTAACTTTGAAGGGTCACTAAATGAACTGTGGTAAAGTCGAGGGCAATCTGGGTTCTGAGGACGCGGTGCGGGCTTCCATCACCCCAAATTGCAAAGGATTTGGGGACACTAAATGCTAGAAAAGCTACATCTCATATTCACTAAACTAAAGCAATGCTTTTTCAACCGTGGTACCTTTAAGAAGGGTGGACTTCAATTCCCATGCTGGCTCGGGAATTCTGGGAGTTGAAGTCCATCCTTCTTAAAGGTACCACAGTTGGTACCTTGCACAATACTGCATTAAGTGGATAATGACCATAGATTACACACAGAGGGATTTTGCTCTCCTGGAACTATCCTATCTTCCTGAAAACACAGAAATAAGTGATTTCTGCAATCAATCAATTAATCTATCACCTATAATATATTCTATATATCTATATATCATTTATACATATTCAATCTATCTCTGTCATCTATATATATCCATCCTATCTATCTATCTATCTATCTATCTATCTATCTATCTATCTATCTATCTATCTATCTATCTATCTATCTATCATCTATTTATCTATCTATCTATCATCTATCTATCATTTATCTATCTATTATCTATGTATCTATCTATCATCTATTTATCTATCTATCTATCTATCTATCTATCTATCTATCTATCTATCTATCATCTATCTATCTACATCTATTATCTATCTATCTTATCTATCATCTATATTTTATTTATCTATCATCTATCTATCTCTCATCTATCTATCTATCTATCTATCTATCTATTTATCTATCTATCATTATATCTATCTATCATCTATCTATCTATCTATCTATATCTATTCTATCTATCTATCACTATTTTCTATCTATTCATTATCTATCTATCTATTCTATCTATCTATCTATCTATCTCTATCTATCTATCATCTATATTATCTATTATCTATCATCTATCTATATCTATCATCTATTTATCTATCTATCTATCATCTATTATCTATATCTATCTATATCTATTTATCTATCTATCTATCTATAGATATCTATCTATTCTATTCTAGTATCTATCTATCTATCTATCTATCTATCATCTACTTATCTATGTCTCTATCTATCTATCTCATCTATTTATCTATCTATCATCTATCTATCTATTATCTATCTATCTTCTATCTATCTATATCTATCTATCATCTATTTATCTATCTATCATCTATCTATCTATCTATCTGTCTGTCTATCTATCTATCTATCATCTATTTATCTATCTATCATCTATCTATCTATCTATCTATCATCTATTTATCTATCTATCATCTATCTATGTATCTATGTATCTATCTATCTATCTATCTATCTATCTATCATTCTCTATCTATCATCTATCAATCATTTCTCTCTCTCTACCCATCCATCCATCTAATCTAGTCCTCAACTTACAACCCTTCATTTGGTGATGATTCAAAGTTACAAAAGCACTGGAAAATAAGTGACTTATGACCATTTTAAACACAACTTTTGCATCATTCCACTTGGTCACGTGATGAAAATTCAGACGCTTGGCAACTGACTCACATTTATGACGGTCGCAGTCTCCCGGGGTCACGCGATTCCCCATTTGTGACCTTCCAATAAGCAAAAGTCAACGGGGAAGCCAGATTCACTTAACAACTGCAGTGATTCACTTAACAACAGTGGCAAGCAAGGTCGTAAAATGGCGCGAAACCTGTTTAACTGTTTAAACTGTTGGGATCCGTTGTGGTGGAGGACAGCCTGCATATAAGGGCTTCCAACTCTTCTCCAGGAATAACCAATAAATTGCATTTCATGGACTAGAATTTTACTTTCCCGCAAAGTTCTGCCTTACGGAATTTCACTTTAAGACTAAAGAATATAAATCCTAAAGAATCAAAGGAACTGCCTTTAATGAAGAGCAGGAAGAAAAATAAAACCAATTAATTCATGAAGGTCATTCTCATTTTAGGACAGGTTACTTCTGATGTGGTTGCATGAGAATTTTTTTTTTTTAAAAAAATCCCTTTTTTGTGGGGGTTAAAAAGTGAGGAATTCTGGGCAGCCGAAAGAGAAAAGTCTTATTTTGGGACAGGATCCCAGATGGGCGAGGCCTGGCCGAGAACGGCCACGAGGGGGCAGCATGTCTTCCCTCAAAGGGCAGAAAGGGGGGGGGGTGTTAAAGGGGAGGGGGAGGAGCTCTTACCTGTCTGCCATCTGGGGGATGATGTAATGCCCATTCTTGTGATCTACATGGAAAGGTGGGGGGGTGGGGGGGAAACGTGGCTGAGCCAATCTGATCAATAATAATAATAACCTGATCAATAATGATCAATAATCAGCCAATCTGATTATATATGAACTATCACGCTCAGAGAACACCAAGGATCTCACAGTCCTCCTCCTCCTCCTCCTCTTTGCAAACCCCTTTCCCTTCTAGCCCTGATGATGTTGCCTAGTTGGGTCATGAAATGTCTGCAAGAAAACAACCCAGCTTAGAGAACACCAAGGATCCCACAGTCCTCTTCCTTCTCCTCCTCTTTGCAAACCCCTCTCCCTTCTAGCCCTGATGATGTTGCCTAGTTGGGTCATGAAACGTCTGCAAGAAAACAACCCAGCTTAGAGAACACCAAGGATCCCACAGTCCTCTTCCTTCTCCTCCTCTTTGCAAACCCCTCTCCCTTCTAGCCCTGATGATGTTGCCTAGTTGGGTCATGAAACGTCTGCAAGAAAAGCACCAAGCTCAAAGAGCACTAAGGATCCCAGAGTCTTCCTCCTCCTCCTCCTCCTCGGAAACCCCACTCCCTTCTAGCTCTGATGACATTACCTAGTTGGGTCATGAGACGTCTGCAAGAAACCCACCGAGCTCAGACAGCACCAAAGACTCCCTCATTTCGACCCTGAGCTACATATATTCTCCTCCACAAACTTCCCTGCCTGCCCTCATCCAGTCAAGATCCCCTTCGACCCCCTCCCCCCCTCCCCCCCCGGGGCCGCCATTCCCTTCCTTACCTGGCTTGCGCCCACAAAGGTAGAAGGCCAGTCGGTCGGTCAGCTCATACTGGCACTCCACCAGCCGCTCAGCCAGTTCGTGTTGCGATGCCTGTCTGCGGAGGGGAAAGAGCAGGTAAGCCAGCCCCCCCGGGGCTCAACTCAGCCCCCTAAGAGTTGCATCATGGGGAATCTCGAGGGCCAGGAGACTGACCTAGAATTGCATACACACCTGGGTCACGGTCACACCTTCACTCTTCCTGGGCCAAACAGGCCCGGGTGTTTTGTGGTGCAGGGCACGGGAGATACCCCCGGTTGTTTAGAATAGAGTTGGAAGGGACCTTGGAGGTCTTGTAGTCCAGCCCCCTGTTCAAGCAAGAGAACTTATACCATCCCAAATGGCTGTCCTGTCTCTTCTTAAAAGCCTCCAGTGATGGAGCGGCCACGATTTCTGGTGGCAAGTGGTTCCACTGGTTAATTAGGGCCTTGGTGGTGCAGGCTGTTAATCATCTAGCCCTTAGTGCAAGCTGCCTGCAATTAGCGCCGGTTCGAATCCTACCAGGCTCAAGGTTGACTCAGCCTTCCATCCTCTCGGGGTAGGTAAATTGAGGACCCAAGATTGTTGGGGGCAATAAGCTGACTTTGTAAAAATGCCGCTTGAGGGGGCCAAAAAGCCCTAGTAATAAGCAGGCATATACAATGGAATGAAGGCTATTGCCGAGCACTTAGCATGGTGCTCCATAGACTGTAAGCCGCCCTGAGTCTCCGGAGAAGGGCGGCATATAAATGTATGGTAAAATAAAATAAATAATTATCCTCTCTTAGGAAGTTTCTCCTTAGTTCTTAAGTTGCTTCTCTCCTTGTTTAGTTTCCATCCATTGCTTCCTGCCTTGCCTTCAGGTTCTTTGGAGAATAGGTTGACCCCCCCACTTCTCTGGGGCAGCCCCTCCAATATTGGGAGACTGCTATCTTGTCACCCCTGTCGCTTGTATCCTTACGATTTATATGGACTGTTTCCTAGTATGATTTGATTGTTGACTGTACCCTATGACTATGACTTGATCCTTAACTAATGTATCTTTTCTGTATGTATAGAGAGTATTTACACCAAGACAAATTCCTTGTGTGTCCAATCACACTTGGCCAATAAAATATTCTATTCTATTCTATTCTATTCTCTATCCCATCCCATCCCATCCCATTCTATTTAAATTCTATTCCTATATCCTTCTATTCAATTCTATTGTACCCTATGACTATCATTAAGTGTTGCACCTGATGATTCTTGACTCTTGACGAAAGTATCTTTTCTTTTTAGATACACTGAGAGCATTTGCACCAAAGACAAATTCCTTGTGTGTCCAACCACACTTGGCCAATAAAGAATTTTATTCTATTCTATTCTGTTCTGTTCCTTATTCTATTCCTTATTCTGTTCCATTCTCCTGTCCTGTTCTATTCTATTCTAATTTCTATTCTATTTTCTATTCTATTCTAATTTCTATTCTATTTTCTATTCTGTTCTATTCTATTCTAATTTCTATTCTATTCTACTCTAATTTCTATTCTATTTTCTATTTTCTATTCTGTTCTGTTCTATTCTAATTTCTATTCTATTCTACTCTAATTTCTATTCTATTTTCTATTCTGTTCTGTTCTATTCTATTCTCACTGTCAAGAAATTTCTCCTTAGTTCTAGATTGCTTCTCTCCTTGATTAGTTTCCAACCATTGCTTCTTGCTCTGCCTTCTGAGGCTTTGGAGAATAATTTGACCCCTTCTTCTCTCGGGCAGCCCCTCAAATATTGGAAGAATGCTATCATGTCACCCCTCGTCCTTAACAGAAGTGGTAAGGGACCTTGGAAGGTCTTCTAGTCCAGCCCCCTGCTATGCAGCTTGCCCTCGGAAGTTGTGGGAGCGCCATCACTTGAGACTTTCAAGAAGAGATTGGACTGCCATCTGTCAGAAATGGTGTAGGGGGGGGGGGGGTTCGACTAGATGACCTACAAGATCCCTTCCAACTCTTGATTATGTTACAAGCAGGAGAACCTAAACTCTTTCAGACAAGTGGCTGTCCAGTCTCTTTTTCAAAACCTCCAGGGATGGAGCGCCCACGATTTCTGGTGGCAAGCAGTTCCACTGGTTCATGATCTTCACTGTTAGAAATTTCTCCTTAGTTCCTGGTTGCTTCTCTCCGTGATGAGTTTCCCTTAGTAGGCGGTCTAAACACACCATCGTTCAAAACTCATTTAACAACTGCTTTGCTGGGTGGTACACTCAAATTAGTAATTAAAGGGGAATATTTTTTTTTTGAATTATTAGAAGTAAGATGGAATTTTTGGAATAATGAAATTGCAAGTGTGACAGACAAGCATATAAAGTATGAATATGAAGATGCAAGAATTATTTAAAGTAAAAAAGAAGTAAGATATGAATAGAAAATATGTAAAATAAGTCTGAAGAATATAAGAATGCCCGAGAAGATTTACAGAAAATATGAAACGTAATGAAGAAACCAGTCAGGTAGAGGATTCCAGACATTGACCACTCTGTGGCTGAAGTCGTATTTCCTGCAATCAAATTTGGTGTGATTAATCTTGAGTTTGTATCTATTGTGTGCTCTTGTGTTGTTGTGGTTGAAGCTCAAGGATTCACTGACAGGTAGGACATTGCAATGTATGATTTTATATACTATATTTAGATCGGACCGAAGGCGGCGTAGTTCTAGGTTTCTTAGGTCTAGAATTTCGAGTCTGGTGGCATAAGGTATTCTGCAACGAATAGAGGAGTGGAGAACTCTTCTTGTGAAATATTTCTGGACTTTCTCAACTGTGCTAATATCAGATACGTAATGTGGGTTCCAGACTGATGAGCTGTATTCGAGTATTGGTCTAGCAAATGTTTTGTATGCTCTAGTTAGTAGTGTGATATTACCAGAGAAAAAGCTACGTAAGATTAGGTTAACAACTCTTAGCGTCTTTTTGGCTATGTAGTTACAGTGGGCTCTGGCACTTAGGTCATTTGAGATGAGTACTCCAAGATCCTTGACAGAGTTTGGATCATCAACAAGGTCTTGACTATTCAGCCTGTATTTTATTTTCTGATTTTTTTTGCCAATATATAGGACAGAGCATTAATTAGTTGAGATTTGAAGTTGCCATTTGTTTGACCATTCTGATACATAGTCAAGGTCTTTTTGAAGGGTAGCAGTATTGTCTCTGGTGTTGAATAGCTTTACATCATCAGCAAAGAGAACGCAGTTGCTCTTGATATGATCACAGAGGTCATTTATGTGGAGTATGAAAAGAGTTGGTCCTAAAACACTGCCTTGGCGGACACACTGTTGACAGGTACAGAATTTGATAGGACGCTCCCAATTTTGACCATTTGTTGAATAGATCAAGGGCCTTCAAACTTGGCAAGTTTAAGACTTGTGACCTTCCACTCCCAGAATTCCTGAGCTAACATGACCAGAGGAGGAATTCTGGGAGTGGAAGTCCGCGAGTCGTAAAGCTGTCACGTTTGAAGACCCCTGCATTAGAGGGAATGATGCCGAGAAGGTGAGGACCACAACAGAAAAGGTGTGTGGCTTGGGTCCCACCAGAAAGGAGACAAGGAGCACAGAATAGCCTTCCTGCCTGATGTGACAGAAGGAGAAAATCAGGGCAGTTACTGTATGAAGTCCAGCCTAAACATCTGACTGCTTGCAACCATCCATAATCATGTTGGATTTGAAGAATACAACAAGAATTGCTAACCCTTTTTTGCCAATATATAGGACAGAGCATTAATTAGTTGAGATTTGAAGTTGCCATTTGTTTGACCATTCTGGTCTTTTTTGAAGGGTAGCAGTATTGTCTGTGGTGTTGAATAGCTTTACATCATCAGAGAAGAGAACGGAGTTGCTCTTGATATGATCACAGAGGTCATTTATGTAGAGTATGAAAAGAGTTGGTCCCAGAACACTGCCTTGCGGGATACCACTGTTGACAGGTACAGAATTTGATAGGACGCTCCCAATTTTGACCATTTGTTGAATAGATCAAGGGCCTTCAAACTTGGCAAGTTTAAGACTTGTGACCTTCCACTCCCAGAATTCCTGAGCTAACATGACCAGAGGAGGAATTCTGGGAGTGGAAGTCCGCAAGTCGTAAAGCTGTCACGTTTGAAGACCCCTGCATTAGAGGGAATGATGCCGAGAAGGTGAGGACCACAACAGAAAAGGTGTGTGGCTTGGGTCCCACCAGAAAGGAGACAAGGAGCACAGAATAGCCTTCCTGCCTGATGTGACAGAAGGAGAAAATCAGGGCAGTTACTGTATGAAGTCCAGCCTAAACATCTGACTGCTTGCAACCATCCATAATCATGTTGGATTTGAAGAATACAACAAGAATTGCTAACCCTTTTTTGCCAATATATAGGACAGAGCATTAATTAGTTGAGATTTGAAGTTGCCATTTGTTTGACCATTCTGGTCTTTTTTGAAGGGTAGCAGTATTGTCTGTGGTGTTGAATAGCTTTACATCATCAGAGAAGAGAACGGAGTTGCTCTTGATATGATCACAGAGGTCATTTATGTAGAGTATGAAAAGAGTTGGTCCTAAAACACTGCCTTGGGGGACACCACTGTTGACAGGTACAGAATTTGATAGGACGCTCCCAATTTTGACCATTTGTTGAATAGATCAAGGGCCTTCAAACTTGGCAAGTTTAAGACTTGTGACCTTCCACTCCCAGAATTCCTGAGCTAACATGACCAGAGGAGGAATTCTGGGAGTGGAAGTCCGCGAGTCGTAAAGCTGTCACGTTTGAAGACCCCTGCATTAGAGGGAATGATGCCGAGAAGGTGAGGACCACAACAGAAAAGGTGTGTGGCTTGGGTCCCACCAGAAAGGAGACAAGGAGCACAGAATAGCCTTCCTGCCTGATGTGACAGAAGGAGAAAATCAGGGCAGTTACTGTATGAAGTCCAGCCTAAACATCTGACTGCTTGCAACCATCCATAATCATGTTGGATTTGAAGAATACAACAAGAATTGCTAACCCTTTTTTGCCAATATATAGGACAGAGCATTTATTAGTTGAGATTTGAAGTTGCCATTTGTTTGACCATTCTGGTCTTTTTTGAAGGGTAGCAGTATTGTCTGTGGTGTTGAATAGCTTTACATCATCAGAGAAGAGAACGGAGTTGCTCTTGATATGATCACAGAGGTCATTTATGTAGAGTATGAAAAGAGTTGGTCCTAAAACACTGCCTTGGGGGACACCACTGTTGACAGGTACAGAATTTGATAGGACGCTCCCAATTTTGACCATTTGTTGAATAGATCAAGGGCCTTCAAACTTGGCAAGTTTAAGACTTGGGACCTTCCACTCCCAGAACTCCCAATTTTGACCATTTGTTGTCTGTTTGACAGGAATGCTTCTGTCCAGTTATGCAGGTACGGTAAGATTTTAGTTTTAGGAGTAGTTTGTCATGTACCACTGAATCAAAGGCTTTACAGAAGTCTATGTAGATTGCGTCTATTGCTTTGCCCTGATCGAGTTGTGTAGTCCATATCAATGGTGGGATTCAATTTTTTTTACTACCAATTTTGTGGGTGTGGCTTGGTGGGCGTGGCAGGGGAAGGATACTGTAAAATCTCCAGTCAGAGGTGGTATTTGCCAGTTCTCCGAACTACTCAAAATTTCCACTACCGGTTCTCCAGAACTGGTCAGAACCTGCTGAATACCATCTCTAGTCCATATGTTTTTGCAATGTAAGAGTTGCAGATTACATGATAGTTTTTTCCTAAAACCAAATTGTTTATTAGAGAGTAGGTTGGTTGTTTCTAAGTGGAGGATGATGGATTGGTTAATAATTGATTCCATGACTTTACAGGTGACGCAGCATAAAGAGATTGGTCTGTAATTTCCAACTAGGCTGGGGTCTCCCTTTTTGAAGATGGGGATGACCGTGGCTTGTGACCATAATTTTGGCAAGGAGCTGGTCCTGAAAGATTTTTCAAAGATTATGCTTAGAGGTTCTGCTATGGCAGCGGATAGCTTTTTTAAGAAGTAGGCACATATTCCGTCCGGTCCAATAGATAGAGATGGTTTTAGATTGCGTAGTGCTTTTTCAACATTGTCTTCTGTAAAATCGGTATGTATTAGATCATTGTAGTTGTCTGTGGTTCAACTAGGAAATACTGGGCATAATCCATTGCTGTTTACAAATACTGAGCCAAAGAATGTGTTAAAGAGGTTGGCTTTAATGGTGTCATCGTTGCAATCTTTACCATTAGGTCCTTTCAGGGGTGGGATGTACCTTGAGTCTTGTAGTTTGTTGTTTACAAAATTGTAGAAAGCGCGGGTGGAATTGGTGTGTAGAAGGTTTTCTTCTTGTTTAAAATGAGAATTGGTGCATTCAGTTTTTATCTGGTGGCATAAATTTTTGTATCAGCTTTTGAAGTTGGCAACGTGACCAGATTTGTTTTTCCGCCAAAGTGATTTCTTTTTGGATTGAAGCTTCCTTATTGTTTTGGGTAATTTGTTTTTTCTGGTTTGGGGAGTTGTTATTGGTACATATAATTTAATGATTCTTTTGACTTCAAGTAAAAATATGTTGTAATGGTCTTCAACAGTATTGCATCCAGTGAATGGGAGTTGCCAATCAAGAGATGAGAGATCATTATCTATAAGATCATAGTTGCCTTTTTTGAAGTTATAATTGGGGATCCCATCGTTATGATGATTTTTGTGTGGATGTATGTCGAGACAAAAGTCTATCATGTTGTGATTACTGTTGGAAAAGGGTTCTTTAATTTATATTCCATAAATTGAATTTAAACTATTGCAGAAGATGAGATCGAGGCAGTTGTTAAGTCTAGTGTTGTTGGTTACTAGTTGTTCTACTCCCAGATTTGTTACTGCATTGTAGAAGGTTAAATGTGGCATTTATGATGCACCCAGGGGATGGAGGGAAAACCAGGGTCAAGGGTGACAGTGAATTACCTGCCTCAGAGTCAGCTACACCCAGGCGGTGCCAGATATGCTAACTCCCAATAAATCCTTTGGAAGTTCTGGAAATTTGGCTCATAATTTAAATGGGGGTAACTGCCGGAATCCTGACAGTTAGGCTTAATTGTGGTCGTAAGTCAAGGCAGGGGACTGGACTAGAAGATCTCCAAGATCCCTTCCAGCTATATTCTAGGTTCTATTCTAAACTACCTATACAAAGGTTCTAGAACTCCCAGGAATCTGGAGGATTTTCTTTCCCTGTGGACGATCCTGACCACCGCACCCTCCCCCCACACCAGGCAAAGCAGGCAGACAGATTGAGTTGCTCGCAGAATCACAGATTCACTCAGAGATCTACCTTTCTGCCATCGGCTACCTGAGTCTGTCACATGAAATTTGCTCGCAAGCAAACTCAGAAAATTAACTCACAACCCACCATGTGTGTAAATATTGCATTTTTTTTAAATTACGCAAAAGAGCAACTTTTACCCCAAATCAAGCAAAGCAGGCAAGCAGATTGAGTTGCTCACAGAATCACAGATTCATTCAGAGATCTATCTTTCTGCCATCTGCTGCCTGAGTCTGCACTGAAAAATAGAAGCTTCAGTCCTCAGGAAGGTTCGGCTCTGCTTTTAGATCCTGAACCCACCCACCCATCCCCACAACCCCCACCTGGCATAGTCGATGGGTGTCCGGCCGTTTACGTCGGGTGCGCCCGGATCAGCTCCATACACCACCAGCAACTCAGCCTGGAGTACCTGGCCGGCTTTGGCAGCCACGTGCAAAGGTGTGGTCCCCTTCTCCTAAAAACAAAATGAAAAAGAAGCCGGTGGGAATTCTGCACATGCCCAGAAGCTCTGGACCAGGGGTGGGACTCAAATTTCTTAACATTTGGTTCTGTGAGCGTGGCCTAATTTGTGGGCATGGCTTGGTGGTCATGTGACTGAGTGGCCATGGTTTGATGACTGGGCGTGGCTTGGTGTTCACGTGACTGGCTGGGCGTGGCTTATATGTAAATATTTGTGAAAATATTGAATTTTTTATTTTTTTTAAAAAGAGCAACTTTTACCCAAAGCAGACAGGCCGATTGAGTTGCTCGCAGAATCACAGATTTACTTGGAGATTTATCTATCTGCCATCTGCTACCTGAGTCTGTCACATAAAATTTGCTTGCAAGCAAACTCATAAAATTTGTTAGCAAGCAAACTCACAAAATTAACTCACGGCCCACCATGAATGTAAATATTGAATTTTTTTTATTTAAAAAAAAGAGCAACTTTTATCCAAAACCAGGCAAAGCAGGCAGGCAGATAGAGTTGCTCACAGAATCACAGATTCACTCGGAGATCTACCTTTCTGCCATCTGCTGCCTGAGTCTGCACTCAAAAATAGAAGCTTCTGTCCTAAGGAAGGTTCAGCTCTGCTTTTAGATCCAACAATCTCCTGCTTTCTAGCTAATCTAAATCTCCCAGCACAGCAGAACAACTGATGGTCGGGCAGGGGGGGAAGGAAAAATAGCAACTTACCAAATATTAGACGAAGGCACAACGCAGACAAGTTGGACGGCATGCATGCCAGGTAAGGAGTGAGTGGGTGGGTAGGGGAGGGGCTAGCATGATTTACTGGATCTCCGAACTGCACAGAATCGTAACAACCAGTTCTATAGGACCGGTCCAACCAGGTAGATTCCTACCCCTGCTCTGGACCAAGGTAGAGAATAGCTCGGACTTACCGGGTGGAAGAAGTTGGCTTGGGCCCCCAAGGAGAGAAGGCGCAGGCAGGTTTCCAGGTTTCCTGTTCGGACACTGGAATGCAGTTGCTGCCGCGGTGGAAAAAGGAGATTAAGAGGGCTGAGAAGGGACTTCAACTCCCAGAATTCCCCCGCCAGCCAATTTCCCTCTTCGCTGGCCGGAGAACTCTGGGAGTTGAAATCCACAGGTCTTAAAAACTTCTCAAAGTTGAGAAACATGGATCTAAATCCCCCAATATATATATACAACTCCGTAGCCAAGACCCTCATCTCCAGAACCAAACGCCTAGCTGACAAAGACCACCTGAGAACAGAATTACACACCCTCACTAACGTATTAATTTCCAACGGATTCCAAAGAGACACAATTAGCAACCTAATCCTAAAGGAGACGCCCCCCAGAAACCGAGACAAGAACAGGACAACGGTATCGCCCTCCTCCCCTACATCAAAGGCACCACAGATAAAATCAGCAAAATTCTCCACAAACACAATATCAGGACAGCCTTCGGCACTGACCAAAAAATAACCAACATCCTAAGAAACCCCAAAGACAAGATCCAGCTAGAAAACCAAGGAGTTTGTGAAATACCAATTGCCCAGCCACAAACATTGGACAAACCAACAGGAGAATAAATGCACGCATCGCAGAACACAAGAACGCAGTCAGAAAAGAAGAAAATTCTTCCTCCCTTTTCCAGCACCTTAAAGCTGCAGGACATGAAATTAATTTTGAGGGAACCAAATTAATCTCTAATACTGAACACTTCAACAAGAGAATAATCAGGGAAGCCATCGAAATAGAGAAACACCCCCATAACATGAATAAATGGGACGATACCTCCCGCCTACCAGACATTTGGAAACTAGCCCTTATCAACAAACGAGTCCCAGCCACGAAAACCAACACCGGACGCAAAACAACACAACGCCACCACCAATCTCCCTCACCAGACTCAAACCCAAACCCACCCCATAGATGAAAGGCAACCACCATCCAGAAACCAGACCACGGCTGCATCACCAGCTGCCACACACCCCGACCCCCAAACCAAGCAAACTGACACACGCCATGAACACAGAGCCAGGCCTCAAACTCGGAGCCAAACCAAAACCCGGAACATCACATCACAGGCACCCGCTCAGGATATCACATCACAGAACTCAGGAGGCTACACCACAAAACCTCAGGATGTTACAACACAGCCAACGACCCAGGAGATGACAGCACAAGACCCAGGAGGTCAAAACAATAGAACTCAGAAGGTCATCACACAGCCCATTACCCAAGTCGTTACAACACAGGAGGCTGATAGACACACAGCCAATATCTCAGCCACACATGTTCTTACGAAAAAGCCAGCCAATCTGCAAACATCAACTCCATCAACCAATCTAGAAATGACAACACAAGCAACCTCCCCACCAGTATATATATAGGGAGACAGCAGCGCAGATCACGCTTTGCTCGCACAAGCACAAAGCCGAAAGCACCAGCCTGAAGATGGCGAGCGATATATCTATATCTATATCTATATATATCTTTTCCCGTGTAAGATTGAGACTATCTGGGCAACGTTTCAACGAGATCTTACATGGGAAAAGATCCGAACACAAGATCCAAGACCTGCATATATATATATATATATATATATATATATATATATATATATTTTTTTTTCACGGGTATTTATATGTACGGTATTTAGGTTTCTTCGGGTATTTTCCCACGTCTTAACATTTGTGCTTTTATTATAGCGACGTTTCGGCAGAATCTCATCTGCCATCCTCAGGCTGGTGTATTGGGTTCTTTTTAATCTTGTGTGTCAGGCTTGGCAGCCATTTTTTGTTAGGGTGCGTTAGGCCAAGTCTGACACACACAATTAAGGAAAAAACCCAATACACCAGCCTGAGAATGGCAGATGAGATTCTGCCGAAACGTCGCTATAATAAAAGCACAAATATTAAGACGTGGGAAAATACCCGAAGAAACCTAAATACCATACATACATATATGTATTATGTATGTATGTATGTATGTATGTATATACATGCATACACACATACACACACACACACACACACATATATATATATATATATATATATATATATATATATATATATATATATACATATAAACACTATTCATAAACATTTTTGAAAACAGCATTCTGTCAAAGTATACCATTTACAAGAAACAAAAATCATAGCTAATACTATAATAGATATTAACCCATTAATTGAAAATACTGTATCAATCATCAATCTCTATCTGATTTATATAGCTATCTCTGTCTGTCATCATCATTGTTTGACATTAATCTATTTATCACCAATCTCTATCCGTCTATCTGATTTTATCTCCCTCATCATCATCATCATTGTTGTAACATTGATCTATCATCAGTCATCTGTCTGTCCGTCCATCCATCCATCCATCCATCTCTTCAAACAAACATAAATGCTTTCAGAAAAGAATGTTCTGAGAAGACCATAAAGGAGGCCAAGTGTGCTCACCCTCCCACACACCAAACACACCCACAAGCACACCCACCCACCCCCACACTCACCTTGCTGAGATCCTTGGCGGTGACCCCATCATCATCCCGGCACGGCAGCTTATGTACGAAGGCTAGCATCTGGTATTTGGCACGGATGAATTCAGACTTGGTGGGGCTGGGGGAGAGAGACAAAAGAGGGGATCCATTAGGGCTCTTTCTGCCCCCACGGCTGGTCCTATCTGTCAACTAAAATATACTCCTTTGGTCTTATTAGTTGCCAGCAGAAAGGATGTGGCGGGGAGTAGTGCATTCTTTAAATGCTTCAGATAATGGCGAAGCTGTTGGCGCGCAAGATTACTACTCCCATAAGGTGGGCCTCCTTGGGGTGCCGCCGGCTGGATGGCTGGTGACCCCGAGGGTATGGGCCTTCTCCTTGGGGGCACCCTCCTTCTGGAATGAGCTGCCCCGGAGATGAGGACCATCCCTGACCTGTTGGCTTTCCGGCGCGCGTTGAAAACATACTTATTTCATCAAGCTGGTCTGGCCTAGGGTTTTATAGGGTTAATTTGGTTTTAATGGGTTTTAATCTTTTATATTCTTGGTTGAATTTTATATGGAGCCACTATATTTAATCTTTTTAATTGTTTTTTAAATATTGTATTTATATCATTTTTTAACTTTGGCTGTACACCGCCCCGAGTCCCGGAAGGGAGAGAGGCGGTATAGAAAACTAATAAATGAAATGAAATGAAATGAAATGGTAGAGCATGACTGATGACTCTGGGCTAGGGATGTGTCCCATTGGAGAATATACATCCAGGGGGGTGCGGGGAAGACCAGGGTCAAGGGGGAAATGAATGATGGGTCTTAAGAGTCGGCTGCACTCAGGTAACGCCGACATGTCAACTCCTAATAAATCAATTATTTTTTTTTATTCTGAGAGATGCAGCTAGAGACATGATTCGAATGGGAGTGGTTTGTCAGAGCCCTGACACTATCTTTAACTGGGGGTGGGGTGGGTGGGCCGGGGCCTTGAGGGGCAATGGTGGAGACAGGGCAAGAAGCAAGAACAAAAGCCCCCCCCTCCCCAAGCTCAGGCCTGTTCTGATCTAGGCTTCCCCAACAGCACGAAGCTGACTCCTCATTCCGATAATCCCCTTTTATTTAGGTTAAAGGGAATTTCTCTCCAGCAAAGTTCCGGCCAACAATCTTTCAAGAGATCCCACAATTACAGATCTTTTATCAGGCTTGGAGAGTTGCCAGGCCGATATCTTTCAGACGCCACACTGTAGCAGACAATACTTGGCAAGGATGCAGGAACAGATCTTCACCCAAATGAATTAATTTTCTCCTGCAAACCCCACTCCCCTTGCGCTCCTCTGTTATTACCTCTGGGAGGGGGGCATTCACTGTCCACTTGTGCCTTTACTTCCAAGTTGACCCTTGTTCCTTAGCTGTTCCCTTCTTCTGGCAGCTCTGCACATGAGCACACTGGGAACAGGCTCCAGCTGTTCTTCTTCCTCACTGATCTCCAATGGCAGCTGATAACTGTCGGACGTCCCTGGCCCCATCTAACTCTTGTTCCTCAGGTGTTCTCTTCTTCTGACAGCTCTGTGCATGCGCACACTGGGAAAAGGCTCCAGCTGTTCTTCTTCCCCACTGATCTCCAACTCCGAAGACAGCTGATAACTGTTCAGAGGGCCCTGGCTCCATCTCTGCCTTGTCAGAGCCTTCCCCAGACTCCAGGACTGGCCCATGTTTCTCCCCAACCTGCTCACTGTTCGAATCTGCTGTCAGCTTCACTGGTAGGCCACAACAAGGCCAAGAGCAAGTCCATCCGAGAGGGGTGGGCTACCATTGGTCCCTGCCCCCTTTAATGTAGGGGATCTTTGGTTGGCACAATCCTCTTTGGATCCCCGTGTGGATAGCTCTAGCACACACACACAAAACACACCTCTGTTTTTCAACCTTGGGAATAGTAAAGAGGGGTGTCAGGGTTCCAATGAATGCCCTAATTAATTCATGACCTAGGAATGCTTTACGAGGGGTGGCAAGGGGTGGACTACAACTCCCAGAATCCCCCAGACAATTGCGGTCATATGTGAAGGACTACATGTGCAGGATGTGGGGGGAGGGACTTTGCTTGCAAACAAGATGGGGAGGGTGGCAAATAAATTTAGTAAATAAACCAGACTGGGGAGGCACATGTGTGTGTTGGGGTAGGGGGCAAACTAATTAAAAATATATAATTTTGAAACACTGGCATGGAATTCCCCTCTCCTGATTCCAGAACCGTTTGGGCCAAGCACAAAGCCAGACATCAAGGTATTCCTCCCTGACAACCCCACCCCCAACTGAAGCCTCCCCCCCAAAAAAAACCCCACTCACTGGACTTTGTCCTGAGGGTTCGCTTTACGACGTCCGCTCTGCACTTGTGCCGGATCGAGGAGGGAGTGTTCCCAGATGGAGTTGGCACCATTGCTGGCGAGCGTGTGAACCATCTGGAAGAGAAGGCATTTTTTTTTGCGGGGGGAGGGAATTTGAGAGGAAGAGAGTGGGGGGAGATCATGTTGGGCACATATTGAGGGACCCCTCCACGCCCTTCCCTGCCAGGAAGGCTTTCCCAGGAAGAGGCTCATCCCTTCTGTTCACCCAGCTGGCTTTCTTCCTTGGCATCAAGATGCCAACCTGAGATTCCCTTCCGATGTTCTCTCTCTCTCTCTCTCTCTCTCTCTTTCTCTCTCTCTCTCTTTCTCTCACTCACTCACTGTCTGACTCTGTCTCTGTCTTTGTCCCTATCTGTCTCTCTCTCTCAATCTCTCTTTCTCTCTCTCTCTGTCTCTCTCAAACTCTCTGTCTCTGTCTCTCTTTCTCTATCTCAATCTCTATCTCTTTCTCTTTGTGTGTCTCTCTCTGTGTTTCTGCCTCTCTCAATCTCTCTCTTTCTCTCTGTCTCTGTCTCTCTCAATCTCTCTCTCTCAATCTCTCTCTCTGTGTGTCTCTCTCTGTCTCTCTCAACCTCTCTGTCTGTCTCTCTTTCTTTCAATTTCTCTCTCAATCTCTCTCTCTCTGTCTCTCTCTGTCTCTCTCTCAATCTCTCTCCTTCTCTGTCTCTCTCTCAATCTCTCTGTGTGTGTCTCTCTCTGTCTCTGTCTCTCTCTTAATCTCTCTTTGTCTCTGTCTCTCTCAATCTATCTCTGTGTCTCTCTGTCTCTCTCTCAATCTCTTTCTCTCTGCCTCTGTCTCTCTCTCTCAATCTCTCTGTATGTGTCTCTCTGTCTATATTTCTCTCTCACTGTCTCTCTTTCTCTCTCAATTTCTCTCTCTCAATCTCTCTCTTTCTCTCTCAATCTCTCTCCCTCTGTCTCTCTCTCTCTCTCTTTCTCTCTCTTTCACTGTCCTTAAACTGGGAATCTTGGTTTGTTTTCTGGGGTGGAAGAAAGAGGGCTATTTTTGAAGAGGTCATTGCTCTGCTTTCACTATTTATTAATAAGTAGGAGGGATCTTTAAGGATTATGTTGTATGCCCCGCTGTTGTTTTGGGAGTAAGGGGCCGGTAAGGAAGGAAATGTATCATTTTGATGTTTTATACGGTTGCTTTCATCAAGTTGATAAGCAGCCCAGAGTTGGTCGATAGTAAGAGGACAGCGAATAAATTTAATGAATACGAACAAAAATAAAGCCAAGCAAATATAAAATAAGAAAAGAAAATATTTGCTTTCATATATTTTTTTTTTACATATTTTTTTTTAAACCTGGGAGTGATCTTGGCAGGCGGGGCAACCATATAAAAATCCATCCTCCATCCTCCTCCTTTAAAGGCCCCATAATCCCTTGCGGGGTGGAGACTGGGCAACTGAATGGAGTTTTGAGTATTTACTGGCCGGATGCCCTTCCTGTCACCAATGCGGAGTTTTGTTTGGCAGATATATTCTCATGGTGCCCAGAGAGAGAAATAGCAGCCTCTACCGAGAATCGAACTCACAGACTCCTGATTGGGAGTATCCGTAAGGCCCACCCCCCAGGCCAGAGACACACACCCCCCCCCCGCCACTCACCTGTAGCAAGGTGGCCGACCAGGGGCTGTGTCGCAGGTGCTTCACGATGGAAATATGGCGGCCCAAACTACGATGAACACTGCAGCATTCATCGCACACCAGCACGCCTCGGTTGATGGATGCCCAGCCGGGGTCTGGACAGAGAGAGGGAGGGGAGGGGGGAGGACAGTTGTGAAACAGGGGGGCAGCCTGGGAACCCCAACCCTTCAGGAGGCGCGTTGAGAGGGACTCCAGAAACCATGCTCCATCATCACAGCCCACGGGAGACTTAAGAGCAACTTTATTGTCACTTTGAATGTACACTAATCGGCATATGCAAAATACAGGAGGTGAGAAATGCATTCTCCACCTTTTCATAGGTGCCCTTCCTTCCTTCCTTCCTTCCTTCCTTCCTCACTCCCTTCTTTTCTTCCCTTCCCCTTCTTCCCTTTCTCATCTTCCTTCCTTCCTCCTTTCCCTTCCCTTCATTTCCCTTTTCCCTTTCTTTCCCTTTCTCTCTCCCTACTTCCACCACTCCCTCTCTCTCATCCCTCTCTCCTTCCCCACTCTCTCTCTTCCTCTTCCCTCCCTTTTCTTCCTCTCTCCATCTCTCCCTCCATCTCTTCCCCTGTCTTCTCCCTTCCCTCCTCTCCATCCTCCCTTTCCCTTCTCGTTCCCCTCTCCCCCTTCCCTTCATTCCCCCCTCCTTCCTTCCCTCCCTCCCTTCCCCCTTCCCCTTCCCTTTCCTCCTTCCCTTCCCCTCCTTTCCTTCCCTCCTTCCCTTTCCTCTCCTTCCTTCTTCCTTCCCCTCCCTCCCTTCCCTTCCCCCCTTCCTTCTTTCCTTTCCTTCCCTCCCTTCCTTCCCTTTCCTTCCCCCTCCTTCCCTTTCCTTTCATTCCTTCCTTCCCTCCTTCCCTTCCCCCTCCTTCCTTCTTCCTTCCTTCCCTCCCTCCTTCCCTTCCTTCCCTTTCTTCCTTTCCTTCCCCCTTTCCTTCCCTCCTTCCCCTTCCTTTCCTTCTTCCTTTCCTTCCCTCTTCCCTTCCCTTCCCTTCCTTTCCTTCCCTTCCTTCCCTTCCCCTTCCCTTCCTTCCTTCCTTCCCTCCTTCCCTTCCCCCCTTCCCTTTTCCTTCCTTCCCTCCCTCCCTTCCCCTTCCCCTCCTTTCCTTTCCTTTCCTCCCTTCCCTTCCCCTCCTTTCCTTCTTCCTTTCCTTCCTCCCTCCTTCCCTTCCTCTCCTTTCCTTCTTCCTTTCCTTCCCTCCCTCCCTTCCCTTCCCTTCTTCCCTTCCCTTCCTTCCCTTCTTCCCTTCCTTCCTTCCCTCCCTTCCCTTCTTCCCTTTCTCATCCTCCTCCCTCCCTCCTTTCGACTTAGAATAACTTTACTGTGACATTGAAGGTACCCTAATCAACATACGTGAAAAGGAAACTTCATTGCACACTGTTCCCAAAAGGTCACCCCCTCCAATACACACTACATATGTATAAATATGACAAAATATCACAAAACAAATACGTGCAAAGTTGTGCATTTACCCCCATGATCCATTCTACGACCCGGAGCAACAACACAGTCTGGTTGTTTGAAAAGGGGAGGCCCTGGTTTGGGGAAAGAGGGGTGTTTGGGGCTTTTGGGGTTGTGGTGCCAACGGTTGGACGGAAGCCGGGCGCTTAAAAAAAATCCCCATTTTTCTTCACAAGGAATCCTGAAAATCTGCTTGATTTCTCTGCGGTTTTGTTTTTTTGCTAAAAAAAATTGCACCGGGGGTTATCTAAGGCCAGTGTGCTTTTCACACAAAGGTGTCGCATCCTTTTGTAGTCTCAACATGATGCCATCGCTGGTCAAGGGAGGGAGGGAGGGCAGGGAAGCCTCGGTTTCTCGTATTTTCCTTTTTTTAACAGATTAACAGAGTTGGAAGGGGCCCTGGAGGTCATCTAGTCCAACCCCCGACCCGCCCAAGCAGGAGACGGTATGCCATTTCTGACCGATGGCCAGTCCAGTCTCTTCTTGAAAGCCTCCAGCTTTAAAACTCCCACCACTATTAATTAATTCAGAATAGAGCTGGAAGGAGCCTTGGAGGTCATCTAGTCCAACCTCCGATCCGCCCAAGTAGGAGACCCTACCCCATTTCTGACCAATGGCAGTCCAGGCTCTTCTTGAAAGCTTCCAGGGGTAAAGCTCCCACCACTTTTAATTAATTCAGAATAGAGCTGGAAGGGACCTTGGAGGTCATCTAGTCCAACCCCCACCCCACCCTGTCTAAGCAGGAGACCCTAGACCATTTCTGACAGACGGCAATCCAATCTCTTCTTAATGAAGCTCCCACCCCTTCCGAGGGCTGTTTTTGAAGGAAGGGCTCGGATCCTGCCATTCCCTCACAGTTCCTAGTGGCACGAAACAGAAAAGAGGGTACGCATTCTGCACGTGCTCAGAAGCTAGTGTAAACCGGGACCCACAGAACCCCAAATGTATAGGGAGCTCTTGATTTTAAGATTACAGGTAGGCCTCACCACTGAGCCCCCCCCCCCAAAAAAAGTATGTCACTAAGTGAGAAGTTTGGTAAGTGAGCCCTGCCCCCTTTCACGACTTTTCTGCACCCCCGTTGTTCAGTGAAGCACAGCAGTGAGTAAGTTGGTAACTTGGTCGTTAAGGGAATCTGGCTTCCCACATTGCCTGGCCTGGTCAGAAGGTTGCAAAAGGGGATCGCGTGACACACCCACGCCCACCCTGGGACACTGCGACCGTCGCAAATAGGAGTCGGCCTCCAAAGGTCTGGATTTTGATCATGTGACCAGGGGAGGCTGCAACGATCATGAAGTGTGAAAATGGAGACAGAGAGGGAGAGGGAGATGGAGAAAAAGAGGGGGGGGAGAGAGAGGTGAAGAGGAGAGAGGGAGGGAGGGAGGGAGGGAGGGAGAGGAAGATTAGAGGGGGAAAGAGAGGGGGAGGGTGGGAGGAGATGGAGGGAGAGGTGGAGAGAGGAAGGAAGAGAAAGAGAAAGGGAGAGGAAGAGATGGAGAGGAAGAGAGGGAGTGGGGAAGGAGAGAAGGATAAGAGAGGGAGAGGGGGAGGGAGTGGGGGAAGTAGAGATGGAAGAGATGGAGGGAGAGAGGGAGAGGAAGAGATGGAGAGAGAGGGGGAGTAAGAGAAAGGGAGGGAGAGAGATGGAGAGAGGAAGGGAGGGAGAGAAAGAGAAAGGGAGAGGAAGAGAGGGAGAGGAAGAGAGGGAGTGGGGAAGGAGAGAGGGATGAGAGAGGGAGTGGGGGAGGGAGTGGGGGAAGTAGGGAGAGAGAGGGAGGAAGAGAGAGAAAGGGGAAGGAGGGAGGGGGGAGAGGAAGTGGTGGAAGTAGAGATGGAGGGAGAGAGGAAGAAATGGAGAGAGAGGGGAGAAAGAGAAAGGGAGGGAGAGAGATGGAGGGAGAGTTGGAGAGAGGAAGGGAGGGAGAGAAAGAGAAAGGGAGAAAAAAAGAGGGAGAGGGGAAGGGGGAGAGAGAGGGAGAGGCAGAAGGAGAGATGGAAGAGATGGAGGGAGAGAGGGAGAGGAAGAGGAAGAGAGAGGAGAGGGAGATGGGGAGAGAGAGGGAGAGAGAGGGAGAGGAAGAGAGGGAGAGAGAAAGATGGAGTTACATCTTCATCTCCATCTTTCTCTCTCTCTCCCCCCTCCAGTTGCTAAGGAAACCCCTAAAGGTCTCCCTAGCAACCACCAAGGGGTTCTGCCGGTTGCTAAGGAAACCCTCCCTTTATGTTGGCAGCCAAGAGGAGGAAAAAGAGAGCAGAGGCATCACCCCCTCCCTCCCTCCCTCCCGCCCCCGGCCCAAATCCGACACCTGTCACAAAAGGAGGACCTGCCATTTGAAAAGACTCTGAGTCTTCCTTCCAGACTAGAATACAGCCGGTCCTTGACTTATAGCCATTCGTTTAGTGACCGTTCAATGGCACTGAAAAAAACTATGGCCGCTGCAGCATCTCCACAGTCACGGGATCAAAATGCAGACAACCGGTTCGTATTTATGATGGTCGTAGTGTCCCGACTCCCAAGGCCACGTGATCTCGAGGCCTTCTAGTCCAACCCCCTGCCCAAGCAGGACAGCCGGGTCCCTTTCAGATAAAGGGTGGCCCAATCTCAAAACCCAGCTATTGTGAGTCTGAAATGGTCTAGGCCTAGGGCAATGGTGGCTGTTGAGGTATTCCCCGTTAGGAGAAGGAGCACTCTCAGCGAAACGTAGTGAGAGTGGTGATGAGTAACACACAACCAGCACACAGATACACTGAATGGTAACATGTAGGTTTTCCTTCCAGTAAACGGGTAAGCAAAGTCCAACAAAACAGTCCAAGTCATACACGGTTAAAGCAATCAGTATTCAGTCCAGGGATAATCCAGAAACAAAGTCCAGTATCATAAACAAAGTTCAGTAAACGGAATTTGCTCACAGTTGCAAGACTCACAGCAATCCGAGCAGAACGACCATCAGGCATAAGGCAATAGGGAAAATGCAAGAAGAACAAACCAGGTTTCTGGGTCCATCTTATGGCCGTTGGAGGAACCACACCCAAATTACAATTACAGCATTCCCTTAAAGAGACAGTATTAAATGACAATCCTGGTTTATATATTGCCAACCCAACTATTAGGTGACTACTGTTCCTAACAGTGGCTAACCTTTTGGGGCTCCTGTGCCAAAAATTGCACACATTGCTTGCGTGCCACCAACGGGAAGGCAATGCATGTGCCCTCCCCTCACGGCCCTACATATGCACGTGCGATCCCCCCCACACCATCCTCTTACCTGCACTGCGCATGTGCGTGCCTCCCAGCTGATTTTTGGCCCATTTGAGGCCTTTTTTGGCCTCCCCTCGAGGTTCGAGGGAAGCCTCTGCAGGCTGAAAAATGGGCCCATTTCATCACTTCCGGTATTTCCAGAAATACAGGAAGTGGTGAAATGGGCCGGTTTTTCGGCCTCCAAAGGTTGCAGACGCTTCCCTCAAGCCTTGGGGAGGCCGAAAAAGGCCTCAAATGGGCCGAAAATCAGCCGGGAGGCGCGCGCATACGCAGTGAAGTAAGTTTGACAGGGGCTCGCGTGCCCACACAAATGGCTCTGCATGCCACCTGCGTGCTATAGGTTCGTCATCACGGGTATAGGGCCTCCTGCAGGAGCAAGGGGCTGGACTAGAACACCTCCCAGGTCCCTTCCCATTCTATTCTATTCTGTTCTATTCCTATTCTCTTATTTCTATTCTATTTCTATTCTATTATTTCTATTTTATTCTATTCTATTCCTATTTCTATTCTTTCTATTCCTATTCCTTTTCTATTCTTTCTATTTTATTCTATTCTATTCCTATTTCTATTCTATTCCTATTTCTATTCTATTCTATTATTTCTATTCTATTTCTATTCTATTCTATTTCTGTTCTATTCTATTCTATTTTATACCTATTTTTATTCTATTCTATTCCTATTTCTATTCTTTCTATTCCTATTCTATTCTATTCTTTCTATTCTATTCCATCATATTCTATCTATTCTATTCTATTTCTATTCTATTCTTTCTATTCTATTCTACTCCTATTTCTATTTTATTCTTTCTATTCTATTCTACTTTATCTATTCTATTCTGCATTCTATTCTATCCTATTCTATTCTCTCCTATTCTAATTTCTACATCCTATCCTATCCTCTATTCTATTCTATTCTACTCTATTCTATTCCTATTCCTATTCTTTCTATTCTACTTTATCTATTGTATTCTGCATTCTATTCTATCCTATCCTATTCTCTCTCCTCTTCTAATTTCTCTCTCCTATCCTATCTTCTCTTCTCTTCTATTCTATCCCATTTCATTCTATTTCAATTCAATTCTATGCTGTGCTATCCTATCCCATCCCATCCCGTCCCATCCCATCCCACTCTATTCTTATTTCTATTCCATTCCATTCCATCTCATCCCATCCTATCCCTTCCAACAGGCCACCAAGCAATGCCCACTCCGCTCCATTCCTCACCTGCCGGGGTGCCCTGAGATAGGAAGAACCCCTCTAAATTTAAAACACGGCTTTCCAACCTTGACCCCTTTAAGACCAGTAGACTTCAACTCCCAGAATTCCAAGTGATGCCCCTTCTCTCTCCCTCCCTCCCACCCCTCTCTCTCTCCCTTTCATTTCCACCCCTCCAGATGATGTCACCCAGCCATAGGCACAACCCTGAAAGATATAAAATCGGTGGATTTCAAACCCCAGAATTCCTCAGTTAAGTCACATATGGCTGGCTAGGGGGATTCTGGGAGTTGAAATCCACAGGCCTTAAAGCAGGGATTTTTAAACTTGGCAACTTTCAGACTTTTGGACTTCAACTCCCAGAATTCCTGAGCTAACATGATTGGAGAAGGAGGAATACTGGGAGTTGAAGTCCACAAGCCTTAAAGCTGCCAAGTTTGAAGACCCCTGCTCTATTCTCTATTCTATTTTGTTCTTAAATTCTTATTCAGATTTTTTTTCTATTTTATTCAAATTCTTATTCTATTCTATTTTATTCTCTATTCCAAGGATTTCCAAACTTAGCAGCTTTAAGACTTGTGGCCTTCCACTCCCAGAATTCCTGAGCTAACATGACTGGAAAAGGAATTCTGGAAGTCCACAAGTCTTAAAAGCTGTCAAGTCTGAAGACCCTTGGAATAGATAGAGAAAGAGAAGTAGAATAGAGAGAGAGAGAGAGAGAGATAGAATAGATGGAGGAAGGGAGGGAGATAGAAAGATAGAGAGAATAGATAGAATAGATAGAGAAAGAGAGGTAGAATAGACACAGAGAGAGATAGAATAGATAGAGGGAGGGAGAGAGAGAGAGAGAAAGATAGAATAGATAGAATACAGGAAGAGAGGTAGAACAGAAAGAGAGAGAGATAGGATAGAGGGAGGGAGAGAGAGAGAAAGATAGGATAGATAGAATAGATAAAGAGAGGTAGAATAGATAGATAGAATAGACCAAGGGCCTTCAAACTTGGCAGCTTTAAGACTTGTGGCCTTCCACTCCCAGAATTCCTGAGCTAACATGACTAGAGGAGGAATTCTGGGAATGGAAGTCATAAGTCTTCAAGCTGTCACGTTTGAAGACCCTTGTGTTAAAATGACCCAAGTGGGCTAGCCCTGATTTTAAAAGAGGCCAGGCAGACGCAGGTGAATGCGTAGCTGCCAACCTCCCAAGGAGATGAGCAAAAGGAGGCCGAAGCGCCAACCTTTTATCCTGTCCTAATTGATCGTTTCCGGATATGTGACAACACACAACTGCCGTTTGTCACACCTCCCTCTGCCTCCGTCAAAATGGCTCCCCCCACGCTCGGCTATTCTGGGCTGCGTCCCCACACCCAGATCCCCAGAGCGAGCCCTCCCACCACCCCCTGGGAGAAGAATACTATTGGGGGGGGGGGGGGAATCCGGTGTGCCAGGATGTGTCTGGCATCAAGAGTGAGGTGTGTGTGTTTGTCTCATTTCAGCTTCACCAAGGCTGAGCATGTGCAGAATTCAAAGCCTTCGGCCAAGTCTTGGCATCCGGAATCCCAGGCATGGAAAATTGGGGGTGGGGTGGGGGGCTGCAAACAGAAGGATGTGCACCCCAACATGGATCACCCTGCCCACCCCCCAGGAAATTATACAACGGGGGGGCTCTGCACTCAATACCTATCATCTCTGCTGAAAAGGACACAAGAGAGAGGGCTTTGCACCCCAAAATGAATCACACCCCCCAGGAAAATGCACAGGGGGTTTCTGCACCCCAAAACGGATCACCCCCCAGGAAAGTACATGAGAGAGAGCTCTGCACCCCAATATTAATCACGCATCCCAGGAAAATGCAGAATAGAGAAGGGCTCTGCACCCCAAAACATATCACCCCTCCAGGAGAGTACACGAGAGAGGGAGTTTGCACCCCAATATTAATCACCCCCCAGGAAATTATACAACAGAGGTGGCTCTGCACCCCAATACAGATCACTCCCTCCCCCCAGGAAAGTACACAAGAGAGAGGGAATTTGCACCCCAATATTAATCACCCCTCCAGGAAAGTACACAAGAGGGCTCTGCACCCCAAAATGTATCAACCCCCCAGGAAAGTACACAAGAGAGAGGGAGTTTACACCCCAATATTAATCACCCCTGCAGTGATTACACCCCTCAAGCCTGCAGGCCAGCCTCGAACCCAGCACCGCAATGCCCCAGCCAAGAGGATCTCTGAGCACATGTTCACCTGACAATAAATGCCTGAAAATTTCTAATGGGGTCTGGGAGCCATTGGTGGGTGGGTGGGTGGGAGAGCAAAAGCCCCCCCTCCCCGAAGGCAGGCCAAGGGTTAAATTCCAGCCTGGGATTTCAGCCCTGTCAGGAAAGGGGGCCGGCTAAAAATTTAAAAGGGGATAAATAAATAGAAAATACAAATTAACATGAATTTATGGATGGATATTTGAAATACATAGTTAAGTAAAGGTTACAAATATGACTATTAATATAGAATTTATAATAAAAGCAGGGATGTCAAGAATAGAGAGATCGATACAAAGTAATATTTGAAAATATTGAATAATTATGATTGATGATATGTATTAATATTACACTATGAAAGAAAGCTAATGATATTAATGATATTCTACAGAGGAATTATTGAATCTATCATCTGCACCTCTATAACTGTCTGGTTTGGTTCTGCAACCCAACAGGACAGACACAGACTTCAGAGGATAATTAGGACTACAGGAAAAACAATTACTACCCACCTACCTTCAATTGAGGACCTGTATCCTGCATGAGTCAAAAAGAGGGCTATGAAAATATCTACACATCCCTCACATCCCGAACATAAACTGTTTCAACTCCTTCCCTCAAAACGACGCTATAGAGCACTGCTCACCAGAACAACTAGACACAAGAACAGTTTTTTCCCGAAAGCCATCACTCTGCTAAACAAATAATTCCCTCAACATTGTTCAACTATTTACAAAGTGTTCACTACTATTACTGTTAATCTTCTCATCACTCCTTATCACCCATCCCCTCCCACTTGTGACTGTAACTTGTTGCTTGTATCCTCTGTTTCCTAGTATGATTTGATATTGATTGTACCCTATGATTATCATTAAGTGTTATACATTATGATTCTTGATCCTTAAGGAATGTACCTTTTCTGTATGTATACTGAGAGTATTTACACCAAGACAAATTCCTTGTGTGTCCAATCACACTTGGCCAATAAAGTATTCTATTCTATTCTATTAATGTGAAACTATTGTCATGTTTAGTTTTAAAATTTAAAGTAGTTTGGAACTATACTGTTTAGGATAGATGTATATACAATTTGTGGAATACTGCAAATATGACTATTAATATAGAAGCTACGATAAAAGAAATGATAAGAATGTAGAGATTGATAATAAAATAATATATGAGAATATTGAATAATGATGATTGATAATATGTATTAATATCAAACAATGTAAGAAAGCTAATAAAATTAATGTGAAAGTATTGTCAAGTTTGTTTTAAAATTTAAAGTAATTTGGAACTATACTGTTTAGGATAGGGGTGTATATATATATATATATATACTTTGTATTACAACACCCTGTTAAGCCCCAATTAAGGGAGAAAGCATACTGCTTTCTTTTCTGTCTTTCGGCTCATCACCAGAGACCATACCGACAGAAAGCTATTTGTTTCGTTGCCTTTTGTTTACATGTGTGTAAGGTTTTTAAGCTGATAATTTTAAATAATAAATAAGGGAGACTAGTATAGATCTATTTCGAGCTAGTTAGCTCTCTTCAGCTAGCCATACCCTTACTGGGATTCGAACCAGGGAAGTATTACATGTGAGGCAGTTGTAATTGCCACTACACCACTGGCTCTCTCCTTATCAGCTCAGGCAGGGGAATAAGTATATACTTTGTATTACAACACCCTGTTAAGCCCCAATTAATATATATATATATATATACACACACACAATTTGTGGAATACTGCAAATATGACTATTAATGTAGAAGCTATAATAAAAGAAATGGTCTTAAGAATATACTGATAAAATAATATATAAGAATATTGAATAATGAAGATTGATAATATGTATTAGAAGCTACAATAGAAGCTACGATAAAAGAAATGGTCTTAAGAATATTACTGATATAAAACAATATATGAGAATATTGAATAATGAAGATTGATAATATGTATTAGAAGCTACAATAAAAGAAGTGGTGTTAAGAATATAGAGACTGATATAAAATAATATATGAGAATATTGAATAAGATTGATAATATGTATTAGTATCAAACGATGTAAGAAAGCTAATAATATTAATCTGAAACTATTGCCATGCTTGTTTTAAAATTTAAAGTAGCTTGGAACTATACTGTTTAGGATAGGTATATATACAATTTGTGGAATACTTCAAATATGACTTTTAATATAGAAGCTACGACAAAAGAAATGATAAGGATATAGAGATTGATAATAAAATAATACGTGAGAATATTGAATAATGAAGATTGATAATATGTATTAATATCAAACGACGTGAGAAAGTTTAATAATAGCAAGGTGGAATTATTGTCACGTTTTCTTTTAAAATTTAAAGTAGTTTGGAACTCCACCGTTCACACGGTGATGTGTTTATAGAAATGAAAAATAAAAATATTAAAATATTTTTTTTTTTTTAAAAAAGGAAGGGGAGGGGGTTGCTGGGTCATTTGTATCCCCACACAGAAGGCCCCCTCCCCTCCAGGCCAGGATGACGTCATCCGTCTCTTCCTTCGGGGGCCCCGCAAGGCCCCCCCTCCGCCCCACAAGAACTGGGGCTCTTTGTTCGCCAAACAGAACACAAAACGCCGCAGTGTTTCAGGCCAACAAAGCCCTCCGTTCAACACAAAGACACAATTGGAAGAAAGCTGGCGTCACGACATAGAATCATAGAATTCACAGAGTTGGAAGGGACCCTGGAGGTCATCTAGTCCAACCCCCAGCCCCGAGCAGGAGAGTCCATTCCAAATATCAGCCTCTACCCGGGATCGAACTCACAAGCCTCCTGATTGTGAAGCGAGAGCTCCATCTCTAAGGCCGCCGGAGCTGCATCTGTGGGGTGCCGGCATAAAATGAGGCAGAGGGTTTTTCTCCCCCCCCCCCGCCCCCACCTCAACATGACAGTCCCTGGTCTGAAAGGGTAGAAGGCCGTGATGGCGAACCTGTGGCACCCCTCTCAGTGGGCACACAGCTGCGCTTCTGGTTCCTGGCGTGCACATTGAGTGCTGGACGGCTGGTCTGCACGGCCACCGGAGCACCGGAAAACGGGCCAAAAATTGGCCCAAAACCAGGCCGTTTGGGGGCCTTTTACAGGCTGTTTTTCAGGATGTCTTTGGCCCGGAAAATAGACTGAGAAATGGCCTCAAAATGGCTCCCAAAATGGCCTCAAAACAGCCTGAAAAATGGCCTCAAAACAGCTCAAAAATGGTCTGGAAAAGGCCTGGAAAATGGCCCCAAAACGGCCTGAAAACAGTCTGTAAAATGGCCTGAAAACAGCCTGGAAAACAGCCTGAGAAACGGCCTAGAAAATGGCCTGAGAAACGTCCAAAAATAGCCTGAAAATGCCCCCGAAATAGCCTGAAAACGGCCTGAAAAAAGCTTGAAAAATGATCTAGAAAAGGCCTGGAAAACGGCCCCAAAATGGCCTAAGAGCCTGAAAAACAGCCCAAAACAGCCTGAAAATGGTCCGAAATTGTCCTGAAAAACATCTCAAAAAACGCCCCCAAAATGGGCCCAAAAACGCCCCCAAAAGAGGCATGCGCACACTGGCCAGCTTGTCTCCGGTTTTCCGGCGTTCCAGCACAAGCGCATGCGCGCCTGTTCTGGTTTGGGCACTTGGTGCAGAAAAGGTTCGCCATCACCGGTATAAGGGCTCCTGCCTGAACAGGTGGGGTTGGACTAGAAAACCTCCAAGGTCCCTTCCAACTCTGTTATTTTGTGACATTCTGTTAAATATACGATTACAGGGAGTTCTCAGCTGACAACTCTTCATTTAGGGACCATTTGAAGTTACAACGCGTCTGGAAAAAGCAACTTAGGGCCGGCGTTCAGACTTACGACCGTCGTACCTCATCCCTATGGTCAAAATTCGGATGCTTGGCTATTGACTTGTACTTACGGCGGTCGCGGCGCCCCACAACGATCTCCTTTGGCAACCTTCGGACCGGCAAAGTCAATGGGGAAGCTGGATTCACTTAACGACCATGTTCCTAACATAACCATGGCGGCGATTCACTTAACAATGAGTGGCAAGAGAGGTAACAAGAGAGGTCATACCATGGGGCAAAGCTCGCTTAACCACGGGGTCTCGCCCCACGACGGGAATGTTGGGCCCCATTTGTGGCCGCAAGTCGAGGATAGTGTATGTAAGGGAAAAAAAACGTTCTGACAGCAGGACTGTGGAGATGGAAGGAGGGCTGGACTAGATGGTCTTGCAGGAACCCTTTCAGTGCCACAAAAAATAAATAAAAGCAATTCTAAGATCACAGAACCCAGGAATTCACATGTGATTCCCCCCCACCCTTCCTATGCCAGCCATGCACAGTTAACGGAATGAATCGTGATCCCAAAATGAGCCTCCATGTTCGGAAGCAATCTACCTTAGCGTGTTCCTCGAGAGCTACCGGCTTGCCCCACCAGTCGGGGAAACCTAGAATGATGCCCCAGCTGACCCCATCAAAGGATGTTCAAGGCGGTCCTCCATTTTAAGACCCCTCGTTTAGTGACGGCTCGGGAAAAAAAGTGACTTCTGGATCGGTCCTGGCACTTACGACTGCTCTAACATACCTGCGGTCACATGACCAAATGTCAGGCAACCGGCAACCCACGTGTCTTTATGTGGACTGCAGTGATGGGTCATAGGAGGGCCATTGACGATGCTCCCAGGGAGCCTCTGGACCAGTAAAGTCAAAAGGGAAGCCAGTTTCGCTTAACGACGGCAGTAAAAAAAAGATTGCACAATTAGGCAAAACTCAACAATCACAGAAGGTCCACTCCCAATTCTCGCCATAAGTACCACCTGTATAAATGGCCTCTCCTAAGAGGCATGATACCATAGTAGTTTTCAACTTTGGCAACTTTAGGTGGACTTCAACTCCTAGGATTCCCTAGCCAACATCTAGGGGATTATGGGAGTGGAAGTCCCCCCTCTTAAAGCAGGCTGGCTGGGGGATTCTGGGAGTGGAAGCCCTCCCCTCTTAAAGCAGGCTGGCTTGGGCATTCTGGGAGTGGAAGTCCTCCCCTCTTAAAGCATGCTGGCTGGGGGATTCTGGGAGTGGAAGTCTTGCCCTCTTAAAGCAGGCTGGCTGGGGGATTCTGGGAGTGGAAGTTCACCCCTCTTAAAGTAGGCTGGCTGGGGGATTCTGGGAGTGGAAGCCCACCCCTCTTAAAGCAGGCTGGCTGGGGCATTCTGGGAGTGGAAGTCCTCCCCTCTTAAAGCAGGCTGGCTGGGGGATTCTGGGAATGGAAGTTCACCCCTCTTAAAGCAGGCTGGCTGGGGGATTCTGGGAGAGGAAGTTCTCCCTTCTTAAAGCAGGCTGGCTGGGGCATTCTGGGAGTGGAAGCCCTCCCCTCTTAAAACAGGCTGGCTGGGGCATTCTGGGAGTGGAAGCCCTCCCCTCTTAAAGCAGGCTGGCTGGGGGATTCTGGGAGAGGAAGTTCTCCCCTCTTAAAGCAGGCTGGCTGGGGCATTCTGGGAGTGGAAGCCCATCCCTCTTAAAACAGGCTGGCTGGGGGATTCTGGGAGAGGAAGTTCTCCCCTCTTAAAGCAGGCTGGCTGGGGCATTCTGGGAGTGGAAGCCCATCCCTCTTAAAACAGGCTGGCTGGGGCATTCTGGGAGTGGAAGCCCACCCCACTTAAAGCAGGCCGGCTGGGGGATTCTGGGAGAGGAAGTTCTCCCTTCTTAAAGCAAGCTGGCTGGGGCATTCTGGGAGTGGAAGCCCTCCCCTCTTAAAGCAGGCTGGCTGGGGCATTCTGGGAGTGGAAGCCCATCCCTCTTAAAACAGGCTGGCTGGGGCATTCTGGGAGTGGAAGCCCACCCCACTTAAAGCAGGCCGGCTGGGGATTCTGGGAGAGGAAGTTCTCCCTTCTTAAAGCAAGCTGGCTGGGGCATTCTGGGAGTGGAAGCCCTCCCCTCTTAAAGCAGGCCGGCTGGGGGATTCTGGGAGTGGAAGCCCACCCCTCTTAAAGCAGGCTGGCTGGGGGATTCTGGGAGTGGAAGCCCACCCCTCTTAAAGCATCCTGAGTGGGGGATTCTGGGAGTGGAAGTCCTCCCCTCTTAAAGCAGGCTGGCTGGGGGATTCTGGGAGTGGAAGCCCACCCCTCCTAAAGCAGGCTGGCTGGGGAATTCTGGGAGTGGAAGCCCTCCCCTCTTAAAGCAGGCTGGCTGGGGGATTCTGGGAGTGGAAATCCAGGCCTGGTAACGTTGCCAAATTTGAGGAACTCTGTTCTACAGATAAAGTCCAAGGCCTTTCCTGCCCCTTTCTGGGCTGCTGCTGTCGGTTCTGCCGTCTCCCACCCACTCCAGATTCTTCCAGTCTGAGTCACCCTGCTTTCCTCCCCACCGCCCCCCAACACAGAGAGAAACTGGATTGACCTAAATCCATGCCAGCCTCCGAGCATTCCCCAAGATCAAGGGTGCAGCCAGGCTTTCAGGGGTGGGGCAGCCACCCCACCCACCCTTTCTCCTCCCCCTCCCTCCAAATTCTTGTTCTGCCTGCAAGCATCTCGGCTTTCTGCAAACCAGGATGGGATTTAATCTGAAGAGACAAAGAGGCTACACAACCCCAAGATGCACAATCAGAATCCAGGCCTTTTACACAATCCCAGAATGCACAATCAGAGTCCAGGTCTTTGCACAACCGCAGGATGCACAATGAGAGTCCAGGCCTTTGCACAATGCCAGAATGCACAATCGGAGTCCAGGTCTTTGCACAATCCCAGATTGCACAATCAGAGTCTAGGTCTTTGCACAACCCCAGAATGCACAATCAGAATCCAGGCCTTTACACAACCCCAGAATGCACAATTGGAGTCTAAATATTTGCACAACCCCAGAATGCACAGTCAGAATCCAGACCTTTGCACAACCCCAGAATGCACAATCAAAGTCCAGGTCTTTGCACAACCCCAAGATGCACAATCAGAGTCCAGGCCTTTGCACAACCCCAGAATGCACAATCAAAGTCCAGGCTTTGCACAACCCCAAGATGCACAATCAGAGTCCAGGCCTATGCACAACCAAGGTCTTGAACCCGTGTCTCGCAAGCCAACGCAAACTTCAAAGAAACGCTCCGGGGAGTAAAAAACACATCAAGGAGTTTACCTTTCAGGATTTTCCAACGGATCTTTTTTCTTTTAAAGAAAAAAAATTAATTAATTGCGGATTAAAGCAAATACCGGATACAAGCGAGGCAGAAGGTAAACAAACCGCAGGGCCGTTCCCATTTCTGCACATCCAGGCCAAAGACGCCCAGAGGGGCATTAAGTGGTACAGAAAAAAAGCTCTTTTTTTAAAAGAAAAAAAGTCTTTCTCTCACGCACTATTCTCGTTATATAATTTTTTAGGGTGTTTTTTTTTTTTTTAAAGATTGCAACTCTATTTTGGAGCACCGGAGACGAGATCCCATCGAAAGCAATCTCCGCTCAGAAAGAGGAAAAGACAACCGCTGGGAGTTACAACAACGGCACTGGAAATTTGCAGACGACACCAAGCTGGCAGGAATATAGGCTCCAAAAGATAAAAGGCTTTAAGATACAGAAGGATCTTGACAGACTTGAACACAGGGTGCTTTCTAACAATGTGAAATTCAGTGGTGAATAAAGGAAGGTTGTGCATTTAGAAAATCAAAATAGGTACATATAGGTGGTACCTGGCTCAATAGGATCTCGACAGGATCTTAAGAGTCCTAGTGGACAACCATTGAAATAGGAGCCAGCCGTGTGCAGCAGCTGCCACAAAAGCCAACACATTTCTAGGAAATATCAACAGAGGGAGAGAATCAAGACCAGGTAAAGTGTTAACATCACTCTATAAAGCCTTAGTAAGGCCACACCTAGAGTACTGCATCCAGTTTTGGTCACCACACTGTAAAAAAGACGTTGAGACTCTAGAAAGAGTGCAGAGAAGAGCAACCAGGATGATGAGGGGACTGGAGGCTAAAACATACAATGAACGGTTGCAGGAACTGGGCCTGGCTAGTCTAGGGAAGAAAAGGACCAGGGGAGACATGATAGCATCTTCCAATATTTGGAGGGTTGCCCCAAAGCAGAGACAGTCAAGCTATTCTTCAAAGGCCAGACAAGGAATAATGAATGGAAACTGATCAAACAGAGATTCAACCTGGAAATAAGGAGAAATTTCCTGACAGTGAGAGCAATCAACCGATGGAACCGAAGTTGCCTTCAGAAGTTGTGGAAGCTTCATCAGTGGAGGCTTTCAAGAAGAGACTGGACTGCCATCTGTCAGAAATGGGGTAGGGTCTCCTATTTGGGCAGGGGGTTGGACTAGATGACCTACAAGGTCCCTTCCAACTCTGTTAATCTGTTCTGTTAAGTGTTGTTACCACTTTATAAGGCCTTGGTAAAGCCACACTTTGAATATGGCATCCAGTTTTGGTCGCCCCAATATAAAAAAAAGATATTGAGATTCTGGAAAGAATGCAGAGAAGAGAAACCAAGATGATGAGGGGACTAGAGGCTAAATCGTATGAGCAGTTGCTGAAATTGGATATGTCAGTTTAATGAAAAGAAGGACTAGACTAGAGGGTGACAAGACAGCAGAATCTTCCAATATCTCAGGGGCTGCCCCAAAGAAGAGGGAGTCAAGCTATTTTCCAAAGCCCCCCCAGGGCAGGACAAGAAGCAGAAATAATCAAGGACAAGGAGTAGAAACTAATCAAGGAAAGAAGCAACTTAGAACTAAGAAGAAAATTCATGACAGTTGGAACATTTAATCAGTGGAACGACTTGCCACCAGAAGTTGTGGGTGCTCCATCAATGGAATTTAAGAAGAGATTGGATAACTACTTGTCTGAAATGATATAGGGTTTCCTGCCTGAGAAGGGGGTTGGACTAGAAGGCCTCTAAGATCCCTTCCAACTCTTGTTATTCTGTTATTCTGAAAAAAGGTGGCTTATGACCATTTTTCACACTTACGACTCTTACAACGTCCCTCTGGTCCCATGATCAGAATTCAGATGCTTTGCCACTGGTGCATGCAGGTAGTCCTCAAGATACACCCACAACTGAGCCAAAAACACCTGTTGCTAAGCGAGAGATTTGTTCAGTGAGCTTTGCCCCATTTTACGACCCTGCTCGCCACTGTTGTTAAGTGAATCACTGCCGTTGTTAAGCAAGTCACATGGTTGTTAAGTGAATCTGGCTTCCCCCATTGACTTTGCTTGTCAGAAGGTTGCTAACGGGAATCACGTGGGACTGGCAACCGTCATAAACATGAGTCAGTTGCCAAGCGTCTGAATTTTCATCACGTGACCTTCAATGGTTGTAAGTGTGAAAAGTGGTCATAAGTCACTTTTTTCAGTGACGATGTAATTTCGGTCACTAAATGAACTGTTGTAAGTCGAGGATGTCCTGTATTTATGACAGCTGCAACCTTCTGACAAGGGAAGTCAACGGGAAAGTCAGATTCACTGAACGACCCTGGGACTCACTCAAGAACCGCAGTGATTAGCTTTAAAAAGTCGTAAAATGGAACAAAAAAAAAATCCGCTTTGGAAAGCGGCTCAGGAAATGCCCAAATTTCATTCTTGGTAGAGTACCCCTACTATGCTTTCCCCGAAAATAAGACAGGGCCTCATATCAATGTTTTGCTCCAAATGATGCATTCGGGTTTATTTTCCGGTTAGGTCTGTATTTTCGGGGAAATACAGTTCTAAACGTTGACAATCTTTTTTTTTTCCCCAAAAAAGTTTTTTTTTATTTTTATCTTTTACAAACATCTCTTTTGTGGTGAACAGTGTGGTTCCAGGTTTTTACATTTCCATACAAACATGGCCATAATTACATATTTACCTTTCATATTCAGTTGCTCATCGTTATCATTACATGTTTCATTTTCTATAAATTTTCACAAATATTCTTACGTTTTTCACACTTATGTTATCCATTTTCAATTCATATCTTAACCTATTCCACTTTTCTTAAAATACTTTTATACCTTTGTCTGCCATATTTGCCAATTTCATCACATATTCCTATTTCATTATTCAATAAATTCCCTCTTAGTTTTAATAATTCCAAACATTTCCCCCTTAATTGCCCGTTTGAGTGCACCACCCTCTTGTCTTATACATCATTCAGTTTACTCCCCTTTAACTCATATTAAAAATTACCATGTGGAATCTAACCTAAAATTTATATGTGATATGTAGTATTTAGGTGATAACTAAATGTTGACGATCTTAACGGGGGCTTATTTTCGGGGTAGGGCTTATATTACGAGCATTCTAAAAAAACATGCTGGGGCTTATTTTCCAGTGGCTTTTATTTTTGGGGAAACAGGATATTAGGGTTAGAATAGAATTCTCTATTGGCCAAGTGTGATTGGACACACAAGGAATTTGTCTTGGTGCAAATGCTCTCAGTGTACATAAAAGAAAAAATACATTCGACAAGAGTCAGGAATCATCAGGTACAACACTTAATGATAGTCATAGGGTACAATAGAACAGAATAGAAAGATATAGGAATAGAATTTAAATAGAATGGAATGGGATGGAACAGGATAGAGAGTAGAGTAGAGTAGAGTAGAGTAGAGTAGAGTAGAGTAGAGTAGAGTAGAGAAAATGGGAATAGAATAGAGAATATAGGAATAGAATAGAATAGAATAGAATAGAATAGAACAGAACAGAACAAAATATAATCTTTATTGAGAACAGAATAGAATAGAATTCTTTATTGGCCAAGTGTGATTGGACACACAAGAAATTTGCCTTGGTGTAAATACTCTCAGTATACATAAAGAAAAGGTACATTCGTTAAGGATCAAGAATCATAACGATAGTCATAGGGTACAATAAGCAATCAAATCATACTAGGAAACAGTCAATAAAAATCATTAGGTTGCAAGCAACAAAGTTACAGTCATACAATCATAAGTGGGAGGAGATGGGTAAAAGGAAGGATGGGAAGATCATAGAATGACAGAGTTGGAAGGCACCTTGGAGGTCATCTAGTCCAACCCCCTGCTCAAGCAGGAGAGCCTATTCCAAATATTAGCCTCTACCTAGGATCAAACTCACAGCCTCCTAGTTGTGAGGTGAGAGCTCTAGCAGTAATAGTAATAGTGATGCAGACTTAGTAAATAGTTGGACAGTGTTGAGGGAATTATTTGTTTAGCAGAGTGATGGCGTTCGGGAAAAAACTCCCCTTGTGTCTAGTTGTTCTGGTGTGCAGTGCTCTATAGCGTCGTTTTGAGGGAAGGAGTTGAAACAGTTTATGTCCGGGATGTGAGGGATTATAGGGATGCACGGCCCGCTCTGGAGGCTATTGGAGCTGAAAATCCCACCCTACTGGGGGGGATAGAAACCCCCTTGGCAGCCCATGTGCCTCTGCCTTCCTTCCAGATTTGCGTCAACAGCTGCTTACTTCTAGATGTCCTTGGCTAGGATGATGGGAGCAGGAATGTGATTCAAATTTTCTTGTGTCTTGGTGGTCATGTGACTGGGTGGGTGTGGCTTGCTGACTGGGCATGGCTTGGTGGTCATGTGACTGGCTGGGTGTGACTTGCATGTAAATATTATAAATATATATGTAAATATTGAATTTTGTATAAAAAAGAGCATCTTCTACCCAAAATCAGGCAAAGCAGGCAGGCAGATTACAGATTCACTTAAGAGATCTATGATTCTGAAATCTGCTACCTGAGTCTGTCACATAAAATTTGCTTGCAAGCAAACTCACAAAACTAACTCACAACCCACCATATATGTAAATATTGAATTTTTTTATTTAAAAAAGAGCAAAATCAAAAGCAGGCAGGCAGATCGAGTTGCTTACAGAATCATTCAGAGATCTATCTATCTGCCATCGGCAACCTGAGTCTCTCACATAAAATTTGCTTGCCATGAGTCTGCACTGAAAAATAGAAGCTTCAGTCCTAAGGAAGGTTCAGCTCTGCTTTTAGATTAGCTAGAAAGCAAGAAATGCAACGATTTCTAGCTAATCTAAATCTCCCGGCACAACAGAACAGATGACGGTCGGGAGGGGGGGGAAGGAAAAATAGCAACTTAGCAGGCAAGTTTGATGGCGCACATGCCAGGTAAGGAGTGAGTGGGTGGGAAGGGGAGGGCAGAGGCCAGCCAGTGGCACAATTTGCCAGTTCTCTGAACAGGGCAGAATCATAACAACCGGTTGTATAGAACCGGATCGACCAAGTAGAATCCTACCTCTGGATGTGAGCCACATCTACCCTCACAGGATTGAGGAGGGGGGCATCCTTGGCTGATCCTGGACAGAAGCAAGAGGGGATGGGGGGGGGCTTCTTAATCCAGACTCTTTTTTGGCAGAAAATGAACTTCACTAAAAAGATGCATTTTGGTGAAAGGATGTGGAAAAGGAACACCACTGATTGAGGGTGATGAAGGGAGGGGCAATCGCCCCCTTGGACCAATAGGCCTCCCCTCAAACTTCGCTGCTTCTGCAAGATTGGCCGTTGTGTGGCTGCAAAGGGCCCCAATACATCACCCACACAATCACACACACAACTCCCAACTGTTGGCTTGGGGAGGGGGCGAAAGAGTTATGGCCTTTAAAAAAAAAATGGCTGGGAGAAGATGGAAAAGTCCCATTTCTTCCCCACCCCTTGCACATAATTGGGCGCGACTTTGGCCTTGGCCAAGGGGGGGTGGGGGTTGTACTAGAAGACCTCCGGGGTCCCTTTCCAGCCCTCGGGTTTTAAGATTCCACCTCCGTTCCAGCTGGATCCAGATTTCCTGGCTCCTTTGGCAGGCGTGCATGCATTAAAGAGAGGTGGGGAGGGGGGGGCGTCCGGCACGCCCCACCCCAAGCATTCTTGGCTCCTCTGGGGCTGGATTAAAGCTCTTTTGCAGGAAACAATTGGAATCGAGCATGTCCCGTTTCTGCCATTTTTGAAGTAGGGCAGCCTCGATCTGCACATTCGAAGTGGGGGATTGGGTAGAATTTGGACACACAAAACACACACACACACGCCCCTGTATCATTTAATAAGCTGGCTTGCTCCACACACCGACGTGTGCAAAAGTTCCAGAACCGGGCAAGCTAGGAAGAAGGAACGTCGATGCAGCCAGGAATTCACAAACTGAGGAATAGAGGAAAAACAACGAGGAGCCAAAAAAAGGGTTAGAAATCTGGAATTAAATCAAATTCCCAGGGCTGGGATGGAGGAGTCCCGTGCAAATCCTTTCTCTTGCTTTGAAGCTTTTGGACAATGAGCCTGTCTAACGTGGCCTAAAACGCCTTCTCGTTTGGCTGCAGCTTCCTCTTTTAACAAAAAATATGCAGGGTGCTAGTCCTCTTGAGGGAGAAGCCAAATGGATGGAAACTGATCAAGGAGAGATTCAACCTGGAAATAAGGAGAAACTTTCTGACAGGGAGAACAATCAACCCATGGAACAGTTGTTGCCTTCGGAAGTTGTGGGAGCGCCATCCCTGGAGGCTTTCAAGAAGAGACTGGACTGCCATCGGTCAGAAATGATGTAGGGTCTCCTGCTTGCATGGGGGGTTGGGCTGGATGACCTACAAGGTCCCTTCCAACTCTGGTATTCTATATTCAATGGGAAAGCTTGCCTTCGGAAGTTGTGGGAGCTTCATCCCTGGAAGCTTTCAAGAAGAGACTGGACTCCCATCTGTCAGAAACAGTGTAGGGTTTCCCGCTTGGGCAGGGGGTTGGACTAGATGACCTGCAAGGTCCCTTCCAATTCTTGTTATCTATTATCTGTTATCTAGTCCAGCCCTCCCAATATATTTTGTGTATATTCGTAGATATTGTACTCTCACATTGCAAATGGAGACGTGGGTACTCTATTTTTCTTATTTTCCTCTTTAAGTGCTTTGGTTTTATTGTATTGCAAACAGTTGCTGGGGTGCATCCACAGTTTCGTTCTACTTGTACAATGACAATGAAGTTCTTCTATTCTATTCTATTCTATTCTATTCTATTCTATTCTATTCTATTCAAGCAGGAGACCCTACACATTTCTGACATATGGGAGTCCAAACTCTTCTTGAAAGTCTTTCAGGGATGAAACTCCCACAACTTCTGTTACATGGATTGATGGTTGTCACTGTCAGAAAATTTCTCCTTATTTCCAGGTTGAATCTCTCCATATTCAGTTTTCATCCATTATTCCTTGTCTGGCCTTCAGGTGCTTTAGAGAAAATAGCTTGACTCCCTTCCTCCTCCCTGTGGCAGCCCCTCAAGTATTGGGACATTGCTCTCCTGCCTCCCCTGGTCCTTCTCTTCCCTAGACCAGCCAGGCCCAGTTCCTGCAACTGTTCTTCGTATGTTTTAGCCTCCAGTCCCCTCATCATCCTGGTTGCTTTTCTCTATACTTTTTCCAGAGTCTCAACCTCTTTTTTATAGTGTGGTGACCAAAACTGATTAACACATTATTGGAATTGGAAGGGACCTTGTAGGTCATCTAGCTCAACCCCCCATACCCAAGCAGGAGACCCTGCACCATTTCTGACAGATAGCAGTCCACTCTCTTCTTGAATGCATCCAGTAATGAAGCACCCCCAATTTCTGGTGGCAAGCTGTTCCACTGGTTAATTGTCCTTACTTTCAGGAAATTCCTCCTTATTTCCTGATTGAATCTCTCCTTGTTCAGTTTCCATCCATTATTCCTTGTCTGGCCTTCAGCTGCTTTGGAAAATAGCTTGACCCCCTTCCTCCTCTCTGGGGCAGCCCCTCAAATATTCGAAGATGTTCTCCTGTCTCTCCTGGTCCTTCTCTACCCTAGACTAGCCAGGCCCAGTTCCTGCAACCGTTCGTTGTATGTTTTAGTCTCCAGTCCCCTCATCTTCCTGGTTGCTCCTCTCTGCACTTTTTCTAGAGTCTCAACATCTTTTTTATAGTGTGGTGACCAAAACTGGATGCAGGATTCCAGGTGTGGTCTTGCACCTGGTCCTCGCACTGAAAAACTGTTGCAGCATGCCTATGCTTGCGTGATGAAAATTTGGGTACTTGGCAATTGGCATGTATTTAGCATGGTGACTATGTCCCAGGGTCATGTGATCGCCATATATGAACTTCCCAGACAAGCAGGCTCAGTGGAGGAAGCTGAATTCGCTTAATGACCTCCTGATTCTCTTAACAACTGCAGTGGTTCACTTGACAACTTTAGCAAAAGGATGTAAAAGTGGGTATCACTCATTTAACACCCGCCCTGCACAAGAAGCTTTTTTAAGCACAAATATTTTTTAAAAAACACAAATGCCTTTTTAAAAACACAAAGGCCTTATTAAAATGACACTCCTTTTTAAAAAACACATACCCTTTTGTAAATACTCAAATACCATTTTAAAAACACGAAGGTCTTTTTAAAGACATAAACACCTTTTTAAAAACACAAATACTTTTATAAAACAAACGCCTTTTTGAAAACATAAACATATTTTTGAAAACAAATGCCTTTTCAAAACCCAAATATCTTTTTAAAAACAAATACCTTTTTAAGAAACAAATGCCTTCTTGAAAATACAAACGCCTTTTTAAAAACAAATACCTGTTTAAAAACAAATTCAATTTTAAAACATAAATATCTTTTTAAAACACAAACACCTTTTAAAAAACAAATTCCTTTTTTTAAAACACAAATACCTTATTAAAAACAAATACCTTTTAAAGAAACAAATGCCTTTTTAAAAACTTATACCTTTGTTTAAATACTCAAATACCTTTTAAAAACACAAACATGACAACCGCTAGCCTTTAAAAACAAAAAACACAGAAAGGGGAAAAGTGAAACAAGGCAGTCCTTAGGGGAATAATCCCCATGCAAGGCACCAATCCTCCTTGTGATACACACACACACACACACAGACACACTGCACTGTCATGACTTCCCCTCTGGCACAGGATACCCACCAAACATGCCCCATTGAAAGGAAGTCTGTTCAAAACAGCTCGCCTCACTTCTGACTGGTGAGACAACTTTTTCCACAATTACCAAGCGGGTGCATGCAGAGGGCACAACTGCACACTTCAGCTTCCTGAAAAATCCCCCTCCTTTTCACACACACCTCCCCCCAGAAAGCCAGACTTCTATACAGTGAAAAGCACATGTCAAATTAACCCTTGAGTGACAGGCAGGGATTTCCAGGAATAGCCCTGAGCCCAGAGATGCCAATCTTCAAACTGCTAAATATATATACACATACATACACTAGCTCAATACCCGAAACTATGTGGTCGGGCTTAGTTTTTTGGGAGAAAAATAAAGAGGAGGGGTGCAATTCTGCTTCTGCCTATCAGCATCCATCGGTATTCATCTGGCTAATGTCCTGTCAGTGTGTGAGGGGGTTGAGGGCTGTTTGGAAACTGAAACGGTATTTGCTGTGTGTGAGCAAGGAGGAGACAGCAAGGAGCCTGGGCGTGGCTTAGCTCAACTGTTCTGTACTAAAGCTGCTTGGTGCTGTGAAAGTGAAACTCCTCTGCTTGTGTTTTGCATTTGGAAGAGATTTCTTTTCAGGTGGGGAGGGGGAGTAGAATTCCTTAGCATCAGAACGTGTTAAATAATAATAATAATAATAATAATAATAATAATAATAATAATAATAATAATAATAATAATAATATAGGAAATACTAATGCTCTGGTGATACTTTTGAAAAATCCTTTCTTAGTGAGCATCTAGAAGCCAAGAGGAACCTACGGGCCAAATTTCAAGTTGTAGGCTTTGCGGTTCTGGAGATTTGTGATGCATGCAGAGCGGTCTTTCGCTTTTATATCTATCTATCTATCTACTATCTCTCTTCATCTATCTATTCTATCTATATTATCTATCTAATCTATCGTTTACTAAATATAACTCAGTTATCTACGCTATCCATATCCTACTATTATCTATCTCTATCTATTTGTCTATATCATATTTCAGTCTATTATCTCTATCTACTATCTATCTATCTATCTATCTATCTATCTATCTATCTATCATATCATCTATCTCTATCTATGTCTATAACTATATATCTACAGTCTATCTATCTATCTATCTATCTATCTATCTATCTATCTATCTATCTATCTCTGTCTATATCTATATATCTACAGTCCTATCTATCTATCTATCTATCTATCTATCTATCTCTATCTATGTCTATATCTATATATCTACAGTCTATCTATCTATCTATCTATCTATCTATCTATCTATCTATCTATCTATCTATCTATCTATCTATCTATCTATCTATCTCTATCTATGTCTATAACTATATCTATCTATCTATCTATCTATCTATCTATCTATCTATCTATCTATCTATCTATCTATCTCTATCTATCTCTATATCTATATATCTACAGTCTATCTATCTATCTATCTATCTATCTATCTATCTATCTATCTATCTATCTATCTATATGTTATTTATACATTTTTCTTTAACATACATTGGTGCTTGGTAAACAGTGTATTGTCAATTTATTTTATACATAGTAGTAATATAGTAGTAACATTGTTTAAGTATACACACTAACAATCTTTCAACTTCTAACTTTTACCTCTATTATCTAACAGTTGATAGAACAAATCCCATGTTAAAAAATATTCTGTATCTTCCTTTAATGCCCTTTAATGTTAACATCCGTTTCTGTGCTACAAACTTTTTCAAGAGGAGTTTGGAGCTAATACACTTACTGTTAAATGTTACATTTGTTCTATATCTGGCCATTCAAGGTGTGAAATTAGGCATTTGGGAAGAAGGCCTAGGAAATCTGTAAAGGACCAAAAACGGGACGTCGAAGTATGAAACATTTAATATTTCACGCATTGCCAAGGCAGACTTATACAATGCCAAAAGGCAAAACGTTCCGACAAAAACGCCATTTTCAGCCTTTCTTGTGACAACCAGACGATTAATCCTGATATTTTTTGCCTCGTGTTTTATTTTTCCTCAGTAAGAAAGTTCCTCACAGGAAGTCCTCGACTGACAACGATTCATTTAGTGACCGTTTCAAAGTTACAATGGCGTTGAAACTACGGGCAGTCCCCAACTTATAAAAGTTGATTTAGTGAGTGTTATAACGGCACTGAAAAAAAGTATGACCGTGTTTCACACTTACGACCGCTGCAGCATTTGACTCAGGCTTCCGACCTTCCGAGGTGGTTAAAATGAGGACTCAAATTGTTGGGGGCAAGAGGCTGACTCTGTAAACTGCTTAGAGATTATCTGTTTATCTATCTATCTATCTATCATATATACACTATATATATATATATCTAAATCTCCGAAAACATATATATATACATATATATATATATATATACTGTACTGTATATATATGTGTGTGTGTGTGTTTTAAATAAGGGAGACTAGGATAGATCTATTTCGAGCTGGTTAGCTCTCGTCAGCTAGCCATACCCTTACTGGGATTCGAACCAGGGAAGTCTTACATGTGAGGCAGTTGTAATTGCCATTAGACCACTGGTTCTATCCTGTTCAGCTATATATATATATATATATATATATATATATATATATATATATATATATATTCACACACACACATACACAAACACACACATACAGTATGATGGAAGCTATTAGTTACTATGTACAAGTAAATGTTAGAAGTCAAGATTTATTATTACATTTAAAAAGTAAAAAATAAGATAACAGATAATCAGAGTTGGAAGGGACCTTGTGGGTCATCTAGTCCAACCCCTCGCCCAAGCAGGAAACCCTACACCATTTCTGACAGACGGCAGTCCAGCCTCTTCTTGAAAGCCTCAAGATGATGGTGATGGGTTACTAAGTTAAGCAAACACTACCATTACTGTGCAATCACGATCCATGTTATGAATATGATTGTGATTCTTATTACTGTCCTTTCTCACAATTAACCGTACCCAGACAATACACTGTTCGTGTGCACACTGGTGTTTAAAAAAAGGAAAGACTGACAGTGTGGAGTCAGGCGCGTGGGCACCAGCCACAATTCCTCAGCAGATGCCAGGTGCTGGCACACTCGGTGGTGGTGTAGCACGATGGGGCAGCCTGCCAGGAAACGCCGGGCATCTCCCAGACGAGCAGGAAAGTGGGCGCTGCGGGGAGATTGGCCTGTTCCCCCCAGGGCTGTTCAATCCTGAGTCTGAAGGAAGACCTCCCCTCCCCTCAATTTCAGCATCCCCCTCTCTCATATCTTCCCCCCCCTCCTGTGTCCCTCCCCCAGACTCCCTGGGAACCGCGAGTCTTCATTGCAAGGCCCTGCATATCAGCATCACCAACCAACCCACCAAAACAGTCCTCGAGGTGTGTCCCGTTTTACGACCGGGCTGGCCTGCGTCGTTAAAAGGGAATTAGTTAAGTTAGAAACACAGGCAGACAGATTGACAGAGGTTGGAAGGGGCCCTGGAGGTCATCTAGTCCAAACCCGCCTGCCCTCCCCACCCACCCACCCAAGCAGGAGTCCCTACACCATTGCTGATCGATGGCAGTCCAGTCTCTTCTTGAAAGCTAACAGATAAATAGCAGATAATCAGAGTTGGAAGGGACCTTAGAGGTCTTCTAGTCCAACCCCCTGCCCAAGCAGGAGACCCTACCCCATTTCTGACTGATGACTGTCCAGTCTCTTCTTGAAAGTCTCCAGGGATGAAGCTCCCACCACTTTAATTAATTCAGAACAGAGCTGGAAGGGACCTTGGAGGTCATCTAGTCCAACCCCCCCGGCCCAAGCAGGAGGCCCCCTACCCCATTTCTGACCAATCCCAGTGCGAAAAAAAAACAGTTCCATCGCTTTTTTCAAGACCATCGTAACACCAGTCACTAAATGAATGGTTGTAAGTGGAGGATTACTGGCAGCTCAAATGATGCAAAAGGAAAAAAGGAACAACAGGCCATCTGAACATGTGCAGAGAGCACGGCAGGCAGGCAGCAGCAGCTGCTTTGGGGGACTTTCTAAGCAAGCCAGGCTCACACACGCCCCCGTTTTTCACTAAGATTTTATACCATCTTGGTGACACAAGTACAGATGCCAAACGGATCTGTTCTCCCCTACACAGAATGGAGGTTTATATTTATGGACTGGCACATAATGTACGATTTTGCGAAAAAGGATTCACACCCTTTTGGGTTTGCTGAATTTTCATAGGTCTTTGTCACTCTGATTCATTTGGGTCCTATGTATATCTCTCTCACTATTTCTGTCTGTCTGTCTCTGTATCTATTTATCTATCTGTCTGTCTGTCATCTATCCATCCATGTAATCTCTCTCTCTCCTATGCCTGTCTGTCCATCCATGCATCTACCTACCAACCTATCATCTATCCATCCAATCTCTCTCTCCTTTCTCTCTCTATCATCTATCCATCCAATCTCTTTCTCTTTCCATTCAATCTCTCTCTCCTTTTTATCTCTCTCTCATCTATCCATCCAATCTCTTTCCTTTCTCTATCATCTATCCATCCAATATCTCTCTCTCTTATCTATCATTATCCATCCATCCATCCATCCATCCATCCAATCTCTCTCTCCTATCTCTGTCTGTCTGTTGTCTATTATCTATCCTCTCTTTCTCTCAGGTCTGCCTCTATCTATCTATCTATCTATCTATCTATCTATCTATCTATCTATCTATCTATCTATCTATCTATCTATCTATCTATCTATCTATGAAGTCCACCCATCTTTAAGCATGCTGGCTGGGGAATTCTGGGAGTTGGAAGTCCACCCATATTCCAGTGGCCAGCTGAGAAATTCTGCTTTGAAATTATACAATCAAAATAGAACCAAACAAGCCAGGCCTTTATTTTTTATTTTAAAAGTCCTTTACGGATTATTGGCGCAATCAAGAGACCCCGACCGGAATCAACCATGCCCCTTTCCAGAAATCCCAAACCGCTTAAAATCTCCAGGCCTCCCAGAAGGATCTTTAAATTTATCAGAAGCTGCTCAAAAGGGTTTTTGTTGACCGCAGCATTTTCTCTCCTACCACACAAGCAGGTTTCCTGGTTTTGCCATTTATTAGCTCCTACCCTACCCGGCCTTTCTCCTCCTCACCCCCCCCCCCCCCAGAACATAACAATTGTGGCTGCCAAGGTTATGGAGAGATTAAGAATTTTTTTTCCATGGGTCTTGTTAAAACAGCTCCATATTTTTTTAAAAAAAAAGGTCGCAAAAGCCACCCTGTGTTTTCAGTTCTCACAAACCCACTGTCTGCAGCTCTGAAGAGGAATACTTTCAATTAGGTGGGTGTGCAAAGAGTGTGTTTGTGTGGGTCACGCTGCCTGAGAGATTTTAAATCACAAGGGGGTGGGGTGGGGGGGCAGAGAATGAGCAGTTAAATCAACTTCCAGGTTTTGTCTTCTTCTCCAGGTTTTGGCACTCCCACACAATACTAAAAAAACCCCAATGACATAAGCAAGTTTTGCCATGAAAGGGAGAGAAAAACAGATATCTGTGCAAATGAGAATTCCTCCCCACCCGTTATTACAACCGATGAAGTTCAGCTGGGAGGAAGAGGCCAGAGAATGGAAAGTTTAAACGTTATCAGAGTGAATTGCCATTCTCATCGTGTCCTTGGAAAGGTCTTTTGTCTTCAAGCCTTTATAGACTAAACCAGTGTTTTTCAACTTCAGCCAACTCTGTGTGGACTACAATTCCCAGAATTCCCTAACCAGCCATGCTTTAAGACAGGGGTCCCCAAAGTTGGTAACTTTAAGATTTGTAGACTTCAACTAACAGAATTCCCTAGCCAACATCTAGGGAATTCTGGGAGATGAAGTCCATCCACCTTAAAGCAAGCTGGCTGGGGGATTCTGGGAGTGGAAGCCCACCCCTCTTAAAGCAGGCTGGCTGGGGGATTCTGGGAGTGGACGTCTACAAGTCTTAAAGTTACCAAGCTTGGGGACCTCTGCTTTAAGATTTGGGGGTTTCAATTTCAACCATGATGGCTGGAGAATTGAAGTCCACTCATCTTACGAGTTACCAAGGTTGGGAAACATAGATCCTTCTTTATGCATGGATTTCAACTCCCAGAATCCTTTGCAATGATCATGCTGGCTGGGGAATTCTGGGAGTTGAAATCCACGCACAAATTTCAGTTGCCAAAGTTGAGAAACACCAGCCTTGACCATTCTTTGAAGTCCACACATCTTAAAGAGTTGCCAAGGTTGAGAAATATCATCGACTCTAGATCATTCTTTATGCTTGAACTTCAACTCCCAAAATCCTTTGCAATGATGATGATGCCTGAGCAGCGGGGGCTGGACTAGAAGATCTCCAAGGTCCCTTCCAACTCTGTTATTCTATTCTATGTATGTATGGACTTCAACTCCCAGAATTCTTTGCAGTGACCATGCAGGCTAGGGGATTCTGGAAGTTGAAGTCCACACATCTTAAGAGTTACCAAGCATGAGAAACGTAGTCTGGAATCTAAATCATTCTTTATGTTTGAACTTCAACTCCCAGAATCCTTTGCAATAATGATGCTGGCTGGGGAATTTTGGGAATCGAAGTCCATACATCTTAGAGTAGCCAAAGTTGAGAAACACCAGCCTCAACTATGCTTTATGCATGGACTCCAATTCCCAGAATTCTTTGCAATGACCATGCTGTCTGGGGAATTCTAGGAGTTGAAGTCCACACATCTTAAGAGTTGCCAAGGTTGAGAACCATAGCCTACTCTAGACTGGGGTCGCCAACCTTTTGGACCTCAGGGACCACCAAACTCATAATTTTAAATCCCAGGGACCACTAACTGGTTCTGTGGGTGTGGTCTAATTTGTGGATGTCTTGGTGGTCATGTGACTGGCAGGGCATGGCTTGTATGTAAATATGATAAATATTGCATTTTTTATATATAAAAAAGAGCAACTTTTACCCAAAATCAGGCAAAGCAGGCAGGCAGATTGAGTTGCTCACAGAATCGTTCAGTGATCTAGCTATCTGCCATCGGCTAGCTCAGTCTCTCAAATTTGCTTGCCCTGAGTTTGCACTGAATAATAGAACCTTCAGTCCTAAGGGAGGTTCGGCTGTGCTTAAAAGCAGAGCCAAAGATCTAAAGACTAGCTAGAAAGCAAGAAATCCAATCATTTCCTGCTTCCTAGGTAATCTAAATCTCCCGGCACAGCAGAACAGATGATGGTCAGAAAAAGGAAAAATAGCAACTTAGCAGGCAAATTTGCCAAGTAAGGAGTGAGTGGGTGGGGAGGGTTCCCACGGGCCATGTGGGCTGCGCAGCCTTGTGTTTCTGCGCAGCCTGGATTACTTGCTTTTGGGGGGGTGCTCTGGGGGTGAGATTTCTCTGCGGCCCACCAAAATTTTCTCGCCGCCCACCGGTTGGCAACCGCTGCTCTGGATCACTCTTTATGCTTGAACCTCAAGTCCCAGCATCCTTTGCAATGACCACGCAGGTTGGGGAATTCTTGGAGTTGAAGTCCACCCCTATTTGAATTGCCAAAATTGAGAAACACTGGCCTTGGCCATTCTCTATGCATGGACTTCAATTTCCCAGAATCCTTTGCAATGGAACATGCTGGCTAGGGAATTGTGGGAGTCGAAGTCCATACACCTTTGAGTTGTCAAAGTTGGAAAACACTGCTACAGACCAGAGGAATGGAGCAAATCTGAACACTCCAACCTTATAAATCACAATCCTATCCTGGGGGGGGGAGTTCAATTGGGGGTGGTCTTTAGGCCTGCTTCTTCAACTTGGTGCCCACCAGACACATCGGGGCTGCAACTGCAAATTTTGGCAACGGAGGAACAAATTGAAGGAAGGAGTAACAATCCGCTTTCCTCAATATAAGGATTCCGCTTTGTCCTTTTGTGCAAAAGGGAATCTTTGCACAAGCTTCTTGCACCAACACTGGTTGTGTGTGGGGAATCTTTTGACCAGGCTGCCCTGCCACTCTCCCTGCCTGTTTTTTCATGCTTCTCCCCAGTGTCAAAAAAGGAACATCCAGATGAAGGAAGTGGGCGGCTTCTAAAAGTGCTGGACTACAATCCCTATAATTCCTAGCCGGCACAATGATCCTGTCTTTCTCTCTCTCTCTTTTAATTTTAAAAAGCTTTTACTGAAATTAAAATATTAAAATACAAATATATCTATAAAAAGAAAATAAGTTGGTACAATTTACCATCGTTCTTTGACAGTACAAAAACAATTCTTGGCTATATTCATACATTCAAATGTTCATCCATTTCAACAGGTTCTCATTAATCATATACATCTACAACACGAGAGAAAAGACAAAATTAAACTTATTTTTAACCTATACCTTCCCTATTTCTACTGTCTATCCATTGATACCAATTGTTCCAAGTTGCATAATACTACGAGTCTTCCCTGTTATTCAGTTCTATGGTGAGTCTATCCATTTTTATTTATTTATTTATTTGTCAATTGCTTACAAGATAATAGGTATAAGTAAAACATAGTTATGAATACATGGATACATATAAGAAAAATGAAGGTCTAGAATTCGAATCTGGTGGCATAAGGTACTCTACAATGAGTAGAGGAGTGGAGAACTCTTCTTGTGAAATATTTCTGGACTTTCTCAACTGTGCGAATATCAGATACGTAATGTGGGTTCCAGACTGATGAGCTGTATTTGAGTATTGGACTAGCAAATGTTTTCTATGCTCTAGTTAGTAGTGTGATATTACCAGAGAAAAAGCTACGTAAGATTAGGTTAACAACTCTTAGCGCCTTTTTGGCTATGTAGTTACAGTGGGCTCTAGCACTTAGATCATTTGAGATGAGTACTCCAAGATCCTTGATAGAGTTTGGATCATCAACAAGGTCTTGACTATTCAGCCTGTATTTTATTTTCTGATTTTTTTTGCCAATATATAGGACAGAGCATTAATTAGTTGAGATTTGAAGTTGCCATTTGTTTGACCATTCTGATACATAGTCAAGGTCTTTTTTGAAGGGTAGCAGTATTGTCTGTGGTGTTGAATAGCTTTACATCATCAGCAAAGAGAACGCAGTTTATGATCACAGAGGTCATTTATGTAGAGTATGAAGAGAGTAGGTCCTAGAACACTGCCTTGGGGGACACCACTGTTGACAGGTATAGAATTTGATAGGACGCTCCCAATTTTGACCATTTGTTATCTGTTTGACAGGAATGCCTCTATCCAGTTATGCAGGTGTCCAGAGATACCATAAGATTTTAGTTTTAGGAGTATTTTGTCATGTACCACTGAATCAAAGACTTTGCAGAAGTCTATGTAGATTGCGTCTATTGCTTTGCCCTGATCGAGTTGTGTAGTCCATATGTTTCTGCAATGTAAGAGTTGCAGATTACATGATAGTTTTTTCCTAAAACCAAATTGTTTATTAGAGAGTAGGTTGTTTATTTCTAAGTGGAGGATGATGGATTGGTTAATAATTGATTCCATGACTTTACAGGTGACGCAGCATAAAGAGATTGGTCTGTAATTTTCAACTAGGCTGGGGTCTCCCTTTTTGAAGATGGGGATGACCGTGGCTTGTGACCATAGTTTTGGCAAGGAGCTGGTCCTGAAAGATTTTTCAAAGATTATGCTTAGAGGTTCTGCTATGGCAGTGGATAGCTTTTTTAAGAAGTAGGCACATATTCCGTCCGGTCCAATAGATAGAGATGGTTTTAGATTGCGTAGTGCTTTTTCAACATTGTCTTCTGTAAAATCGATACGTATTAGATCATTGTAGTTGTCTGTGGTTCGGCTAGGAAATACTGGGCATGATCCATTGCTGTTTACAAATACTGAGCCAAAGAATGTGTTAAAGAGGTTGGCTTTAATAGTGTCCTCATTGCAGTCTTTACCATTAGGTCCTTTCAGGGGTGGGATGGACCTTGAGTCTTGTAGTTTGTTGTTTACAAAATTGAAGAAAGCGCGGGTGGAATTGAATTGAATTGGAATTGAATTTCTGCACATTTGAAAATTTTTCGGATTATTAAACAATCTTGACGGTATGGTAGACATTTTCCAAGATTGTGCTAGTGCAATTCTTGCTGCCGTAATAATATGTATGGTCAAATATTTAATCTTTTGGGGGTATTTACCCTTAATGATCCTCAGAAGAAACAGTTCAGGCTTCAACTCTATTCGACAGTGGGTGATTTTGTTTAGTCATTTTTGTATTTTAATCCAATATTTTTTAATTTCCGGGCATAGCCACCAGACATGGAAAAAAATACCTTGTGCTTGTTTGCATTTCCAAGAGTTGGGGTTTAGGTTGGGATACATCTTTGCAAGCCTTATTGGGATTAGGTTTAGGGTTAGCTCCTGTCTTTCTCATCATGGATGTCCGAGAGAGGGTGGGTTGCGTTGCCCTCCAAGACACATGGAGCAGTGCCAGAAATCCAAGAAGGCCTTCAAAATCTTTCCTGTCCAAGTATTTACTTATTCATTTTATTATGCATTTATGAAATTTATATGCTGCCCGTTTTGCTACCCAGAGACCTGGTTTAAAGATTGCAGGTTTCTAAGCCTGGCTTTTTCAAGAACTGACTATGATCTGTTATCAACCCTCATTCAAAGAGTTGGTTAAGAAGCACTGATGACGTTACTTAGCTGGGTCGTGAAATGTCTGCAAGAAAACAACCAAGCACAGAGCACGCCAACAACCCGACAGTCCTCCTCCTCCTCCTTTTCCTCCTCCTCCTCACAACTCCCTCTCCTTTCTAGCACTCATCATGTAACCTAATTGGGTCATGAAACGTCTGTAAGAAAGCCACTAAGCTCGGAGAACAATAGGAAGCCAATAATCCTCCTCCTCCTCTCCACAAACCTCCTTCCTTCTGGGACTGATGTTGTTCCTTTGTTGGGTAATGAAACATTTGCAAAAAACCCACCAAGCTCAGAGAGCACCAAGGGCCCCACAGTCTTTCTCTTCACCATAAACCTCCCTTCCTTCTAGCACTGATGATGTTACCTAGTTGGGTCATGAAACGTCTGCAAGAAAATCACTAAGCTCAGAGAACACCAAGGACGCCACACTTCCAACCCTGAGCCGCAAATATTCTCTTTTGTTGCTTAATAACCACCCCAGAGAGAGTTGCAGAAGCCAAAAGCAGGCACCAAAGCCAAGGACAGCTTTCTGTAACATGTGAACACAACCCCACATCACTGACTGTGGCTTATAAAGTACTTAGGCGAATTAACGGATTAACAGAGTTGGACGGGATCCTGTAGATCATCTAGTCCAACCCCCCACCCAAGCAGGAGACCCCACACCATTCCTGACAGAGGGCAGTCCAGTCTCTTCTTGAAAGCTTCCAGGGATGAAGCTCCTACAACTTCTGTTCCATGGATTGATTGTTCTTAGGGTCAGGAAATGCCTCCTTATTTCCAGGTTGAATCTCTCCTGTATCAGTATCCATCCTTTATTCCTTCTCTGGCCTTCAGGTGGCTTGGAGAATAGCTTGACCCCTTCTTCCTCTCTGGGGCAGCCCCTCAAATACTGGAAAATATTATCCTGTCTCCCCTGGTCCTTCTCTTCCCTAGACTAGCCAGGCCCAGTTCCTGCAACCGTCCATCGTATCTTTGAGCCTCCAGTCCCCTCATCATCCTGGTTGCTCTTCTCTGCACTTTTTCTAGAGTCTCAACCTCTTTTTGATAGTGTGGTGACCAAAACTGGGTGCAGGACTCTAGGTGTGGCCTTACTAAGGCTTTATAGAGTGGTATTAGTACTTCTCTTGATCTCGATTGCATCCCTCTGTTAATACAAATTAGGATTGCATTAGCTTTTTTGGCTGCTGCTGCACACGGCTGGCTCCTATTTAGCTGGTTGTCCCCTAAGACTCCAAGATCCCTCTCACAGTTCCTGCTATTGAGCCTGGTTTCACCCAGTCTGTGTGTGTCCTTTGGGTTTTCATTGCCTAAGTGTAAGACTTTACTTTTCTCTACACTGAATTTCATTTTGTTAGATATGGCCCAGGGTTCAAGTCTGTCAAGATCCATCTGGGTTTTCAGCCTATCTTCTTGGGTATTGGCTATTCCTGCCAGCTTAGTATCATCTGCAAATTTGGTTAAGTTCCCCTTCTATTCCCTCATCTAAGTCGTTAATGAAGATATTGAAGAGTACTGGGCCTAAGACAGAACCTTGTGGTACCTCACTGCTTCCTTCCCTTCAGGTAGATTTAGACCATTAAGGACTACTCATTGAGTACGGTTGGCCAGCCAGTTGCCAGTCCATCTGGTGGTGGTGCTATCTAGCTTACCAAGAAGTAGGCTGTGTGGTCTACTTTGAGATCACAAGATTCACCCTAACCAACATCTAAACAACTACATAGCCAAAAAGGCATTAAGAGTTGTTAATCCTACGTAGCTTTTTCTCTGGTAATATCACACTACTAACTAGAGCATACAAAACATTTGCTAGACCAATACTCGAATACAACTCATCAGTCTGGAACCCACATTACGTATCTGATATTAACACAGTTGAGAAAGTCCAGAAATATTTCACAAAAAGAGTTCTCCACTCCTCTACTCGTTGCAGAATACCTTATGCCACCAGACTTGAAATTCTAGACCTAAAAAACCTAGAACTACGCTGCCTTCGGTCCAATCTAAGTATAGTGTATAAAATCATACGTTGCAATGTCCTACCTGTCCATGAATACTTCAGCTTCAACCATAACAACACAAGAGCACACAATAGATACAAACTCAAGGTTAATCGCACCAAACTTGATTGCAGGAAATACAACTTCAGGAACAGAGTGGTCAATGTCTGGAATACTCTACCTGACTCTGTGGTTTCTCCCCCAAACCCCAAAAACTTTAACCATAGATTGTCTACTATTGACCTCCTCACCCTTTTCCTAAGAGGTCTGTAGGGGGCGTGCATAAGTGCACCAATGTGCCTACCATCCCTGTCCTATTGTTTCTTTTATTTTTCTTATGTGTACCCACTTCATGTATTTATAACTATGTATATACTTATACCTATAATCTTGTAAGCTATTGACAAAAATCAAATAATTTTTTTAAAAAAAATTCTAAAATTCTAACTCCCATTATTGCTTGAACACAAGGCATTCTCACATTCCACCATTCAATCCTACATTAGGACCTTATTAGGTACATTGGATCTCAAGATCCTTTTGGAAATCTTGTGGATCTCAAGATGCTTTGCTTTGCTTCTCCACTTCGCAGATCACCGAGGCCACAGGAATGGCGACCTTCACACAAACACTTCCAATGCACAATTCACATTATTTACATAATATTATTCACCTTTCCCCACCCCCTGCTCTGAACATATAGTCCTTGACTTATGACCGCAACAGTCCGTTGCAAAGCAAGACCGTTGTCAAGTGGGTTTTGCCCCATTTTATAGCCTTTCTTGCCGCCGTTCTTAAATGAGTCCCTGGAATTGTTAAGTTATAGTCACCCAGTTGTTAAGCGAATCTAGCTTCCCCTTTGCTTGTCAGAAGGTTGCACGTGACACCACAACCGTCATAAATACGAGTTAGTGGCCAAGCTGGCAATTAGGACCACGTGAGTGCAAGGATGCCGCAATGCAACGGTCGTAAGAGTGGAAAACGGCCACGGGTTCACTTTTTTCCCAGACTGCTGTAAGTCAAGGATTACCTGTAGTGAGGGGAACCTCTGGGGTACAAGAGAGAAATCTTTGAGGGGGGTGGGAGGTCCTTCCTGGGTGTTTTGATGGTCTCGAGAAATCACGATGACCTTTTCCCCAAATGTGAGGTTCGCACACAAACCACGCAGGGCTGAGTTCGGCCACACACACACACCGCCGGGGAAGGCAGGGAAGAAAGCCGAGGCGGTACTAGCAACCCCATCATCCACAGCTTTGACTAGGGTTCAGAGCCCCATCTTGGAGTCTCATCCTAATTCATCCTTTTCCTTTTTTTTTTTTTTTTTAAATTATGTTTTGCAAATGATTTAGGCACACTCAACCGTGCAAAAAAACCCAAACACACACAGACACACACAAACACACACACACAAAAGAGCGTGTAACACTGTCACAACAATCACGGCTTAGCAATCGGGCCCTGGATATCCCAAAGGAGAGGAACCCGGTCCCGAATTCGAATCCTGCAGCCCCGCTGAGATAGGGACTCCGTTCTCCGGCCTACCTAAACCGATTTTAATGCCAAAGAAAAGAGAATTAAAAACTGGGCCAGAATTGGGGATGAGGTGGGGGGGGGGGGTTTCTTTACACCTGGAGCCATGAGCCCCATCCAAATCCACTTAATGGGGGGGGCAAGGGGGGTTCCCTGCCCCCCCCAGGAAAGGCACCAGGGCCTGCCACTTGCAATCCCCACCCCCACTCCAAAGGCAGAAAATTCAGGTGGGCCCAGAATCCCAGTCCCTTCCTCCTAAACCACTTAAGTCTCTCTCCCCACTCAATTCCCAGGATTCCCAGCTGATGAGCGGGCGGGGGGGGGGGGGGAGAAAGCATGGGAGTTGTAGTCCCATGCACCCCCCAAGGGCCCCCGGCTGCAGAACCTTGACTGTTCCAGGCTTGCCGGTCCGGGGAGTTGGTCTGCTGCGCCGGGACCCCTCCCCAATTGAGGGTGTAGGCCCTGCTTGACTTTCTCCCCAGTGGAGAGACTTGGAAGGGTGGAGGGACAAAAATAAATATGGAAAACCCAGAATATAGAAGGGGGGGACGCGAAACCAGGTCTCCACCTTCTGCTGGAGGGGCTAGATGCGAGTGGGGGGAAGGCCAGGGTCTCGAGCAAGCAGGGGGAAGGGGGTGCAGCAGAGCCAGGCCAGGCCCTACAGGGCGACCCCCTCCCTCCCTTGCTTCCTTCCATCCTTTCTTTTCCTTCTTTTCCTTCCTTCCTCCCTCCCTTCCTTTTCCTTCCTTTCTTCCATTCTTTCTTTTCCTTCCTTCCTTTCTTTTCCTCCTCCCTCCAATCCTTTCTTTTCCACCCTTCCTTCCTTCCTCCCTCCCTTTTCCTTCCTTCCTCCCGTCCTTTTTTCCTTCCTTCCTTCCTTTCTTTTCCTTCCTTCCATCCTTCTATCCTTTCTTTTCCTTCTTTCCTTCCATCCTTTCTTTCCTTTCTTCCTCCCATCCTTTCTTTTCCTTCCTTCCTTCCTCCCTCCCTCCTTTCTTTTCCTTCCTTCCTTCCCTCCTTTCTTTTCCTTCCTTCCTCCTTCCCTCCCTCCTCCGCAGCGCCTGGCCCTGCTGGGGACGGGGCGGAGGGGGGTCGTCCGGGGAAGGCCGGCCGGCCAGGGAAGCCGCGCAAAGGGGGCGCCGGGATCCTCTAGGGAAAGGCTAGAGGGAGGGATGGAGGGGCGGGCGGGCGCATCCTTCCCCGCAGCAGCCGCCTCTTCCGCCAACGCGGCGCCCGCCGCACCTGGCAGGGCAGGGCAAAGCCCGGGCGAAGAGAAGGGGCAGAGCCGCAGGCCCGGCCTCGCCTTCCCGGGGGTGGGAGCGGGGGGGGGGGGGTCTCACCTGGCGCGCTGCAATCGGCGCACACCTCCGCCCGGCCCACCTTCCGTGCCATCCTAGCCGGGCTGCGCGGCCAGCCGGCGCCCGCCGCACCCGGGCTTCTCTCCCTCCGGCCGGCCGCCGCTTCCCGGGCTGGGCGCAACAGCAGCAGCAGCAGCAGCGGCGGCGGCGGCGGGCGCAGCAGCTGCCCCTCCTGCAGGAAGCCAGGCGGGCGGTGAGAGCGCAGGGCCGGCCCTCCGGAGGCGGAGCGAGCCGGGCAGCGGGGCGCCCCAAGGCCGCCTCCACCGCGGGGGCGTCCCGGAGCGCCCGATCCTATGGCCGCTGCGGTTGCGGCTGCTTTTGCGCGGTTATTTAGAGTTTGGGGCGGGGGCTGTCCTTGGATGGGGAGCGTCTGCTGCCCCGGGATGCCCAGGGGGCGCCGGGTTGGAGGTGGGCTGGGCAGCACAGCCCCCTCCCGCAGCCCCGACCTGCCGAGGCAGGTGCCCAAGGGGGTCTTCCAGCCGAGCAGTGAGGCGGGTGTGTGTGTGTGGGGGGGTCTGGTTGTCATCTTGGACCCCTGGATCCAAAGTCCCACCTGGAGCCCCAAACAGACCTCATGGTGGGAGGGGAGGTGGCTTCTTTGCAGGAAAGGCAAGCACCCTTGACCTGCCCCGCCACCTGGCCCCCCACCCCCAGCAGAAAGGCGGGGTGGGGGCAAAAATGCCTCCCTCCTAAAATGCTCAGTCTGCCCCCAACTCAACTTCTATGAGCCCCAGCCGGTGGGAGAGGGGCTGAGGAGTGGGGTAGGTGGGGAGCTGAGGAGTAGGGGGCTAAGGAGTGGAGGCAGTGAGTAGTGGGTTGGGGAGTAGGGGGGGGCTTGGGAGCTGAGGAGTAGGAGGTCAGGGAGTGGGGGCAGTGAGTAGTGGGGTGGAGAGTAAAGGGGCTGGGGGAGTGTGTGGGGGGGGGTGAAATGGGGAGGCTACGGCGTGGGGGCGAGGTGGAGTAGGGGGGGATCTGGGGAGTGGGCGAAGGGCAAGAGGGACATTCACACGTGCTTGACCCGTTTGTGTCATCCTCTGGTTGCCAGGCGGACTTGGTAGAACTCGTTACAGGCGGGCGGGGGAGAGCATTCACACGTGCTTGCACGATCCGCGTTTTATTTATTTATTGGCATCCTTGGGGTTGCAAAGCAGACTTTGCAAAGTGGTTATTGCAAACCCGGGGTGGGTGGGGGGGGTGGGCAAGTGTTGAGATTCTGCCCCCTCCCCTTCGGATTTTGTCTGTACTTTTTAATTTAATGTATTTATTTACTGCATGGCGTGTTGGGTCCGCCGCGGGGAGGGGCTGGCAGGCGGGCGGGCGGGCGGGGCGAGCCCGAGGAGGAAGTGAGGTCCTGAGCAGGGTGACGTCATCGCCCCCGCGATGCAAATGAGGTGGGCTGCCTGGGGGAAGCAGGGCATGATGTCATCGGGCGTGGGACGCCGCCGGGTCCTAAAGCGAGACCTGTAAGCCACCCGCGTTGGGTGTGGGGAGTGGGGGCGTTTGAATGGCAGCGGGGCAGTTTGCATGGACTCGGCTGCCGGAAACGGCCGAGAGATTTAAAAAAAAAATGCAGACACCCGATGGAGGATGCATCAAATTGCGGGTTCTTAAAAAGTCCTAAAGGGAAAAAAAAATAGACTTGGAAGGGATGGAAGATGGGTGGACTTCAACTCCCAGAATCCCCCAGCCAGCCGGCTTAGAATTCTAGGAGTTGAATAGAATAGAATAATAACTTTATTGTCGATTGAACCGTACATGAATTGGCATGCATTAAATTTCGTTGCATACAGGTCTCCACCTCCAAAATATATATTTCCAAAATAATATTATATAATATATATTTCCAAAATACATAATCCAAAATACATAATATAACAGAATAAATCTATACATATAAAGGCAAAATGCCCCTCGCGCATCATCACAAAGTCTCCAGAACCGCAAAGCCTACAAACTTGACATTTGGCCCATAGTTTCTTCTTGGCTTCCAGGTATTCACTAAGAAAGGATTTTTCTAAATGACCATCAGAGCAGTTAGAGTATTTCCTATATTATTATTATTGTTGTTGTTGTTGTTATTAACACACTCTGATGTTAAGGAGTTCCACTCCTCTCCCCATCTGAATAGAAATCTCTTCCAAATGCAAAACACAAGCAGAGGAGAGGAGTTTCAATTTTTATTTCACAGCACCAAGCAGCTTTAGTACAAAACAGTTGAGCTAAGTCACGCCCAGGCTCCTTGCTGTCTCCTTGCTCACACAGCAAATACTCTTTCAGTTTCCAAACAGCCCTCCACTCACACGCTGACAGGACACTAGCCAAATGAATACCCATGGATGCTGGCAGGCAGAGGCAGAATTGTTGCCCTCTTATTTTCCTCCCCAAAAACTAAGCCCTACCACATACCGAAGCAGGGGGATCCAGCCAGTATATCATAAACAAATAAATAATATTAAGCGTTTTATCTGACACAGGAAGTAAATAAATACAGATAAATACAGAATGCATGCATATACCCACATATATCATATGTCACAGAGAAATAACACAGTCTAGTTCAGATTTATACCTCTCCACACATCTTCAACTGCCAAGGTTAAGAAACATTGAACTCAAGCAATTCTAACAGAAGCTTTCAAGAAATCAAACTTAAGCGTTGTCTGCACTGTAGTTATGATTATGATTATTTTATTTTCAGAAAAGGCCAAAGATGGTTCTTCTTTTAGGGCTCCTTTCTTCCCATCCTCCCAACTTCCTCATTGAAGGCTCTCAAGCAGATCGTTCTGCCTGATATCTTCTGCAAAACATCAAACTAAAATCAGTTTTTCTTTCCGCTTTATTTCAACTCGGCCCTTATCTTTCCGTTCTACTGAAAGAAAAACCGTGTGCTTGGTTTTTAAACTTCTCACCAAACTTCTCTAAAGAGCTTAATCTTTCACCTTCTTTTAATTTTCTCTTTATTATTCTCATGTTTTTTTAATCTGCTACACATTGCGTGACCTCTGCAGTCTTCCAGTATTTGGGGGGGGCTGCCCCAGAGAGAAGGAGTGGGTCAAGCTATTCTCCAAGGCACCCAAAGGCCAGACAAGGAACAATGGATGGAAACTGACCAAGGAGAGATTCAACCTGGAAATAAGGAGAAACTTTTTGACAGTGAGAACAATCAACCCATGGAACAGAAGTTGCCTTTGGAAGTTGTGGGAGCTTCATCACTTGAGACTTTCAAGCAGAGATTGGACTGCCACCTGTCAGAAATGATGTAGGGCCTCCCACTTGGGTAGGAGGGTTGGACTAGATGACCTACAAGGTCCCGTCCAACTCTGATTATCTGTTAAAGATAGACAGATGTTGTTTGATCATATGAAAGGTATCATTGACAGATGTCAGCCGTTCCAAGCAAGGCTGCCTTTTTGCAATTGACCAATGGGGAATTTGTCAATGCCAAGGACATTCAAGCGGTGCTCCAGGTGTCTGATGATTGTACCCAGAGCACAACTTGGAAGATTTTTTATTAGGGTTGATTGCAGAGTCAGCCAGATGCATAGGCTGGATTTGGCATTTTATCCACCAAGGACTTGGCATAGATGGATGTGGTTGTTTTGAAAGGGCACCTTTGAGATGACCTGGGATAGGCAGATATGATTGTTTGAAGGTGTTTCAAGCCTCTGCAAAAGGTTGTAAGCTGCTCTGACTGTGCTGAAATGAGTAAATTGACATTTGAAATTAGAGAATAAAAAGATAAACATTTTCACATGATAAGGGATTTGTTTTATCAATGGTTGGACAAGAAGGTAATAAGGTAATAGACTAGACAACTTTGTGATCGAAATTTAATAGATTGATATAAAACATAATATAGACATAATTATAACCATTGGTTGAAAGTATAACATAAATTTTAAGATAAAGTATGGTATATCCCATATAAAATGATGGAATAGTTTAGTCATGGATGATTAATAACTGATAAATATATAAGCATATGTTAGCTTGACAATGTGAAAATTGATATAAGCTGTGAGTAATGACTACAAAAGGATAGCACAAAAGATTTGCAACCAACTGACACACTGTATGTATAGACAATGGAAGGTGGTTTTATGTTTTTGATGTTTTGTATGTGTATTTGTTTTGAAATAAAAACTTTAAAAGAGGATCTCTCCCCTTCGAGAATAGCGAAGATGTCTCCTAACATGAATCTGAATTGTTGGAAGTATAAAAAGAAACACAGAACTTTCTTTCACATGTGGTGGTCCTGCACTGAAGCCCAAAGATATTGGCGTAGAATTAAAAAATGGTTAGAGGAAATAACGACGGAGCAAACTGAATTAAAACCAGAATTCTTTCTATTAGGGATTTTTAATAGACAATTTTCTAAAAAAGTCAAATGTATAATATTACATATTCTTACTGCAGCTAGATTAACCTTTGCACAGTGTTGGAAACAAGCTGATATGGATAAATTAACTTTATTTATTTATTTATTTATTTTATTTATTCCATTTATATACCGCCCTTCTCCCGAGGGACTCAGGGCGGTGAACAGCTCATCTAAAAACCCCACAAAGAATACAAAAGTTAAAAAATATTAAATTTCAATCGGCTGCTTGATAAAACCAACAAAACCCCACCCCCCGCCCTTAAAACCCAATTTAAAATTAAATATGGAGACCAAATTAAAACCATTATCTCAGCCCAGGCCGGCCTGCTCAAAGAGCCAGGTCTTCAACGCGCGCCTGAAGGCCCTCAGGTCCGTGCCGGTACGGATCTCCGGTGGCAGAGTATTCCAGAGGGCGGGGGCACCCACAGAGAAGGCCCTACTCCTTGGCGCCGCCAGACGACACATAGCGGCCGACGGCACCCGGAGCAGACCCTCTCTGTGGGAACGCACCGGCCTGTTGGAGAACGCTGGCAGAATGCGGTCCTGAAGGTAACCTGGTCCCATGCCATGGGTCGCCCTAAAGGTCAAAACTAGAACCTTAAAGCGAACCCGGAGAGCCACCGGTAACCAATGCAGCTCGCGCAGGAGAGGCGTCACATGGGCGCTACGTGACGCCCCCATGATCACCCGCGCGGCTGCATTTTGCACCAGCTGGAGTCTCCGGATGCTCCCCGCAGGGAGCCCCATGTAGAGGGCATTACAATAGTCCAGGCGAGAGGTGACAAGGGCCTGAGTGACCGTGCGCAAGGCGTCCCGATCCAGGAAGGGCCGCAACCGGTAGATCCGACGGATCTGATGAAACGCCCCCCTGGAGACGGCCGCGATGTGATGTTCAAGTGACAGCCGTACGTGGCAGGGAGCCAGGTACGCCATCAAAAGACCCATCTGAACCCCTTGCCCCCACTTCACAAATAGAGATTCACAGCCAGCCGTCTGAGGGACAGTGGCCTCCCTAGGACAAAGGACTTCCTTTATAAGCACCGCCACCCCACCACCCCTTCCCTGAGCCCTGGGCTGGTGAAATGCAAGGAAACCTGGTGGGCACATCTCAACCAGAGGGACACCGCCCTCTGGGCCCAACCAGGTTTCGGTAACACCTACCAGGTCCGCGGCCTCCTCCTGAACTAAATCATGGATCAGGGGAGCCTTGTTAACCACGGACCTGGCATTGCACAACAGCAGCCGGGTATTCAGGGCCTGAGAATCCAGACAACCAGGGCTGCAGGATGGGTATTTAGCACTTAAGGATAAAGAATCATCAGAATATTATAAGAGCTGGGAATGCTGGTATGACTAGATAGAACAAAAATAGAAAATATATTAGTAAATATTGTTGAATTGAAAAAGTGGCAGTAATTACATATTCGCAATAAGATGTATTTGAAAATATGACACCAACAATGATAACAAACAAGGAACCACAGACTGTTGATAATGGAATAGTTTGCTTTTATTTGTTCCTTTTTTATTTCCTTTTTTACTTTTTCAAGTTGTGTGTTTGTTGTTTTAGTTGTATAATCAATAAAGTTTGCTTTTTTTTTAAAAAAGAGGATCTTAAAAAAAAAAAGATTGTAAGCTGCTCTGAGTGAAGCTGCCTTCCACAATTGACCGATGGGGATTTTGTCAATGCCGATGATGTTCAAATTCCAGATGTTTTGGAATTGCACCCAAGGCACTTAAATCACAATTATTTTTTCCATTCTTCCAAGATGTTCATGTAAGGTGTGTCAGTCGTTCCTCCCTTTTATGTTTATCTGCAATTTGGTTAAGCAAAGATTATGATATTGTCCAGTCAATCATGTCCAACTCTTTGACAATTCCATGGAGCAAGTGGTGTCTCCACATCTTCTAATCTTGCACTACTTTTTTGAGTTGTCCCATGCTCTGGCCGGTGTTGGGCCATCCTGTTCTTTGGTGGCCCAGTGTGATGACCCAAAGGGTCGCGGCACAAAGGCAACACAGTCACATCAGCAAGAAGAGTCCTTTTATTATCTCCAACTTTGCCCCCAATGTCCAGGTGACCTTCAGACTGGAGAAAAACTCTCTCAGGAACAACAAATGGGATTTTAAATAAGGGGTTTTAGAATTGATTGGTTGGGGTATGAAAAATTTGGCTTATTTTTAATCGGGGGTTTTAATTTTTTAAATGGCAGCCTATAATTTAATTCTCTTTTAATTGTATTTGTATTTGTAATTTATATATATTTTAGTTGGCTGTTCACCACTCTGAGTCCTTCGGGAGAAAGGCGGTATATAAAACTATTTAATAAATAAATAAAATAAATAAATAAACCTTTGGCTACAGAAAATTAAGTCCAAAACAAGGTACACACAAACTATAACTTAAAGCCCCAACAAGCCCAAACTGAAGTTTGACAAGGCAGGAGAAGGAATTTCAGACTTGAAAGCACGGCAAAACTCACACAGTTGGGAAGACGCCAGGAACCCAGATAAGCCTCGATGATACCAGATAATTCACGATTAGATCCCAACAACTTGCTGCGTTGCAGCTTCCTTTTTTATACGCTGTGTTCCCGGTTGCAGCTAATGAAGGGAATCAGGGCCCTTTCCTCCCCCGTAAGCCATGCAACCCACGTTGCTCCCTTCTCCCTTCGTTCCTCCTTTCATTCCTAGGATGAAGAGGGGGGTGGGCCTGAGTCTTCCTCCAAATTCCCTCTCCCTTGTTCTACCTCTTCCCTGTTCTGCCCCGCCGGACTTTGCCCTTCCCCAGTTTCTTCCACAGCGAACGGAGCCACACTCCCCCTCCCTGTCAGCTGCTCGAGCTCTTCCTCCAAATCAGATTCCGACGGGCATGACACCTGGTTTCCTTTTTTTAACCGCTATTTTTTCCCAACATAATTGCTTTCTCCGGTGAATTCCCCCTGCATGACGTGGCCAAAATAAGTGAGGCACGTTTTTGTGTGTTTTGCATTCCAGTGACAGGTCTCGTGTTATGTGCTCCCGGACTTGATTGCTGCTCACCTTTGCTGTTCAAGGATAAGCAAATATATTACGAATGATATAAATCCATAACCTGTTTTGTGGTTAAGTTTGTTTTTGCATATTACATAAAGTTAACTAACTCTATAGTGTAAACTGCATTATTTGGTGTAGCTTGTTGATCAAACCTATATGGTTATGGTTGAAACAGCACATTATGGTTAGCCAAACCATGGCATCTTTGGGCAGAAAGTGATTCGACTAAGATAGGTGAGGTTTGGGTAATAGTTAAAATAATTATATGGACAGAGTATTATTGCTCAGAATATGTACCCATTCATTCATCCAACTATATCTTCTATCATTTCACTCTCTCACTCTCTCTCTCTCTCTCATTCTCTTTCTCTCTCCCTCCCTTTCTTTCTCTCATTCTCTCTCTTTCTCATTCTTTCTTCCTCATTCTCTTTTTCTCTCATCTATCTATCTATCTATCTATCTATCCATACATCCATACAACAATTTACGTACATACCTACCTACCTATCATCTATCTATAGTTGCTATGGATGACTGTCTATCTATCTATCTATCTATCTATCTATCTATCTATCTATCTATCTATATCTAATCTATCATCTATCTAATCTATCCTGTTTCTCTCATTCTCTCTTTCATTCTCCCCCCCTCTCTCATCTGTCTGTCTGTCTATCTATCTATCTATCTATCTATCTATCTATCTATCTATCTATCTATCTATCTATCTATCTATCTATCTATCTATCTATCTAATTCATACATCCATACAACTATCTACATACCTACCTACCTATCATCTATCTATAGTCATTATGGTGACTCTGTCTGTCTATCTATCTATTCATCCATTTATCTTCTCTCCATCCATCCATCCAATCTCTCTCGTTCTCATTCTTTCTCTCATTCTCTTTCTCTCCCCCCTCATTATCTGTCTGTCTGTCTGTCTGTCTGTCTGTCTGTCTGTCTGTCTGTCTGTCTATCTATCTATCTATCTATCTATCTATCTATCTATCTATCTATCTATCTATCTATCTATCCTATCCTATCCTCTCTCTCTCCCTCCCTCCCCCCCCCATCTCTCTCTCTCTCTCTAAACTGGTGTTCCTTGTAGGTGGGGGTAGATGGGCGGTTTAGAAATAGGAAGTAAAAATAAAAAACAAATAATTCTGACAAGCCCCTGACAACCGCTGGGCCAGAGAAGGGATTTTGGGTGGTTCTGTTAAACTGAATGGATCTCTCTCCGGGTGATATCCCTTTGCCAGCTGGGCTAAGATGCTTTCTGGGCAATGAGCCTCTTTGATGGGGTGACGTCATTGTCAAACCCCCCCCCCCCCTTTGTAAAGCAAAATAGCTCATCCATTTATTTATGGAGTCTTCATCCAGATGTGTGGCTGCTTCATTAACACCCAGACAGATGGGAAAATGCCACTGTCATTTCAAGTCACGGTTTAATTTTGCAAAAAGAAAACGAGCTTTCAGGTGGATTATTCCTTCCTCCTATAAATCAAAGTTGGCCTATCCCCCACCATTGTGCTAAACCAGAATCAATTTCATGGCCAGGGTTTGCATACTAATCTACGGTGAATTAAACCTGGTTTACTCAACTTAATTTTCTGCATTTGGGTTACATGGGTTTTTTTTTTCACACTTCCTTAGAATGAAAAATGAACGAAGAATCCAAAATGATGTAACCCTGCCATTTACCTGTAACTTTAAAAATAAATCAATAAATCAATAAAGGCATGGAAAGTTATCCTGCATAACACATACACACATACACACACACTAGCTGGCTACCCATATTTTGCTACGAAACTACCGGTATGTGATGGGGCTTAGCTTTTGGGGAGGAAAATAAGGGGGGAAAAAATTCTGCCTCTGCCTACCAGCATCCATTGGTATTCATCTGGCTAGCATCCTGTCAGCGTGTGAGAGACTTGAGGGCTGTTTGGAAATTGAAACAGTATTTGCTGTGTGAGCAAGAAGAAGACAGCAAGGAACCTGGGCGTGGCTTAGCTCAACTGTTCTGTACTAAAGCTGCTTGGTGCTCTGAAACTGAAATTGAAACAAACTCCTTTCCTCTGCTTGTGTTTTGCATTTGGAAGAGATTTCTTTCCAGGTGGGGAGGGGAAGTAGAACTCCTTAGCATCAGAGCGTGTTAATAATAATAATAATAATAATAATAATAATGGAAATACTCTAAATGCTCTGAGGGTCATTTCCAAAAATCCTTTCTTAGTGAGGGCCTAGAAGCCAAGAGGAACCTACGGGCCAAATTTCAAGTTTGTAGGCTTTACGGTTCTGGAGATTTTGTGATGGCTCATGAGTGGTCTTTTGTTTTTATATAAATAGATTATTCCGTGTCTGGCTGGGCAATTCTGGGAGTTGAAGTTCACATATTTTACAGTTGCTTTTGTTGTGAAACACGGGTTTATATCAGGATGAGTTTCAATTCCCATGTCTGTATCGAGTCTCCCATTTCATACCAATTTTTACTGACCTCCAAGGTGGATTGTACGAGATAATAAAGGAGAATTAGATGCTTCAATGTGGTTTTTAAAAACCGATTTCAATGCTTTTTACTGTTTTTATTGTTTTAACGTGTTTTTTAAATTTTATTTTAATGTTTTGAATTGTGAGTCGCCCAGAGTCGTTTGCCGAGATGGGATAGTTATATGGTAGAAATTAAATATATATATATATATATATACAAACACAAAATTGAGCTTTTTATCTTATCGGCCTCAGTGGATGCCGAAAAGAAATTAATGTCCCATTCTAAGACAGTGTTTCAATCTGGGCCACTTTGAAAATGGGTGTGGACTTCAACTCCCACAATGCCCCAGCCAGTTGCCTGGGGGATTCTGGGAGTTGAAGTCCACTCATCTTCAAAAGTGGCCAAAGTTGCAGAATGTTGTTTTTAAGGTGATCTTTCTCTAAATCCATGAAAACAGAACACAAGAAACGCATTATACTTGAAGTGTGAGTGAATGATCCCTGTCAATTTGAGAGATTAATTAAGAGTTGGATTCTTCTAAATTGGATTATTGTCTTAGCAGCCTTAACGGATTCCAGCAAAGCCTCTCACAATGGAGGCTTTTTCAATGCCAACAGTGGTGTTTGTCCAACCTAAGGGGCTGCCTGGCTATTTGGCTTGGTGTGGGGTGTGGCTTGGCCCACGTGCAAATTTAGACGCTATGCCACGTCTCAAATTTTAATTCTTCTTCTCTTTTGGTAGTGTATGAAGGGAAGAGAAGAGAGGAGAAGGGAAGGGAGAAGGGAAGGAGGAAGAGGAGAAGAAGGAGAAGAGGAAGAGAAGAGAAAAAAGGGAAGGGAGAAGGGAAGGGAAGGAAGGGGGGAGAGGAGAAGGAGGAAGAGAAGAGGAAAAAAGGGAAGGGAGGAGAAGCAAGAAGGGAAGGAAGAAGAGAAGGGGAGAGGAGAAAAGGGAGGAAAAGAAGGGAGGGGAAGGGGAGGGGAGGGAGAGGGGGAGGAGAAGGAGAAGAGGAAGAGAAGAGGAAAAAGAGGAGAAGAGAGAAGGGGAGAAGGGAGAAGAGGAGAAGGGAGGGAAAGGAAGGGGGAGAGGAGAAGGAGGAAGAGGAAAAAAAGGGGGAGAAGAGGAGAAGAAGAGAAAAAGAAGAGGACAAAAGGGAAGGGAAAAGAGAAGGGAGAAGGGAGGAGAAGGGAAGGGAGAAGGGAAGGAGAAGGAGGAAGAGGAAAAGAAGGGAAGGGAGAAGAAAGGAGAGGAGAGAAAAGAGGAAAAAGGGAAGGGAAAAGAGGAGAGGAATTTAGAATTATATAGTTATAATTAAAGATATGCAAATTATATAATTTATAAAAATAGAATATTGATTTACATTTGATTTCACAGGAAATCCTGGATCAGGCTGCAGGAAATCTAAGGATCTCTTTAGATTAATTAAGGAGAAATTTCCTAAAGTGAAGACAATTAACCAGTGGAACAGCTTGCCACCAGAAGTCATGGCAAGGTGCTCCATCCCTGGAGGTTTTGAAGAAGAGACTGGACAGCCATTTGTCTGGAATGGCCTAGGGTCTCCTGCTTGAGCACAGGGTGGACTAGAAGACCTCAAACGTCCCTTCCAGCTCTATTCTGATACAATTGTAGATCAGGCTTGGAGGTCTTGTGGCTGGAAGGTGAGCGTGCTGTAGCCGTGTACAGAATGGGCAATCAAAAATGGGTTTAAAAAGTCAAAATAGTAACCATCTAATTAAAAAAAACCTATTTTATTTGTGTCTCATGTAAAAAGGAGCAGAATTCAGTCAGATGCTGGCAGGGCGCTTGAGGTTTTTTTTAAAGATACCTTTGCAGGTGCAGAGATGGGATTGGTCGCACGGAAGCTCAGAAATCTTTCCTGGAGGTGACCTGCCGCCTAAATACATTCTAGACAATGTAAGAACAGGAGATAAGGTAATAAAAGAATAAATTGAGAGGCCAAGTTCAAAGGTCTGGAGCGCCATGCAATATAACACACTTGGGACAGGATAGAGGAGAATTTTATAGCCATTCGAGAGGTTAAAAAAACATGTTAAGCTTTCTGCAGAGAGTTCTTTGCTCTCTGGCTGTTTTGGTGCCCAAAAATTCAAGAAGGAGAAGAAGAAGAGGGGAGGGGGAGAAAGAAAAAGAGGAGGAGGAGAAGGAAGTGGGAGGAGGAGAGGAGGAGGAAGGAGGGGAGAGGAAAGAGCAGAAGGGGAGAAGGAAGAGGAGGAGGAGGAGGAGGAAGAGGGAGGAGAAAGGAGAAAGGAGGGGAAGAAGAAGAGCAGAAGGGGAGAAGAAGGAGGAGGAGGATGAAGGAAGAGGGAGGAGGAAAAGAGGAGAAAGGAGGGGAGAAGGAAGAGCAGAAGGGGAGGAGGAAGAGGAGGGAGAGAGAAAAAGAAAAAAGAGTTGAAGAAAGAAGAAATAAAAGAAACAGTGAACGTGAAAGAGAGGAGGAAGAGAAGAAAGAAAAAGAGGAAAAGAAAAAAAGAGAGAAGGAAGAAATTTAAGGCATGTATTATGACAGTCCTGGGTCACTTAATCACCATCTGTGACCTTTCCGGCTGGCATCCAAGAAGCAAAACCCGATGGGAAGCCTGATCTGGTTAATGACCATGATTCACTTAACAACCGCATGAATGCATCTTTCTCTTAACAGAGGCGCTCTCATTGTCTGGAGGATGAAATGGATCGGATGAAGCAGCATATATGGGTGGGCCTTGACTTACGACAACGATGGGGCCCCCAGATTTCCGTGCTAAGCAAGACAGTTGCTAAGTGAGCTGTGCCCCGTTCTGTGACCGTTTGTGGCTGCTTCAGTTCTTTAAGTGAATCATGTGGTCATTAAGCAAATCTGATTTTGGCTTTCACCAGCTAGGAAGATCACAAATGGGGAATCACATGACCCCCCCAGGATGCTGCCACTTTCGTAAATATGAAGTCGGTCCAAATTTTGATCACATGACTGTGGACACTGCTGCAATGGTCATAAGTTTGGGAAATAGGTCATAAGTCCAGTTTTTCAGTCACTAAACGAAGAGTTTAAGTGCAGGATTGTACTGCTGCCTTTAAAATAATGATATGCCCTGAAATTTAATTTGTCTTCCCGTTTTTCAATGCCTAATTTTGCTTAATCCTAGAGATGCTACAATGTCTCCAGATGAAATGGATCCGAAGTAACAAATAAAATAATAAAATAAAAATAAATAAATAAAATAAAATAAAAAACTAATAATAAAATAAATTAATAAAATAAAAAACTAATAAAATGAAAAATAAAAGAACTAATAAAACAAAATAAAATAACTAATAAAAGAAAATAACTAATAACTAATAAAATAAAATAATTAATAAAAGAAAATAAAATAAAATAAAAGAAATAACTAATAACTAATAAATAAAATAATAAAATAACTAATAAAATAAATAAATAAATAAGAAAATAACTATAAACTAATAAAATAATAACGTAATAAAATAAAATAACTAATAACTAATAAAATAAAATAAGTAATACTAATAAAATAAAATAAAATAAAATAAAATAAACACTAGTGTGGTACTGCAGGGGTGAAAATCCCCAGGAAAAGTTCAGTGGGATGGCCATTCTCGTGGCACCACGATGCCAGGGGTCATTCTGGTCAGCAGAGCCTAGAAATGCCAGCCAGCACTGGTTGGCTACTCCACCAATTTCTCAGGTTCTGGGGCCTTAAAACACATATTAACAGGGTCGGAAGGGACCTTGTAGGTCATCTAGCCCAACCCACCCCGCCCCACCCAAGCAAGTAATGCCCCCAAACCCCAGCTCACCTCCCTTACGCAAGTCTGAAACGGGGTGGGCATCCAGCTGGCACTTGCAACCACAATTGGCACATTGGCAGGG
>CM042836.1:2122957-2237957 GCA_023653725.1 Bungarus multicinctus
TCCCAACCAGGTTTTGGTAACACCTACCAGGTCCGCGGCCTCCTCCTGAACTAAATCATGGATCAGGGGAGCCTTGTTAACCACGGACCTGGCATTGCACAACAGCAGCCGGGTATTCAGGGCCTGAGAATCCAGACAACCAGGGCTGCAGGATGGGTATTTAGCACTTAAGGATAAAGAATCATCAGAATATTATAAGAGCTGGGAATGCTGGTATGACTAGATAGAACAAAAATAGAAAATATATTAGTAAATATTGTTGAATTGAAAAAGTGGCAGTAATTACATATTCGCAATAAGATGTATTTGAAAATATGACACCAACAATGATAACAAACAAGGAACCACAGACTGTTGATAATGGAATAGTTTGCTTTTATTTGTTCCTTTTTTATTTCCTTTTTTACTTTTTCAAGTTGTGTGTTTGTTGTTTTAGTTGTATAATCAATAAAGTTTGCTTTTTTTTAAAAAAAAGAGGATCTTAAAAAAAAAAAGATTGTAAGCTGCTCTGAGTGAAGCTGCCTTCCACAATTGACCGATGGGGATTTTGTCAATGCCGATGATGTTCAAATTCCAGATGTTTTGGAATTGCACCCAAGGCACTTAAATCACAATTATTTTTTCCATTCTTCCAAGATGTTCATGTAAGGTGTGTCAGTCGTTCCTCCCTTTTATGTTTATCTGCAATTTGGTTAAGCAAAGATTATGATGATATTGTCCAGTCAATCGTGTCCAATTCTTTGACAATTCCATGGAGCAAGTGGTGTCTCCACATCTTCTAATCTTGCACTACTTTTTTGAGTTGTCCCATGCTCTGGCCGGTGTTGGGCCATCCTGTTCTTTGGTGGCCCAGTGTGATGACCCAAAGGGTCGCGGCACAAAGGCAACACAGTCACATCAGCAAGAAGAGTCCTTTTATTATCTCCAACTTTGCCCCCAATGTCCAGGTGACCTTCAGACTGGAGAAAAACTCTCTCAGGAACAACAAATGGGATTTTAAATAAGGGGTTTTAGAATTGATTGGTTGGGGTATGAAAAATTTGGCTTATTTTTAATCGGGGGTTTTAATTTTTTAAATGGCAGCCTATAATTTAATTCTCTTTTAATTGTATTTGTATTTGTAATTTATATATATTTTAGTTGGCTGTTCACCACTCTGAGTCCTTCGGGAGAAAGGCGGTATATAAAACTATTTAATAAATAAATAAAATAAATAAATAAACCTTTGGCTACAGAAAATTAAGTCCAAAACAAGGTACACACAAACTATAACTTACAAGCCCAAACTGAAGTTTGACAAGGCAGGAGAAGGAATTTCAGACTTGAAAGCACGGCAAAACTCACACAGTTGGGAAGACGCCAGGAACCCAGATAAGCCTCGATGATACCAGATAATTCACGATTAGATCCCAACAACTTGCTGCGTTGCAGCTTCCTTTTTTATACGCTGTGTTCCCGGTTGCAGCTAATGAAGGGAATCAGGGCCCTTTCCTCCCCCGTAAGCCATGCAACCCACGTTGCTCCCTTCTCCCTTCGTTCCTCCTTTCATTCCTAGGATGAAGAGGGGGGTGGGCCTGAGTCTTCCTCCAAATTCCCTCTCCCTTGTTCTACCTCTTCCCTGCTCTGCCCCGCCGGACTTTGCCCTTCCCCAGTTTCTTCCACAGCGAACGGAGCCACACTCCCCCTCCCTGTCAGCTGCTCGAGCTCTTCCTCCAAATCAGATTCCGACGGGCATGACACCTGGTTTCCTTTTTTTAACCGCTATTTTTTCCCAACATAATTGCTTTCTCCGGTGAATTCCCCCTGCATGACGTGGCCAAAATAAGTGAGGCACGTTTTTGTGTGTTTTGCATTCCAGTGACAGGTCTCGTGTTATGTGCTCCCGGACTTGATTGCTGCTCACCTTTGCTGTTCAAGGATAAGCAAATATATTACGAATGATATAAATCCATAACCTGTTTTGTGGTTAAGTTTGTTTTTGCATATTACATAAAGTTAACTAACTCTATAGTGTAAACTGCATTATTTGGTGTAGCTTGTTGATCAAACCTATATGGTTATGGTTGAAACAGCACATTATGGTTAGCCAAACCATGGCATCTTTGGGCAGAAAGTGATTCGACTAAGATAGGTGAGGTTTGGGTAATAGTTAAAATAATTATATGGACAGAGTATTATTGCTCAGAATATGTACCCATTCATTCATCCAACTATATCTTCTATCATTTCACTCTCTCACTCTCTCTCTCTCTCTCATTCTTTTTCTCTCTCCCTCCCTCCCTTTCTTTCTCTCATTCTCTTTCTCATTCTTTCTTCCTCATTCTCTTTTTCTCTCATCTATCTATCTATCTATCTATCTATCTATCCATACATCCATACAACAATTTACGTACATACCTACCTACCTATCATCTATCTATAGTTGCTATGGATGACTGTCTATCTATCTATCTATCTATCTATCTATATCTAATCTATCATCTATCTAATCTATCCTGTTTCTCTCATTCTCTCTTTCATTCTCCCCCCCCCTCTCATCTGTCTGTCTGTCTATCTATCTATCTATCTATCTATCTATCTATCTATCTATCTATCTATCTATCTATCTAATTCATACATCCATACAACTATCTACATACCTACCTATCATCTATCTATAGTCATTATGGTGACTCTGTCTGTCTATCTATCTATTCATCCATTTATCTTCTCTCCATCCATCCATCCAATCTCTCTCGTTCTCATTCTTTCTCTCATTCTCTTTCTCTCCCCCCTCATTATCTGTCTGTCTGTCTGTCTGTCTGTCTGTCTGTCTGTCTATCTATCTATCTATCTATCTATCTATCTATCTATCTATCTATCTATCTATCTATCTATCTATCTATCCTATCCTATCCTCTCTCTCTCCCTCCCTCCCCCCCCCCATCTCTCTCTCTCTCTCTAAACTGGTGTTCCTTGTAGGTGGGGGTAGATGGGCGGTTTAGAAATAGGAAGTAAAAATAAAAAACAAATAATTCTGACAAGCCCCTGACAACCGCTGGGCCAGAGAAGGGATTTTGGGTGGTTCTGTTAAACTGAATGGATCTCTCTCCGGGTGATATCCCTTTGCCAGCTGGGCTAAGATGCTTTCTGGGCAATGAGCCTCTTTGATGGGGTGACGTCATTGTCAACCCCCCCCCCCCTTTGTAAAGCAAAATAGCTCATCCATTTATTTATGGAGTCTTCATCCAGATGTGTGGCTGCTTCATTAACACCCAGACAGATGGGAAAATGCCACTGTCATTTCAAGTCACGGTTTAATTTTGCAAAAAGAAAACGAGCTTTCAGGTGGATTATTCCTTCCTCCTATAAATCAAAGTTGGCCTATCCCCCACCATTGTGCTAAACCAGAATCAATTTCATGGCCAGGGTTTGCATACTAATCTACGGTGAATTAAACCTGGTTTACTCAACTTAATTTTCTGCATTTGGGTTACATGGGGTTTTTTTTTCACACTTCCTTAGAATGAAAAATGAACGAAGAATCCAAAATGATGTAACCCTGCCATTTACCTGTAACTTTAAAAATAAATCAATAAATCAATAAAGGCATGGAAAGTTATCCTGCATAACACATACACACATACACACACACTAGCTGGCTACCCATATTTTGCTACGAAACTACCGGTATGTGATGGGGCTTAGCTTTTGGGGAGGAAAATAAGGGGGGAAAAAATTCTGCCTCTGCCTACCAGCATCCATTGGTATTCATCTGGCTAGCATCCTGTCAGCGTGTGAGAGACTTGGGGGCTGTTTGGAAACTGAAACAGTATTTGCTGTGTGAGCAAGAAGACAGCAAGGAACCTGGGCGTGGCTTAGCTCAACTGTTCTGTACTAAAGCTGCTTGGTGCTCTGAAACTGAAATTGAAACAAACTCCTTTCCTCTGCTTGTGTTTTGCATTTGGAAGAGATTTCTTTCCAGGTGGGGAGGGGAAGTAGAACTCCTTAGCATCAGAGCGTGTTAATAATAATAATAATAATAATAATAATAATGGAAATACTCTAAATGCTCTGAGGGTCATTTCCAAAAATCCTTTCTTAGTGAGGGCCTAGAAGCCAAGAGGAACCTACGGGCCAAATTTCAAGTTTGTAGGCTTTACGGTTCTGGAGATTTTGTGATGGCTCATGAGTGGTCTTTTGTTTTTATATAAATAGATTATTCCGTGTCTGGCTGGGCAATTCTGGGAGTTGAAGTTCACATATTTTACAGTTGCTTTTGTTGTGAAACACGAGTTTATATCAGGATGAGTTTCAATTCCCATGTCTGTATCGAGTCTCCCATTTCATACCAATTTTTACTGACCTCCAAGGTGGATCGTACGAGATAATAAAGGAGAATTAGATGCTTCAATGTGGTTTTTAAAAACCGATTTCAATGCTTTTTACTGTTTTTATTGTTTTAACGTGTTTTTTAAATTTTATTTTAATGTTTTGAATTGTGAGTCGCCCAGAGTCGTTTGCCGAGATGGGATAGCTATATGGTAGAAATTAAATATATATATATATATATATATCTATATACAAACACAAAATTGAGCTTTTTATCTTATCGGCCTCAGTGGATGCCGAAAAGAAATTAATGTCCCATTCTAAGACAGTGTTTCAATCTGGGCCACTTTGAAAATGGGTGTGGACTTCAACTCCCACAATGCCCCAGCCAGTTGCCTGGGGGATTCTGGGAGTTGAAGTCCACTCATCTTCAAAAGTGGCCAAAGTTGCAGAATGTTGTTTTTAAGGTGATCTTTCTCTAAATCCATGAAAACAGAACACAAGAAACGCATTATACTTGAAGTGTGAGTGAATGATCCCTGTCAATTTGAGAGATTAATTAAGAGTTGGATTCTTCTAAATTGGATTATTGTCTTAGCAGCCTTAACGGATTCCAGCAAAGCCTCTCACAATGGAGGCTTTTTCAATGCCAACAGTGGTGTTTGTCCAACCTAAGGGGCTGCCTGGCTATTTGGCTTGGTGTGGGGTGTGGCTTGGCCCCACGTGCAAATTTAGACGCTATGCCACGTCTCAAATTTTAATTCTTCTTCTCTTTTGGTAGTGTATGAAGGGAAGAGAAGAGAGGAGAAGGGAAGGGAGAAGGGAAGGAGGAAGAGGAGAAGAAGGAGAAGAGGAAGAGAAGAGAAAAAAGGGAAGGGAGAAGGGAAGGGAAGGAAGGGGGGAGAGGAGAAGGAGGAAGAGAAGAGGAAAAAAGGGAAGGGAGGAGAAGCAAGAAGGGAAGGAAGAAGAGAAGGGGAGAGGAGAAAAGGGAGAAAAGAAGGGAGGGGAAGGGGAGGGGAGGGAGAGGGGGAGGAGAAGGAGAAGAGGAAGAGAAGAGGAAAAAGAGAAGAGAGAAGGGGAGAAGGGAGAAGAGGAGAAGGGAGGGAAAGGAAGGGGGAGAGGAGAAGGAGGAAGAGGAAAAAAGGGGAGAAGAGGAGAAGAAGAGAAAAAGAAGAGGACAAAAGGGAAGGGAAAAGAGAAGGGAGAAGGGAGGAGAAGGGAAGGGAGAAGGGAAGGAGAAGGAGGAAGAGGAAAAGAAGGGAAGGGAAGGGAGAAGAAAGGAGAGGAGAGAAAAGAGGAAAAAGGGAAGGGAAAAGAGGAGAGGAATTTAGAATTATATAGTTATAATTAAAGATATGCAAATTATATAATTTATAAAAATAGAATATTGATTTACATTTGATTTCACAGGAAATCCTGGATCAGGCTGCAGGAAATCTAAGGATCTCTTTAGATTAATTAAGGAGAAATTTCCTAAAGTGAAGACAATTAACCAGTGGAACAGCTTGCCACCAGAAGTCATGGCAAGGTGCTCCATCACTGGAGGTTTTGAAGAAGAGACTGGACAGCCATTTGTCTGGAATGGCCTAGGGTCTCCTGCTTGAGCACAGGGTGGACTAGAAGACCTCAAACGTCCCTTCCAGCTCTATTCTGATACAATTGTAGATCAGGCTTGGAGGTCTTTGTGGCTGGAAGGTGAGCGTGGCTGTAGCCGTGTACAGGAATGGGCAATCAAAAATGGGTTTAAAAAGTCAAAATAGTAACCATCTAATTAAAAAAAAACCTATTTTATTTGTGTCTCATGTAAAAAGGAGCAGAATTCAGTCAGATGCTGGCAGGGCGCTTGAGGTTTTTTTTAAAGATACCTTTGCAGGTGCAGAGATGGGATTGGTCGCACGGAAGTTCAGAAATCTTTCCTGGAGGTGACCTGCCGCCTAAATACATTTCTAGACAATGTAAGAACAGGAGATAAAGGTAATAAAAGAATAAATTGAGAGGCCAAGTTCAAAGGTCTGGAGCGACATGCAATATAACACACTTGGGACAGGATAGAGGAGAATTTTATAGCCATTCGAGAGGTTAAAAAAACATGTTTAAGCTTTTCTGCAGAGAGTTCTTTGCTCTCTGGCTGTTTTGGTGCCAAAAATTCAAGAAGGAGAAGAAGAAGAGGGGGAGGGGGAGAAAGAAAAAGAGGAGGAGGAGAAGGAAGTGGGAGGAGGAGAGGAGGAGGAAGGAGGGGAGGAGGAAGAGCAGAAGGGGAGAAGGAAGAGGAGGAGGAGGAGGAGGAAGAGGGAGGAGAAAAGGAGAAAGGAGGGGAAGAAGAAGAGCAGAAGGGGAGAAGGAAGGAGGAGGAGGAGAAGGAAGAGGGAGGAGGAGAAGAGGAGAAAGGAGGGGAGAAGGAAGAGCAGAAGGGGAGGAGGAAGAGGAGGAGGAGAAAAAGAAAAAAAGAGTTGAAGAAAGAAGAAATAAAAGAAACTGAACGTGAAAGAGAGGAGGAAGAGAAGAAAGAAAAAGAGGAAAAGAAAAAAAGAGAGAAGGAAGAAATTTAAAGGCATGTATTTATGACAGTCCTGGGGTCACTTAATCACCATCTGTGACCTTTCCGGCTGGCATCCAAGAAGCAAAACCCGATGGGGAAGCCTGATCTGGTTAATGACCATGATTCACTTAACAACCGCATGAATGCATCTTTCTCTTAACAGAGGCGCTCTCATTGTCTGGAGGATGAAATGGATCGGATGAAGCAGCATATATGGGTGGGCCTTGACTTACGACAACGATGGGGCCCCAGATTTCCGTTGCTAAGCAAGACAGTTGCTAAGTGAGCTGTGCCCCGTTCTGTGACCGTTTGTGGCTGCTTCAGTTCTTAAGTGAATCATGTGGTCATTAAGCAAATCTGATTTTGGCTTTCACCAGCTAGGAAGAGTCACAAATGGGGAATCACATGACCCCCCCAGGATGCTGCCACTTTCGTAAATATGAAGTCGGTCCAAATTTTGATCACATGACTGTGGACACTGCTGCAATGGTCATAAGTTTGGAAATAGGTCATAAGTCCAGTTTTTCAGTCACTAAACGAAGAGTTTTAAGTGCAGGATTGTACTGCTGCCTTTAAAATAATGATATGCCCTGAAATTTAATTTTTCCCGTTTTTCAATGCCTATTTTTGCTTAATCCTAGAGATGCTACAATTGTCTCCAGGATGAAATGGATCAGAAGTAACAAAATAAAATAATAAAATAAAAATAAAATAAATAAAATAAAATAAAAAACTAATAATAAAATAAATTAATAAAATAAAAAACTAATAAAATGAAAAATAAAATAACTAATAAAACAAAATAAAATAACTAATAAAATAAAATAACTAATAACTAATAAAATAAAATAATTAATAAAATAAAATAAAATAAAAAATAAAATAAAATAACTAATAACTAATAAAATAAAATAATAAAATAACTAATAAAATAAATAAAATAAAATAATAAAATAACTAATAACTAATAAAATAAATAAAGTAATAAAATAAAATAACTAATAACTAATAAAATAAAATAAGTAATAACTAATAAAATAAAATAAAATAAAATAAAATAAACACTAGTGTGGTACTTGCAGGGGTGAAAATTCCCCAGGAAAAGTTCAGTGGGATGGCCATTCTCGTGGCACCACGATGCCAGGGGTCATTCCTGGTCAGCAGAGCCTAGAAATGCCAGCCAGCACTGGTTGGCTACCTCCACCAATTTCTCAGGTTTGGGGCTTAACACATTATTAACAGGGTCGGAAGGGACCTTGTAGGTCATCTAGCCCAACCCCCCCGCCCCCAACCAAGCAAGTAATGCCCCCAAACCCCAGCTCACCTCCCTTACGCAGTCTGAAACGGGGTGGGCATCCAGCCTGGCACCTTGCAAACCACAATTGGCACCTTTGCAGGGGCTTCTGTGCAAAAGGCACGAGGGATGGCGCAAGCGGAGAGGTACCCCTTTCCCAGGTCCCACCTGGGGGCAGAGACGCCTGCCGCCCCCCCTCTCCACCCTCTCTGCCACTTCCGGCCGTCTTGTCCCCCCCCCCCCAAAATACACCAAGCCGCCGGAGGACAGCGAGGGATTCCCGCAGCCGGAGCCGCACAGGTGGGACAATCCAGCGCTTTTGCAACCTGGCGCCCGCGAGCGGCACCTCCTGCCACAGTCCGTCCGTCCGTCCCCCCCCGCTTGCTTCCCACGCTGGGCGGGCGGTGCCCGTTGGTGTAGGGGGTGGGGGCTTCCTCTCGCGGGAACAGGCGGGAAGGGTGGTGCCCGCGGCGGCGAGCCCCGACTCCAAGTCCCATGGTTCCCCGCTGAAGCGGGCTGCTGCGGCGCGGGGAGGGAGGGACCCCCCCGCTCAACCCAGGCGACCCCCTTTGTGTGCCGCGGCGGGGGCGCCTCCCCCACCCTTTCTCTTCTCTTCCTCCGCCTCTTCCTCCTCCTCCTTCTATTCCTCTGCCGGCGTGCCAGCAGCTCCAGGGCCCGGCGTGGGGGGGGGGAGGCTCGGCTTCCTCCCTTCCTCCCCTCACCCCTCACCCCGGCCTGGCCCTGTGCCCGTGGCGCCCATGCGGCTGCAGCCCCCGCCAGCCCCTCGCCCCGGTGCCAGGAGGATGCTGGCCGCCTCCTCTCCGCGAGCCGCCAGCCGCAAGGGAGCCGAGAGCCGCTACCCGCTGCACGCGCTGGTCTGGCACGATCGCCCCGCCGAGCTGGAGAGGATGCTCAGCGGCGGACAGCAGGTGGGTCTTGGCGGTGGCTGGGGTGGGGTGGGGGGGGCGAGGAGGTCGCGGGCCGGGGGTCTCTGCAGAAAGAGAGAGGAGGGGGGAGAGGCGTTGCAGGGCTCGCCTTCCTCTTCCTCTTCCTCCTCCTCCTCCTCTTTCCGCACTCCAAGGACCATGGTGCAGGGCCGCGGTGAGGGGCACGCGGAGGCATCCAGAGGGCGAGGTAGGGCGACCCCCGCGGGGATTTCTCCCCCCCCCACTTTAAAGCGGGTGGGGAGGGGGGCGTCGCGACCCCTCCCCTGCGCTCTTGCAAAGGGCCTTCATTCGTTCAGCATCTTCGCTGGGGCGGGGGAGGATGGGGAGGGGGGGTCAGCAGCCTCATCCTTTGCCCGCTCTAGTATCTCTGCCTGCCGCTCCCCGCCCCCTCCCCGCACCGCCTGCCTGCTGCTCCCCACGTCAGATTAGATACAGATGTTGGAAAGGGATCTTAAAGGTCGTCTAGTCCAACCTCTTGGGTCCTTGGGCAGCCCCCCTCTCCCTTCTACCTCCGCCTCTTTTTTTGGGGGGGGGGTTGCCTTTGTCCAGAGTTCCTTCCTTGTCCAGCGGCTGCCCTTCCTTTCCCTCCTGACTGACTGCTACCCCCTTCCAAAAAATACCCCCCCCATACACACTGGGCAGGTGGAATTCCAGGTGGGACCCCCCCCATGTGAATTTAAGATCGAAACCCCCCTTAAAACAATAGAGGGGATATTTGGGTGGGGGGGTGGACCACTTTCTCCCTGTCCCAGGTCAGCGGTCCAAACAACTAGAAGTAGTCCTCGACTTAACAACGGATCGCTTAGCGACCGTTCAAAATGTCAACGAGCCTGGAAGGAAAAAACGAACCCTTAACGACCGTTGTGGGCCTCTCCGTGGTCACCTGGTCTGACTTCAGGCGCTTGGCAACTGGCTCGCAGTTACGACGGTCTCAGGGTTACGCGATCCCCTTTGGAAACCTTCTCGACAAGTCAGTTGGGGGGGGGGAAATTGGATCCGCTTAAGGGCCGCGTGACTATTTGAACAACAGCAGTGATCCACTTAAGGACCGGGGAAAGGGGGGCAAGAAAAGTGGTCAAACAGGGCAAAAACCCCACACTTCATGGATTTCTCACTTAGCAACGATCTAAATGGTGGGCTCGATTGGGGTCGGAAATTGAACAACAGCAGTGATCCACTTAAGGACGGGGGGAAGGGGGGCAAGAAAAGTGGTCAAACAGGGCAAAAACCCCACACTTCATGGATTTCTCACTTAGCAACGATCTAAATGGTGGGCTCGATTGGGGTCGGAAATTGGGTTTTTCCGGTGGGCCTGGTTGTTGCCGCTGTTCTTGGCTTCAAAGACTCCTGTCCAAGAGCAGTCTACCTCTTGACCAATAGCTTATTGGGCTGATCCCTGCAGGTTTTTAAGAAAAGACCAGACAGTTCCTTCTCTGAAATGGTCTAGGTGGCCTGCTTGAGCAGGGGGCTGGACTAGAAGACCTCCAAGGATCCCCTCCAACTCTGTTGATCTGACCTTCCTTCCTTCCTTCCTTCCTTCCTTCCTTCCTTCCTTCCTTCCTTACTTCCGGAGGCTTTCAAGAAGAGACTGGACTGCCATCTCTCAGAAATAGTCTAGGGGCTCCTGCATGGGCATGGGGTTGGATTAGATGACCTCGGAGGTCCCTTCCAACTCTATTATTCTGCTCTTCTTCCTTCCTTCCTTCCTTCCTTCCTTCCTTCCTTCCTTCCTTCTTTCCTTCTTTCCTTCCTCCCTTTCCTTCTTTCCTTCCTTCCTTCCTTCTTCCCTTCCTTCCTTCCCACTGGAAGTTTTTAAGAAGAGACTGGACAGCCATTTGTCTGAAACGGTACCGGTTCTCCTGCTTGAGCAGGGGACTGGACTAGATGACCTCCGAGGTCCCTTCCAGCTCTATTCTGATTGATGGATAGCCTTTGGAGGCCACTTGTGATGTTCTCTGTTGCTTCTAACAGCAAAATTTCTGAATTTAGCTTCGCTCGAGGACCCAACCAAACCTTTTTACAGGTACAGTAATCCTCGACTTACAACAGTTCATTTAGTGACTGTTCAAAGTTACGACGGCACTGAAAAAAAGTGACTTACGACCGTTCGTTCACCTTTACAACTACTGCAACGTTCCTGTTGTCGTGTGTTCAAAATGCGGACGCTTGGCAACTGACTCACGTTTACGACGGTGGCAGCCGTCCCGGGGTTGTGTGATCCCCTGTTGCGACCTTGTGATGGGGATGAAGCCGGATTCACATAACAACCACGTGACTCACTTAACAACTGCCCTAACGACGATGGCAAGAAAGGTCGCAAATGAAGCGAAACGCAAGTCTCTCGCTCAGCAATGGGAATTTGGGGCACCATTGAATTAGAATTAGAATTCAATTTTATTGGCCACGTGTTATTGGACACACAAGGAATTTGTCTTGGTGCAAATGCTCTCTGAGGTCGGAAGTCAAGGACTTCCTGTGTCGGGTAAAACGCTTAATATTAGTTATTTGTTTGTGATATACTAGCTGGATACTCGTGCTTTGCTACAAAACTTATGTGGTCGGGCTTAGTTTTTGGGGAGGAAAATAAAGGGGGAAAAAATTCTGCCTCTGCCTACCAGCATCCATCGGTATTCATCTGGCTAGCCTCCTGTCAGTGTGTGAGAGAGTTGAGGGCTGTTTGGAAACTGAAAGAGTATTTGCTGTGCGAACAAGAAGGAGACAGCAAGGAGCTTGGGCGGGGCTTAGCTCAACCATTCTGCACTAAAGCTGGTTGCTGCTGTGAAAGTGAAAGTGAAACTCCTCTGCTGGTGTTTTGCATCTGAAAGAGATTTCTTTCCAGGTGGGGAGGGGGAGTAGAACTTCTAAGCATCAGAGCCTGTTAATAATAATAATAATAATAATAATAATATAGGAAATACTCTAAATGCTCTGAGGGTCATTTGGAAAAATCCTTTCTTAGTGAGGGCCTAGAAGCCAAGAGGAACAGACATGCCAAATTTCAAGTTTGTAGGCTTTACGATTCTGGAGATTTTGTGATGATGCGTGAGCGGTATTTCGCATTTTTATATATAGAAGAAAGAAGAAGAGGAGGAGGAAGAAGAGGAGGAGGAGGAAGAGGAGGAGGAAGAAGAGGAGGAGGAGGAAGAAGAGGAGGAAGAGGAGGAGGAAGAAGAAGAAGAAGAAAAAGAGGAGGAGGAAGAGGAAGAAGAGGAGGAGGAAAAGGAGGAGGAGGAAGAGGAGGAGGAAGAAGAGGAGGAAGAGGAGGAAAAAGAAGGAGAAGAAGATTATTATTTCTTTGACTTCCATGCCAGGTGTCTTGTCTAAAACTTTACCTTGCTAGAGAGTTGGGGAGAACGGTCTTCCAGGCGAAGGTCAAGACCTGCCAGCCTTGGGCTGACTGTGTTGTCTAAAGCAGGGCCGCCAACCTTTTGGACCTCAGGGACCACCAAACTCATAATTTTAAATCCCGCAGACCACAAATAGGAATTTTGACTGATGGTGGCTTGCTGACATTGGTGGGAAAGTCAGTCCCCTATTCCAGAGCTGCAGTAATCACAGGACTGACTCTTTGGTCATCCCGGAGTAGCTCCTCCTCCACCCGGGTACAATGGCCTGCCATGGGCTGGAGCAGCTGCTCTGGGATGACCACAGGGTCCATCCTGTGACTACTACAGCTCTGGAATATGGGGACCGACTTTCCCACCAATGTCAGCAAGCCACCCTGGGGCAGATTTCCCTCCCCTGCCATTAGTCTTACCTTCCAGTTCCAACGCGTAGCTCTACTCAACGTAAGGTTTGCACCCACTGAAGGGTGGGGGCCAGCAGGTGGGTGGCTCAGCCTTGTGTTCCCATGCAGCCTGGATTAATTGCTTTGGGGGGGAGTGCTTTGGGGGTGACATTTCTCTGAGGACCACCAAAATTTTCTCACGGACCACGGACCACCAGTGGTTGGCAACCACTGGTCTAAAGACCGAGCCTCCATATTTAGCAGCAGTATACCTGCGAGGAATGGAAGGTGGGAAGCCGCAGACAGGCTAAATCCAGAATGGGGAACCAATTCCTCCCATTCAGCTGTGGTGGCATTGCCCATCGTTGGCTTCATGCCCGCAGTGTAACTTCCTTACGGTTCGGAAATCCTGGCTTATTGGCAAGCCGCGTTTCAGCAAACCACGACGTGGCATCCTGGGTGAACCCAGGACGAGGCGAATCATTAGAGCACCGTTCTCATCCGTGCAAACCCACCCCTGGAGTTACACCGGACAGGTAATCCTCAACTTACCCCCTGTTAAGTGCAAAGTTACAACGGCTCTGCAAAGGGACGTACTACCAGTCCTCTCACTTACGACCCCGTGGTAGCATCCTCAGGGTTACATGGCCAAAATTCAGGCGATTGGCATCCATCGTGTATTTCTGATGCTTGCAGCATCCCGGCGTCATATGTTGGCCCTTTGTGACCTTCCCAGATGGCCGTATTTGCTTAACGACTGTGCGACCGCAGCGATTCATTTACTAACTGGGGGGGGGGCGGCGAAAAGGTCGTAAAATGAGGCAGGCCTCACTTAAACAACCAACGGAAATTCCAGCTTCAATTATGGTCGGAAGTCAAGGATTACCTGTGCGTGGATCGAAAAATGTAAGCTTTAGATCAAGAGGACTAGCACCAATGTGATTCCTTGTTGAGCGGAGTTGAGTTCGGGGGGACGGGGTTGGACTAGATGACCTACAAGGTCCCTTCCAACTCTGTTCATCTAATCTAATCTTTTGAGTTCCGCCTCCCGTGACCGGCAGAGATACTGGGATTGACTTCCCATAAGACAATTAACACAATTGTTGTTTTCCTGGGGCTCCTCTCCCTGCTGGGAGGGGAAAACAGACTTACCCAGCGGTGCAGGCTTCCCGGATGATCTCTAGGGATCCCTTTTCCCCACAATGCCAGAGTCAGGGCCCTGGATCATCCGGGGAATAAATAAAACCCCAACCTGTGTTCTGTTGTTGGCTTCCTGCTCGCCTCTGCTCTTGCTCTGTATATGTGTGTGTGATTTGTCTGTGTTGTATGAGGATTTGCCATGCCCGCTTTGGTTTGGCCGGGGTTGTGTGTCAACACGGTTGTGTGTCAACACGGAAAATCCTGGGTTTGCATAGGTCGTATTTGCCATTGGGGAGGGAAGCCCAGGCAGTCTGTGTGTGTGTGTGTGTGTTTTGTGGAGGGAGGGGTTTGTCGGCCCTCTTTTGAGGGTTTGGGAGAAAGTCACAATCATGATGGACGTGCCTGAAATGCAGAATGGCATGACAGAGGCTGGGTTGAGATGTTTTGTCACGGCAATGTTTAAAAAGTGCAGCCACCAGCATCACAAAACAAATATGGAAAGAGAAGTGAGGTGGGGGGGCTCAGATGACAACAACATGGTTGTTAATCTTGGCTCTAAATAGTTGAAGCCCGACTGTCCTAGGTCCCATTAGAATTTCTTTCTTTCTTTCTTTCTTTCTTTCTTTCTTTCTTTCTTTCTTTCTTTCTTTCTTTCTTTCTTTCTTTCTTCTTTCTTTCTTTCTTTCTTCCTTCCTTCCTTTCTTCCTCTCTCTCTCTTTCCATCCCTCCCTTCCTTCATTTCCTTCCTTCCTTCCTTCCTTCCTCCCTCCCTTCCTCCCTTCTTCCCTCCCTCCCTCTGATTCCCATCTCCTTCCCTATTCCAATTACCTTCCTTCCTTCCTTCCTTCCTTCCACTTCCTTCCTTCCTTCCTTCTTCCCTCCCTCCCTCTGATTCCCATCTCCTTCCCCTTTCCAATTACCTTCCTTCCTTCCTTCCTTCCTTCCTTCCTTCCACCTTCCCTCCCTCCCTCTGATTCCCATCTCCTTCCCCATTCCAATTACCTTCCTTCCTTCCTTCCTTCCTTCCTTCCTTCCTTCCTTCCTTCCTTCCTTCCTTCCTTCCTTCCTTCCTTCCACCCTTCTTCCCTCCCTCCCTCTGATTCCCCTTTCCAATTACCTTCCTCCCTCCCTTCCTTCCTTCCATCCACTTCCTTCCTTCCTTCCTTCCTTCCTTCCTTCCTTCCTTCCTTCCTTCCACCCTTCTTCCCTCCCTCCCTCTGATTCCCATCTCCTTCCCCTTTCCAATTACCTTCCTCCCTCCCTTCCTTCCTTCCATCCACTTCCTTCCTTCCTTCCTTCCTTCCTTCCACTTCCTTCCTTCTTTCCACTTCCTTCCTTCTTTCCTCCCTCTGATTCCCTTCTCTTTCCCTATTCCAACTTCCTAACTCCTTCCTTCCTCCCTCCCTCCCCCACACTGCCTCCCCCCTCCCCCCCCTTCCCGGACAGACACATATTTCAGAAGGGGTTTATTTTGCAGGAACTTACAGATCCGTGCTGGATGATCTGTTTTGGCATGTTCTGTTTAAGTTTTTAGAATTGTGCAATCTGGAGGAGCCACATGGAGCTTGGAGTCCAACGCTGACCCTTGCCAAGTTCAGTAGCCAGCCTGGAAAGGTGCCAGGACCTCGTTTTGATCACCCAATATTGACATCCTGGCTGACCTCAAAAGGCTCAGTGGTATTGGATCTGTTTAGTACTTGGAAGGGAGACCACTAAGAGATCCCAGGTGTGTGACCTAGGCTGGAAATCAAGGGACCAGTTTTTGGGAAAGAAATTTATTTGTTTCCCAACTAGAAATGTCTAAGTTGTTACAATCTGGTGGAAACTGTACATCTGTACACACCTTAACACCTGTGGACTTCAACTCCCAGAATTCCCCAGCCAGCCAGCAATTCCACAGGTCTTAAAGGGGCCATGTTTCAGAAACATTAAATTTATCCATAGCAAACAATAACAAAATTTGCTGTGCTCACTTTATTATGGGGTCTACCTGGTCGGACTGGTTCTATAGAACCAGTTGTTATGATTCTGCCCAGTTCGGAGAACCAGCAAATCACGCCACTGGCTGGCCCCTCCCCACCCTTCCCCACCCATTCACTCCTTACCTGGCATGTGCGCCATCAAACTTGCCTGCTAAGTTGCTATTTTTCCTTTTTCCGACTATCAGCTGTTTCACTATGCAGAGAGATTAACTAGAAAGCAGGAAATGGTTGGATTTCTTGCTTTCTGGCTAATCTAAAAGCAGAGCTGAACCTTCCTTAGGACCAAAGCTTTTATTATTCAGTGCAGACTCAGGTAGCCGATGCCAGAAAGGTAGATCTCTGAGTGAGTCTGATTCTGCGAGCAACTCAATCTGCCTGCCTGCTTTTCCCGATTTTGGGTAAAAGTTGCTCTTTTTTAAAATAAAAAATTCAATATTTACATACATGGTGTGTTGTGAGTTAATTTTGTGAGTTTGCTCGCAAGCAAATTTTGTGTGACAGACTCAGATAGCAGATTGCAGATAGATAGATCTCTGAATGAATCTGTGATTCTGTGAGCAACTCAATCTGCCTGCCTGCTTTGCCCGATTTTGAGTAAAAGTTGCTCTTTTTTATTTAAAAAAATCAATATTTACATAAATATTTACATAGAAGCCACACCTAGCCAGATACATGACCACCAAGCCACACACAGTCAGCAAGCCACGCCCACCCAGTCATATGACCACCAAGCCACGCCCACAAATTAGGCCACACCCACAGAACCGGTTGTTAAGACATTTGAATCCCACCCCTGGGTGGGGGTCCTTCCTGCTGATTTTAGCATGGTGTACCCCAAACTCAGCAAAAAAACCATTGCTAAATAATACGGCTCTAAAAATCCCAAAATTCGGAAGGTGACTCTTGCAAATTATATCCAGGAAGTCCCCGACATTACAACCACACAATCGAGCCCAAAATTTCGGTGGTGAAGTGAGACATCGGTCAAGTGAGCTTTGCCCCCATTTTACAACCCTTTCTTGCCTCTGTCATTAAGTGAATCATTGCAGTCGGTAAGTTGGTCACCCGGTCGTTCAGTGAATCAGGCTTCCCTCCCCTTGACTTGGCTTATCAGAAGGTCGTAAAAGGGGAACGTGTGACTCCGGGAACATGGCGAGCATCATAAATATGAGCCAGTTGCCAAGCGGTCTGAATTTGGATCATGTTTGACCATGGGGAAGCTGCAACCGTCATAAGTACATGCCAGTTGCCAAGCGGTCTGAATTCTAAGCATCTAAATTTTGATCCCGTGACCATGGGAATGCTGCAATGGTCATATTATGCCCCTCTCGGAGGAGGAAGACGACCAGCTGAGACAGAGAGAGGGAATGTGGCTCGGTTGGCTGTGGAAGAAACTGGGGAAGAGCAAAGTCCAGCTGGGCAGAGCAGGGAGGAGGTAGAACAAGGGAGAGGGGGTCCAGAGGAAGACCCAGGCCTGAACTGCCATTTGTCAGAAATGGTGTAAGGTTTCCTGCTTGGACGGGGTGGGGGCGGGTTGGACTAGATGACCTACAAGGTCCCTTCCAACTCTGATTATCTGTTATCTGTTAACCTCCTGTTCAGGCATGGAAACCCCTATACCATTTCAGACAGTCCAATCTCTTCTTGAAAGCCTTCTATGATGGAGCATCCACCATTTCTGGTGGTGTGACGTTCCATTCAAAATCCAAGCAAGAAAACCTGAGACTCCACACTTTCAGAGAAAAGGACTTTTACTGGAAATTGAAGTGGCAGCATCAGAAGGAATACAAGATCTGAGGCAATAGGCGTGAAAATCGCATATACAAAGTCATTCCCATGTTCCCACCCCCAAGAGTTCAAACTGGCCATCCAATCTGAGGTGTGTATGATGTTTTCAGATAACAGATCATCAGAGGTTGGAAGGGACCTTGTAGGTCATCTAGTCCAACCCCACCCCCGCCCAAGCGGAAGACCCTACACCATTTCTGACAAATGGCAGGCCAATCTCTTCTTGAAAGTCTCCAGGGATGGGGCATCTTCAGATGGTGTTTCACACATCTGGCATGCCAAGACGGTTGACCTTGGCCTAGAGAGATAAGAGGCTACATCTGCACAGTAAGCAAGTGAGCATCGTCAAGAAAACATCCCAACAGTTTACATTTCCGTCGGTTGCTCAAAACGCATTTATTTCGGCAGGCCGGACTGGCCTAGGGGTTTTTAAATTTTAATCGGGTTTTAATCTTTTTAATACTTGTTTATATTTTATTAGAACCATATTATATTTCAGTTTTTAAATTTTAATATTCTATGTTGTCTCATATTTTGTACCTTGTTATATGTGTTTTTATTGGCTGTTCACCGCCCCGAGTCCCTTCGGGGAGAGGGGGCGGTATATAAATCAAATAAATAATAAATAATAATAATAAAATAATAATAATTTCACCAACTCAAACCTCCAGCACTCTTCCCCCCACAAAGTCCAATTATTCTTCCCTCTCCTCCCCACCTTTCTTTTTTTTAAAAACTTTTAAAAATAAACCTTATTAAACATTAAAAATATATATACGTAGTACAAAACATTTTATAAAATACGAAACCAGAAAGATATACATAACCAATAAACCAATAAAAATAAAAAAACATAAAACATTTCTAATTGCTTAGATGGTGTGTTCTTATCAAACAATTTTGCAATACTTATTTCTTATATCCGGTAAATACTCCTATCATAACCTCTCTATATTTTCCCTTCCCTATCTGTTTACTTGCTGGTTTCTATCCTTTATCCAATTATACCAGTTTTCCCAAACTGTAAAGTATTTTGAGTCTTCCTTATCTTTTAACTTTTGGGTGAGTTTATCCATTTCCGCGCAGTCGTAGATCTTCTGGATTATCAAGTTATCCGTCGGCATCTGATCACCTTCCAACATTGAGCTAATGTTACCCTTGCTGCAGTCATTATATGTAGAATTAAATATTTTATTTCTTTTGCAATATCACCTTTTATTATTCCCAACAAAAAATATAAACCAGCCTTGAGTTCTAACTGAATGTTTGTGATTTCTCTTATCCATATTCGTATTTTTTTCCCAATACTTTTTACCCTTTGGGCAAAGCCACCAAGCATGGAAGAAGGTACCCCTTATATATTTACGTTTCCAACAAAGTGGATTTAAATTTGGATACATATTGGCCAGTCTCGAAGGTGCCAAATACCACCAATAGCACATTTTACATTGGTCCTCTTTATAGACCGTCGATTTCGTTAATTTATAGTTTTGCTTCCAAATTCTTTCCCAGTCTTCCCCACCACCACCTTTCTATGGCAGCCAGAAAGAGAAGCAGAAGAAGGATTCTTGGAGGCTGACAGGTGGCAAGTTGTTTCACTGGTTAATTGTCCTCACTTTCAGGAAATTTCTCCTTAATTCCAGGTTCCTTCTCTCCTTAGAATTACAGAGTTGGAAGGGACCTTAGAGGTCTTCTAGTCCAACCCCCCACTGCCTAGGCAGGAAACCTTTCTCCACTTCAGACAAAGGGTGATCCAACGTCTTTTAAAAAACTTCCAGCGTTGGAGCATCCACAACTTCTGGAGGCAAATCGTTCCATTGATTAATTGTTCTGTCAGGAAATTTCTCCTTAGTTCTAAGTTGCTTCTCTCATTGATTAGTTTCCCCCGCATTGCTTCTTGTCCTGCCTTCTGGTGCTTTCAAGTTGAGCTTGACTCCCTCTTCTTTGTGGCAACCCCTGTGAGATATTGGATCACTGTTATCATGTCTCCCCTAGTTCTTCTTTTCATTAAACTAGACATATCCAATTCCAGTAACCGTTCATTGTATGTTTTAGCCTCCAGTCCCCTCATCATCCTGGTTGCTCTTCTCTGCACTCTTTCTAGAGTCTCAACCTCTTTTTTTTACATCGTCGACCAAAACAGGATCCATTATTCCAGGTGTGGCCTCACCAAGGCCTTATAAAGGGGCATTCACACTTCACCTGGTCTTGATTCTGTCCCTCTGTTGATGCAGCCTAGAATTGTGTAGGTTTTTTTGGCAGCTGCTGCACACGGCTGGCTCCTATTTAACTGATTTTCCACTAGGACTGCCAAGGTCCTTCTCGTAGTTACTGCTGTTGAGCCATTAGATCAAGGGTCTTCAAGCTTGGCATGTTGAAGACTTGTGGACTTCCACTCCCAGAATTCCTGAGCTAACATGGCTTGGAGGAGGAATTCTGAGAGTGGAAGTCCACAAGTCTTAAAAGCTGTCAAGTTTGAAGACCCTTGGAATAGATAGATAGAGAAAGAGAGGTAGAATAGATAGAGAGAAAGAGAGAGATAGAATAGATAGAGAAAGAGAGGTAGACTAGATAGAGAGAAAGAGAGAGATAGAATAGATAGAAAGAATAGATAGAGAAAGAGAGGTAGACTAGATAGAGAGAAAGAGAGAGATAGAATAGATAAATAGAATAGATCAAGGGTCTTCAAACTTGGCCAGTTTAAGACTTGTGGCCTTCCACTCCCAGAATTCCTGAGCTAACATGACTGGAGGAGGAATTCTGGGAGTGGAAGTCCACAAGTCTTAAAAGCTGTCAAGTTTGAAGACCCCTGGAATAAATAGATAGAGAAAGAGAGGTAGAATAGATAGAGAGAAAGATAGATAGAATAGAAAGATGGAGGGAGATAGAAAGATAGAGAGAATAGATAGATAGGATAGAGAAAGAGAGGTAGAATAGATAGAAAGAGAGGTAGAATAGATAGATGGAGGGAGAGAGAGAGAGAGAGAATAGATAGATAGGATAGAGAAAGAGAAGTAGAATAGACACAGAGAGAGATAGAATAGATAGAATAGAGAAAGAGAGGTAGAATAGATAGAAACAGAGAGAGATAGAATAGATGGAGGGAGGGAGAGAGAAAGATAGGATAGACAGAATAGATGGAGAAAGAGAGGTAGAATAGATAGAATAGATCAAGGGTCTTCAAACTTGGCAAGTTTAAGACGTGTGGCTTTCCACTCCCAGAATTCCTGAGCTAACATGACTGGAGGAGGAATTCTGGGAATGGAAGTCCACAAGTCTTAAAAGCTGTCAAGTTTGAAGACCTCTGGAATAAATAGATAGAGAAAGAGAGGTAGAATAGATAGAGAGAGAGAGAGAGAATAGATAGATGTAGGGAGAGAGTTAGATAGAGAGAGAGAATAGATAGATAGAATAGATAGAGAAAGAGAGGTAGAATAGACACAGAGAGAGATAGAATAAATAGAGGGAGGGAGGGAGAGAGAAAGAGAGAATAGATAGATAGAGAGAATAGATAGAATAGGTAGAGAAAAAGGTAGAATAGACCCACAGAGAGATAATAGATAGAGGGAGGGAGAGAGAAAAAGATAGAATAGATAAATAGAATAGATAGAGGAAGAGAGGCAGAATAGATAGAGAAAGAGAGATAGAATAGATAGAATTTATTTATTTTATTTATTTATTTTTGTCAATTGCTTACAAGATAATAGGTATAAGTATAAACATAATTATGAATACATGAAATGGGTACATATAAGAAAAATAAAAAAGAAACAATAGGACAGGAACGGTAGGCACGTTGGTGCGCTTATGCGGGCCCCCTACAGACCTCTTAGGAAAGGGTGAGGAGGTCAATAGCAGACAGTCTAAGGTTAAAGTTTTTGGGGTTTGGGGAAGAAACCACAGAGTCAGGTAGAGTATTCCAGACATTGACCACTCTGTTGCTGAAGTTGTATTTCCTGCAATCATGTTTGGTGCGGGTTAACCTTGAGTTTGTATCTATTGTGTGATCCTGTGTTGTTATGGTTGAAGCTGAAGTATTCGTTGACAGGTAGGACATTGCAATGTATGATTTTATGTACTATACTTAGATCGGACCGAAGGCGGCGTAGTTCTAGGTTTTCTAGGTCTAAAATTTCGAGTCTGGTGGCATAAGGTATTCTGCAACGAGTAGAGGAGTGGAGAACTCTTCTTGTGAAATATAAGGTCCTTTACAGAGTTTGGGTCATCAACAAGATCTTGACTATTCAGCTTGTATTTTATTTTCTGATTTTTTTTGCCAATATGTAGGACAGAGCATTTATTTGTTGAGATCTGAAGTTGCCATTTGTTTGACCATTGTGATACGTAGTCAAGGTCTTTTTGAAGGGTAGCAGTATTGTCTGTGGTGTTGAATAGCTTTACATCATCAGCGAAGAGTACGCAGTTGCTCTTGATATGATCACAGAGGTCATTTATGTAGAGTATGAAAAGAGTTGGTCCTAGAACGCTGCCTTGGGGGACACCACTATTGACAGGTACAGAATTTCATAGGACACTCCCAATTTTGACCATTTGTTGAATAAATCAAGGGCCTTCAAACTTGGCAAGTTTAAGACTTGTGACCTTCCACTCCCAGAATTCCTGAGCTAACATGACCAGAGGAGGAATTCTGGGAGTGGAAGTCCGCGAGTCGTAAAGCTGTCACGTTTGAAGACCCCTGCATTAGAGGGAATGATGCCGAGAAAGTGGGGACCACAACAGAAAAGGTGTGTGGCTTGGGTCCCACCAGCAAGGAGACAAGGAGCACAGAATAGCCTTCCTGCCTGATGTGACAGAAGGAGAAAATCAGGGCAGTCACTATATGAAGTCCAGCCTAAACACCTGACGGCTTGCAACCGTCCATAATCATGTTGGATTTGAAGAATACAACAAGAATTGCTAACCCTCTCAAAGAGCAGCAAGAAGGAAACTGGATGGTTTCTTTCTTTTTTCGTTTTTTTCTTGGCTGATCTCTCTGTAGATCTGTCTGCTCAGCCTCCTTCCTCTCCCCCCCTCCCCCCCCCCCAACAACAAGAAAAAAAAACCACCCTCTGCCACTTGTTTTCCTGCTGCACTGAGAAATGTTAGTTCCGCTTATTTGCAATTAACACTCAGCTGCTGGAAGAACAGAGGACTGTAAGAAGCCTCTGGGGGAAGGTTGGCAATGAAATTATTCTCACCTCTTGCGTGGAGGCCCCAGGAGAATTTTTTGCTGGCAGTTGCTCTGTTTCTGAGCCAGGCTGCTTTAAGAGGGGTGGGCTTCCACTCCCAGAACCCCCCAGCCAGCATACATTAAGATAGGTGGGCTTCCACTCCCAGAATCCCCCAGCCAGCCTGCTTTAAGAGGGGAGGTCTTCCACTCCCAGAATCCCCCAGCCAGCCTGCTTTAAGAGGGGTGGGCTTCCACTCCCAGAATCCCCCAGGCAGCATGTTTTAAGAGGGGTGGGCTTCCACTCCCAGAATTCCCCAGCCAGCCTGCTTTAAGAGGGGAGGGCTTCCACTCCCAGAATTCCCCAGCCAGCCTGCTTTAAGAGGGGAGAGCTTCCACTCCCAGAATCCCCCAGGCAGCGTGTTTTAAGAGGGGAGGGCTTCCACTCCCAGAATCCCCCAGGCAGCATGTTTTAAGAGGGGTGGGCTTCCACTCCCAGAATCCCCCAGCCAGCCTGCTTTAAGAGGGGTGGGCTTCCACTCCCAGAATCCCCAAGCCAGCCTGCTTTAAGAGGGGAGGGCTTTCACTCCCAGAATCCCCCAGCCAGCCTGCTTTAAGAGGGGAGGGCTTCCACTCCCAGAATCCCCCAGCCAGCCTGCTTTAAGAGGGGAGGGCTTCCACTCCCAGAATCCCCCAGCCAGCATAGGTACATCAACTCACCTCCTCAGTGAGATGCTTTAATTTGGAACCTTCAGGTGCCTTGGAAAACAGCTTGACCCCCTTCCTCCTCTCTGTGGCAGCCCCTCAAATATTGGAAGATGCTCTCCTGTCTCCTCTGGTCCTTCTCTCCCCTAGACCAGCCAGGCCCAGTTCCTGCAACCGTCCATCGTATGTTTTAGCCTCCAGTCCCCTCATCATCCTGGTTGCTCTTCTCTGCACTCTTTCCAGAGCCTCAACATCTTTTTTTACATCTTGGTGACATAAGATACCTCCTTTTTCTCCCGGCAGGTGGATGTGGAGGAGGTGGACCCCCGAGGCCGAACTCCCTTGCACCTGGCCACCACCCTGGGGCACCTGGAGTGTGCGCGAGTTCTCTTGCGGCACGGAGCGGACGTGGCCAAAGAAAATCGGTCCGGCTGGACAGGTGTGTTACCATTTCTCTCCTTGGCAGCTGGAAAGCGGAGCTGAGTCTCAGCGCATTTTCTTTGGCAGAAAAACAGATTTTCAGAGCTGCTGCATGCTACACAATACACAGGTGGTCCTCGACTTACGACCATTTAATGTTATGTGAGACATGGGGATTTACAAGTTGCAAATTCTCCAGCCAGCATGCTTTAAGGGGGGTGGGCTTCCACACCCAGAATCCCCCAGCCAGCATGTTTTAAGATAGGTGGATTTCAATTCCCATAATCTCCCACCCAGCATGCTTGAAGATGGGGGGACTTCAATTCCCAGAATCCCTCAGCCAGCATGCTTTAAGAGGGAAGGACTTCCACTCCAAGAATTCTCCAACCAGCCTGTTTTAAGAGGGGTGGGCTTCCACTCCCAGAATTCCCCAGCCAGCCTGCTTTAAGAGGGGAGGGCTTTCACTCCCAGAATCCCCCAGCCAGCCTGCTTTAAGAGGGGAGGGCTTCCACTCCCAGAATTCCCCAGCCAGCCTGCTTTAAGAGGGGAGGGCTTTCACTCCCAGAATCCCCCAGCCAGCCTGCTTTAAGAGGGGAGGGCTTCCGCTCCCAGAATCCCCCAGCCAGCATGCTTTAAGAGGGGAGGGCTTCCACTCCCAGAATCCCCCAGCCAGCATTTTTTAAGATGGGTGGACTTCAATTCCCAGAATCCCCCCCCATCCTGCTTTAAGGGGGAGGGGAAACTTCATGCTGGCTGAGGAATTCTGGGAGTTGAAGTCCCCCCATCTTAAGGTTGCAGAGGTTAAGAAACACCATTGTGACAGTGTTTCTTAAGAGGGATGTTTTGCTGAAGTTAGTTTAAACATCCCTGTGCTGAAAAGCGAACCGAAAGTCTTTTTTTAGGAAATGAACTTTTTCCACGGGCGTGTGTTTATGTAACTGTTATGATCAGGGGCCGCAGATTTCCACTTCTGTACATTTTCAGTTCACCATTTCCAAAGTTATTTTCAAAGGATTTACAATGAATGTTTAAAAAATATTTTCAAAAGAATTTAAATAGATTACCGGTGAGAAAGAGAGAGAGAGAGAGAATGAGAGAGAGAATGTGATAATGAGAGAGAGGGAGGGAGGGGGATAATGAGAAAGAAAGAATGAGAAAGAGAAAATGAAAATGTGATAATGAGAGAGAGAGAGAGAGAATGAGAGGGAGAATGAGAGAGACAATGAGAGAGAGAGAATGAGAGAATGTGATAATGAGAGAGGGAGGGGGGAGAATGAGAAAGAGAATGAGAAAATGAGAATATGATAATGAGAGAGAGAATGAGAGAGGGAGAATGAGAGAATGTGATAATGAGAGGAAGGGAGATGAAGAATGAGAAAGAGAAAATGAGAATATGATAAGGAGAGAGAATGAGAGAGGGAGAAAGAGAGAGAATGAGAGAATGCGAGGGAGAATGAGAGAGAGAGAGAGGCAACGAGAGAGAGAGAGAGAATATGAGAGAGCATGAGAGAATGTGATAATGAGAGGGGGGGAGGGGGGGAGAATGAGAAAGAGAATGAAAAAGAAAATGAAAATGTGATAATGAGAGAGAGAATGAGAGGGAGAATGAGAGAGACAATGAGAGAGAGAGAGAATGAGAGAATGTGATAATGAGAGAGAGGGAGGGGGGAGAATGAGAAAGAGAAAATGAGATATGATAATGAGAGAGAGAATGAGAGAGGGAGAATGAGAGAATGTGATAATGAGAGGAAGGGAGATGAAGAATGAGAAAAAGAATGAGAAAGAAAATGAGAATGTGATAATGAGAGAGCATGAGAGAGAATGAGAGAATGCGAGGGAGAATGTGAGAGTGAGAGAGACAACGAGAGAGAGAGAGAATATGAGAATGAGAGCATGAGAGAGAACATGAGAGAGCATGAGAGAATGTGATAATGAGAGAGAGGGGGGGGAGAGGAAGGGGGAGAATGAGAAAGAATGAAAAAGAAAGTGAGAGTGTGATAATGAGAGAGGGAGAGAGAGAATGACAGCATGAGAGAGAGCGTGAGGGAATGAGAGAGAATGAGGGAGAATGAGAGAATGAGGGAGACAATGAGAGAGAGAATGAGATAATGTAATAATGAGAGGGGGAGGGGGAGGGGGGGAGAGAGGGAGGGGGGAATGAGAAAGAGAGTGAGAAAGAATGGGAGAGAATGGGAAGGTGATAATGAGAGAGAGAGAATGAGAGAGAATGAGAGCATGAGAGAGAGAATGAGAAAGAATGAAAGGGAGAATGAGAGAAAGAGAGGGAGAATAGGAGAGAGAGACAATGAGAGAGAATGAGAGCATGAGAGAGAGAGAATGAGAAAGAATGAGAGGGAGAATGAGAGAATGAGAGAGGGAGAATAGGAGAGGGAGAGACAATGAGAGAGAATGAGAGCATGAGAGAGAGAGAGAAAGAGAAAGTGAGAAAGAGAGAGAGAGAGAAAAGGAGAGGGGGGGATGTGGCTAGCAATTTGACTGTGTATATTGAATGGTGTGCAGAGTGTAAAGAAATGGAGGTTGTGACTCCAAAGCAGAGCCCCGCCCACTTTTTACATGCGCTGCACGCAGAACACACGCAAAAAAGACGCAAGGATTTCATTGGGTAACGGCACCTGCCACTCCCCACCCCCCGTTTGTTCATTCACAGGCAGTCCTCGACTTACGACCACAATTGAGCCCAAGATGGATGTTGTTGCTAAGTGAGAACTTTGTGAAGTGAGCTGTGTCCCGTTTTACGACCTTCCTTGCCCCCGTCTTTAAGGGAATCACGGCAAACTGTCAAGCTATCAACACGGTGGTTAAGTGAATCTGGCTTCCTCCTTGATTTTGCTTGTCGGAAGGTCGCAGAACGGGGACACGGCGACCGTCGTAAACGTGAGTCAGTGGCCAAGGGTCTGAATTTGGATCACCTGACCACGGGGGAAAATGCAACAACAGTTGTGAGTGTGAGGATGATTTTTTTTTTCAGTGCCGTGGTAACTTGGAACGGTCACTATGCGAAAACTGTTGTAAGGCGAGGACTGCCGGAACATTCCGGTTGCCAAGCACGCGCATTTTGATCCCGTGACCCTGGGGATCAATCAGAATAGAGATGGAAGGGCTCTTGAAGGTCATCTAGTCCAGCCCCCTGTTCAAGCAGGAGAGACCCTCTAACATTTCAGACAAGTGGCTGTCCAGTCTCTTCTTAAAAACCTCCAGGGATCAACCCAACAGCTAAAAGGTAGACTGCTCTTGGACAAGGGTCTTTGAAGCCAAAAATACAACAATCAGGGCCGCTGGGAAATACAGGCCGTCCTCAGCTTACGGCCCCAACTGAGCCCAAAATTTAGGTTGCTAAGTGAGAAATTCGTGAAGTGGGTTTTGCCCCATTTTACGACTTTTCCTGCCGCATGATTGCTGCCGTTGTTGGATGCTGCGATGGTCATAAGTGCGAGGACCCATTGTGAGTCACTTTTTTTTCATCCCGCTGTTGTAACGAAAGTCATTAAACGAACGGTTGTAAGTCGAGGACCATGTAGTTTGGCTCCTGATCTCTGTTCCGACCAAGGCTTATGGAGACACTAACAGACACACGTTAGTCCCAAAACCCTTTTTTTCTTGATTGCAACGGCTGTGAATTATAGGCGATTCCCAGCCTGTAATGAGCTTCAGGTTTCAAACCGACCCGAATGAACAAAGTTGCTTCCTGCAAAGATTCCTTTCCTTTTGCTCCTCCTTTATGTCTTATGGGAGGGGCCAATCATTTCCAAGCCTTATTCCTGAGTTTCCCCTTTTGTCTTAACTGCTGGCAGCTCTGTGCATGCGTGCACTGGGAACAGGCTCCCGCTGCTCCTCTGCCTCACTGATGTCAGATTCTGGAGGCTCCGGAGTCGGCACATAACTCCCAGATGGCCCTGGCTCCATCTCTGTGTCGGATGCAGGACCCTCCTCCGAGCCCTCCCCAGACTCCAGGACTGGCCCCTGTTCCTCCCCACCGTCCGCTGGCTCCGTAGGCCAGATCACAACTATCTCCTCCTTCTCGTGTTGCAGTGTTGCAGGAGGCGGTCAGCACTCAAGATCTGGAGCTCGTTCAACTGGTGCTGCGGTATCGGGACTACCAGAGAGCCATCAAACGCTTGGCCGGAATCCCCGTCCTGTTGGAAAAACTACGGAAGGTCAGTCCTTGCTGAGTTTGTAAACCTCTTGTAAACCCCTCCGATGGCTCAGACGTACAGGTATAGTCCTCGATATACGATCACAACATTTACGTCGCTAAGCGAACCATTGGGTTAAGTGACTTTTTTTTGATGGTGCTGTATTTTTACTACTTTCCTTTGCCGTGGTGAAGCAAATCGCTGCATCTGTTAAGTGAGTCACACCGTTGTTCAGTGAATCCGGCTTCCCCATTGACCTGTCAGAACGGTGGCCAAAGGGGATCACATTCTGCAAACCATCATAAATACGAATCAGCTGCCAAGGGTCTGGATTTTGATCACGGGACCATGGGTCATAAGTATGAAAAACGGTCCTAAGTCCCTTTTTTTCACTTGCCGTTGTAACTTTGAACGGTCACGAACTGTTGTAAGGCGAGGACTACCTGTGGTTTTTTTATATATATAAAATGAAAAGGTAAAAGTTTCCTTATCTGTTGTGTCCAGAGGATGGTACTCATCTCCATTTCTTGGTGCCAGCATTGTGCAAATATATTTTCCGTGCAAAGGCACACCGAACGCTGTTACCTTCCCATCAAAGTGGTACCTATTTATCTACTCGCATTTGCATGCTTTCAAAGAGTGGCACGGTGGCCTAGAGGGGGAGCTCTCGCCTCACAATCAGGAGGCTTGTGAGTTCGATCCTAGCCAGAGGCGGATATTTATCTCTCTGGGCACAAGGAGAATATATCTGCCAAACAAAACTCCACATTGGAGACAGGAAAGGCATCCGGCCATGAAAACACTCTGCTAGCTCCATTCGGTTGCCCAGACTCCACCCCGCAAGGGATGATGGGGTCCATTAAAAGAAGATGATAATGTGATAACCCAAAGGGGCATGACACAAAAATAGCCAAGTCACGAAAGTAGAATAAATTCCCTTGAATGCCTCCAACTTGGGCCCCAATGTCCAATTATCCTCGGCTGGAAATCAAACTCTTCCAAAAACAGTCTACAAAGGGCAGAAATGCAGTCCGAACCCAAAGTAAAGATAATTAGAAATTTAAAAAAACCAACATAAACCACACTGAAGTCATTAACACAACAGGCCAGGGTGATAAAATTGCAGACTTCCACAAGGTAACGCAGTGCCCACAGTTGGGAGGACGCCAAAACCCAGATAAGCCTTGACCAAGATAATGCACGCTTTGCTTCCAGCAAGGCGTTGTGTGCAAACGCCCTTTTAAAATCCTGTTTTCCCAGCTGCAGCTAATGAAGGGGATCAGGGCCCTTTCCTCCCCCGTAAGCCATGTAACTCATGTTGCTCCCTTCTCCGTTCCTCCCTGCGTGCCCTAGGATGAAGAGGGGGTGGGCCTGGGTCTTCCTCTGAATGGCCAGCCGGACTGTGCCCTTCTCTTCCACAGCCACCGGAGCCCCACTCCCACTCCCTGTCAGCTGCTCAATCTCCCCCTCATAATCCAACACGGGCATGACAGATGATTTACGTGCTTTCGAACTGCTAGATGGGCAGGAGCTGCAGCAAAGAACGGGAACTCACCCTGTCTTGCGGAGTTTGGGTCTCGAACGCAAGCTATCAGCTTTCCACCTGACAAGTTCGGCGTTTTTAACTGCTGAGCCCTGTTTTATATTTCCCATATAACACTTCGTAGCATCACCTCTTATTCTTAGTAGGATCTCGTTAGTTGTCAAATGCAGTACACGTGTACTTGTTAGGATATGTGCAGAGTAACCCTTGCATAAAAAGGATATGCACACGGAAACGGTTTATGAGAACGGTTATGAATAAATATACAATCACACAGAATCGAACAAGTTTACTTGAAGAAATAGCACAGTTCAATAAACAGTCCATGTCATACACGGTTTTTATCAGTCCAGAAATATCCAGTTATAAAGTCTTCTTACCGGTTTCAAGTCTTTTACAGCAGACAAATATCAAACCGTAATACAACAGATAATCTTCGATATCAACAGAATATCAAAATAAACATAGTTAGTCAGTATCAGTCCATAGTCAGTCAGTATCAGTATCAAGAGAGATTATCAGTGAAAAAGAGAGAATTAAACCATGATCTATAGCTCCCTCTTATGGCAACTTGTAGCATAATTAACCAACCAGAACACAGCAATAATACATTACAGTATTTTTCCTTAAAGCTACAAACATATATATTTGTAGTTTATCTATTGTCAACCCAACTACGTTATTTAACATATACATAACAGTACTGAATTATAATCTGGCATAAAATTACATTATAATGGAGTGGTGCGGTGGCCGAGAGGTAGAGCTCTCGCCTCACAATCAGGAGGCTGTGAGTTCAATCCTTGGGAGAGGCAGATACTCTCTCTCTGGGCACAAAGAGAATAGATCTGCCGTACAAAACTCCACATTGGCGACAGGAAGAGCATCTGGTATTGTAATCTCTAAAACTTTAATTACTTCATTAGGTTCCATTCTATGGACGTTTTATCTCAATTACAGGCAATCCTCAACTTCCGCTTGCAAATGGGACGGAAATCACGGACGTTGAGTGAGGTGGTCATTAAACGAGATGTTTTATGATGGCTGAAATTTTTTAATTGGCTGTAAACTTCAATGTAACCCAAGATTGTCCAATCCTGGAGACTTTAAAACTTGTGGACTTCAACTCCCAGAATTCCCCAGCCACCCTAGCTGGCTGGGGAATTCTGGGAGTTGAAGTCCACACACATCAAAATTGCAAAGACAACACATCCTTTGTAGGCTGTTTTAACTTTAAACTGTCATTAAACCACCAATCTTAAATCAGGGATTATTTTAGTAATATGAATTCATTTATTCAATCATTATCGTTTTTTACGGTGGCCTTTTTAATGGCACCCTGTAGGTTTAGCATTTGCCAGTCGCGTTTGAGGCACAACGAAATATAAGTGTGATGAATAAATAAACAGATGAATAAATAAAGGGAAGTTAAATTGGAAATGAGGTTTAGGGCAGCTCTTTTTTATAGCCATACTGTTTCTTGCTGCCAATCTATCCATCCATCCATCCATCCATCCATCCATCCATCCATCCATCCATCCATGTATCTATTTACCTACTTATCTACCTACCTACCTACCTACCAACCTACGCATCTATGCATCTATCTACCTATCTACTTATCTACCTATCTACTTATCTATCTATCTACCTACTTACCTACCTACCTATCTTCCTTCCTTCCTATCTAAAAGCGAAATGCCCCTCATGCATCATCACAAAATCTCCAGAACCGTAAAGCCTACAAACTTGAAATTTGGCCCAAATGTTCCTCTTGGCTTCTAGGGCCTCACTAAGAAAGGATTTTTCGAAAGGACCACCAGAGCATTAGTATTTCCTATATTATTATTATTATTATTATTATTATTATTATTATTATTATTATTATTATTATTATTATTATTATTATTATTATTATTATTATTATTCTCTGATGCTAAGGAGTTCTGCTCCCCCTCCCCACCTGGAAAGAAACCACTTCCAAAGGCAAAACACAAGCAGAGTTTCAGTTTCACTTTCACTTTCACAGCACCAAGCAGCTTTAGTACAGAACAGTTGAGCTAAGCCACGCCCAGGCTCCTTGCTGTCTCCTCCTTGCTCACACAGCAAATGCGGTTTCAGTTTCCAAACAGCCCTCAACTCTCTCACCCACCGACAGGACGCTCGCCAGATGAATACCGATGGATGCTGATAGGCAGAGGCAGAATTTTTTCCCCCTTTATTTTCCTCCCCAGAAACTAAGCCCCACCACAGAGTTTCGTAGCGAAGCACAGGGATCGAGCTAGTAATTAGTAAAAACTCCGTAGAAGGTTCGATTCATACCTTTAATAATTGCATTTTCTTCCCTTCCCTAACCATTCAGCAGAGAGCATGTGTCTTGAAGGACTTATACAGCTAGTCCTCGACTTACGATCTCAATTGAGCACAAAATGTATGTCGCTAAGTGAACCATGAGTGAGTTTTGCTCCATTTTACATCCTTTTTGGCCACCGTTGTTAAGTGAATCATGCAGTTCTTAAATCAGTTAAATGGTCGTTAAGTGAATCTGGTTTTGCTGGTCAGAAAGTCAATGGCAACCATCATGAGTACGAGTCAGTTTCCAAGCGTCTGAATTTTTATCACGTGACCCGGGAGTGCACTGCTGTGGTCATAAGTGTGAAAAACGGTCAGAGGTCACCTTTGAACGGTCACTAAAAATGTCAAGGATACTGTTAGTAACCGTTCAAACTGACGACGACACTGAGAAAAGTGACTTAAGACTGTTTTTCACGCTTGCCGCATCCTCGTGGCCACTTGATCAAAATTCGGACGCTTGGCAACTGACTCACAATTATGACGGTCACAGCAACCCCGGGGGGCATGTGTCACATGATCCCTTTTGGCGACCTTCCGGCAAGCAAAGTCCACGGGGAAGCCAGACTCACTTAACGCCCGTGTGACTCACTTAATGACTGCAGTGATTCGCTTAACAACGGTGGCAAGAACTGTCACTTAACTGTCCAGCTTTCTCACTTAGCGGCATACATTTTGGGCTCCGTGGTGGGTTATAAATCGAGGACTATTCCTGCCATTTGTCAGAAATGGTGTAGGGCCGTGTTGGGAAACCTATGCCACGCGTGGCGGAAGTGGCACGCGAGAGGTCGCCCGGAAGAGCCCTACGGCGTATGTGTGTGCACGCCGCCGCCCGGCAGCTGATTGTCGGGTATCCTGTGCACATGTGCAGGGATGGAGGCGGGGTGCGCAGGAGATGCGTGTGCATGCGCAGGGATGTGCTGCGTGTGAGTGGATCATGCACACATGCGCAGGCGTGCTGTGTGCGAGGGGGGAATCGTGCACGCATGCACAGACATGCGGCACGCGAGGGGGAATCACATGCACAAAGTTGCGTGGTGCACGAGGAAGGAATCATGCTCGCATGTGCAAAGATGCGCATGCGCACAATTCCCCCTTGCGCGCTGCACGATGCGTGAGGGGACAATTGTGCGCGCATGCGTAGATGTGTGGCACATGAGGGGGAATCGCACATGCATGCGTGGCGCATGAGGAAGGAATTGCGCGTGCATGCGCTAAGATACACAGCGCACAAGGGGGGAATCTCGTGCATGTGCTGATGTGCAGTGCGCGAGGGGGAATCACGCATGCATGCATGTGCAGAGACTCGCAGCACGCAAGGGGAAAATTGCGCACATATACACAGAAGCGTGGTGCACAGTCACAGGCGTGTGCAAGGGGCGTGGAGGGTCCCAGCACACATTGCCTTCTGGGTGTTGGCATGCGAGTGCATGCAAGCGAGCATGCGTGAAATTATCGGCACAGGAGCCCAAAAAGATTAGCCACCACTGGTGTAGTGTCTCCTGCTTGGGGCGGGGGGGGTTGGACTAGATGACCTACAAGGTCCCTTCCAACTCTGTTAGTCTAGTCTAATCTAATCTAGTGTAGTGTAGTGTAGTGTAGTCTAGTCTAGTCTAGTGTAATGTAGTGTAGTGTAGTATAATATAATATAATATAACAAGGGTCGCTAACCTTTTGGACCTCAGGGACCACCAAACCCATAATTTTAAATCCCAGGGACCACTAACTGGTTCTGTGGGCGTGGTCTAATTTGTGGGTGTGGCTTGGTGGTCATGTGACTGGCTGGGCATGGCTTGTACGTAAATATTATAAATATTTATATAAATATTGAATTTTTTATTTTAAAAAAGAGCAACTTTTACCCAAAATCAGGCAAAGCAGGCAGGCAGATTGAGTTGCTCACAGAATCATTCAGCGATCTATCTATCTGCCATCGGCTAGCTCAGTCTCTCAAATTTGCTTGCCGTGAGTCTGCACTGAATTTGCTTGCAAGCAAACCTTCAGTCCGAAGGGAGGTTCGGCTGTGCTTAGCTAGAAAGCAAGAAATCCAACCATTTCCTGCTTCCTAGCTAATCTAAATCTCACGGCACAGCAGAACAGATGATGGTTGGAAAAAGAAAAAAATAGCAATTTAGCAGGCAAGTTTGCTAGTAAGGAGTGTTCCCACAGCCATGTGGGCCGCGCAGCCTTGTGTTTCTGCGCAGCCTGGATTAATTGTTTTGGGGGGGTATTCTGGGGGAGAGATTTCTCTGCGGCCCACCAAGATTTTTTCATGGCCTACCGGTTGGCGACCGCTGTAATCTAATCTAATCTAATCTAATCTAATAATAATCTAATATGATCTAATATAATATGATATAATACAATATAATCTTTGACTACCTGTATTCAATTCTGCCTCCCAACTCTTTCTCTCTTTTTTGCTGCAGGCTCAAGATTTCTACGTAGAGATGAAGTGGGAATTCACCAGTTGGGGTACGTTCGCATGCCGAAAGAAAGCAACCAAAGCCCCCGTTGGGAATAAGCTGTCATCTGTCTGACCCCCCCCCCAATTGAAAAAACCCACCCTCCCTTAAGAAAAATACCTCCCCCCAGGGCATTTGCAGGATTAGAAAAAGTCAAGATAATCCCAAGTATGCAAAGCCTTCTCGTCTGTACGTTGCTGAACGGGTGGAGCTTCAATTCCACAGTCATGTCAGCCATCTTGACTTTTTTGACCTCACCTCCTCCTTCCAGATGTCCCCACTTTCCCAGGGCAGAGAACATGGCTGCCCAGAGTAGAGGAAGGACCTAACAATCCACCCAGAGTCTCTTTGACACTGAGATGGGCGGCATATAGAAAGGAAGGAAGGAAGGAAGAAAGAAAGAAAGAAGGAAGGAAGGAGGGAAGGAAGGAAGGAAGGAGGGAGAGAGAGAGAAAGAAAGAAAGAAAAAAAGAAAAGAAAGAAAGAAAGAAAGAAAGAAAGAAAGAAAGAAAGAAAGAAAGAAAGAAAGAAAGAGTTGGAAGGGACCTTGGTGGTCTTCTAGTCCAGCCCCCTGCTCAAGCAGAAGAACCTACACCATTTCAGACAAGTGACTGTCCAGTCTCTTCTTTTAAACCTCCAGTGAAGGAGCTACCCACGATTTCTGGTGGCAAGCAGTTCCACTGGTTAATTGTCCTCACTCTTAGGAAGTTTCTCCTTCATTTCCTGTCATTTCCTGACAGTTAGAGCAATTGATCAGTGGAACGAATTGCCTCCAGAAGTTGCGAATACTGCAACACTGGAAGTTTTTAAAAAGAGGTTGGACAACCATTTGTCTGAAGTGGTGTAGGGTTTCCTGCCTAGGCAGGGGGTTGGACTAGAAGACCTCCAAGGTCCCTTCCAGCTCTGTTATTCTGCTCTCGTTCCTTCCTTCCTTCCTTCCTTCCTTCCTTCCTTCCTTCCTTCCTTCCTTCCTTCCTTCCTTCCTTCCTTCTTCTTTCTTTCTTTCTTTCTTTCTTTCTTTCTTTCTTGGTTTTTCTTTCTTTCTTTCTTATCTCTTTTCTTTCTTTTTCTTTCCCTTCATCTTTCTTTTTCTTTCTTTTTTCTTGCGCTTTCCCCTTCTTTATCCTCTCAGTTGATGGGCGCGGCAGAGCCTCAGCTGGTGTGTGGAAAGCTGCGTGCGTGCGTTAGGTGCACACACACACACACGATCACCCAACCGGTAGTGGAACTGGTAAGATCCCACTGCTGGTTCTTTCTACGTTTTTAGTCTCCAGGCCTTTGATCAGGGGTGGGATTCTACTGGTTCGGGTGAACGGTCCGATCTAAGTACAGTTTCCTGCCATTTTCCTCTCACCGCCCGGTGCGCTCCCACGGCGAGGATCTCCTGCGGGTCCTGTCGGCATCTATGTGCCGGCTGGTGACCCCGAGGAATAGGGCCTTCTCTGTGGGGGCGTCTGCCCTCTGGAATGGGTTGCCTCCGGAGTTGCGTACAGCCACGGACCTGGGGACCTTCAGGCGTGCCTTGAAAACCTGGCTCTTTGACCAGGCCGGCTTGGGCTGATTTTAGATTTGGGTGTTTTACTTTTTATATTAAATTTTAGGGTTTAATGAAGGGGTTTTAACTGTTTTGCAGCCAAGGTATTTAATTTAGTTTTAATTTTTGTATATTTAATGTTTTTAATTGCATGGCTGTACACCGCTCTGAGTCCTTCGGGAGAGGAGCGGTATATAAATAAATATTCATTCATTCATTCATAGTATATAAAATCATACATTGCAATGTCCTACCTGTCAATGAATACTTCAGCTTCAACCATAACCACACAATAGATACAAACTCAAGGTGAACCGCACCAAACTTGATGGCAGGAAATACGACTTCAGCCACAGAATGGTCAATGTCTGGAATACTCTACCTGACTCTGTGGTTTCTTCCCCAAACTTAACCTTAGATTGTCTACTATTGACCTCCTCATCCCTTTCCTAAGAGGCCTGTAGGGGCCGTGCATAAGCGCACCAACGTGCCTACCGTCCCTGTCCTATTGTTTCTTTTATTTTTCTCATATGTACCCATTTCATGTATTCATAACTATGTTTATCTTTATATCTGTTATCTTGTAAATCGCTTGACAAGTCAAATAAATAAATAAATAAATAAACCGGATGTCAAAGTTACAGCTAGTTCACCAAACCGGTATTTCAAATGACCAGGCGGCCCCGCCCCTCCTGCCCCGCTCTGGAATCTCCATGTGGCCCATTTTTGATGGAGGTAAATGGAGGCTCTGGGAGGGGGCAAAATGGGCCTTCCGGAAGTCCGGAAATGGGCCTCTTTCCAGCTTCCGGGGGGCCTCCAGAGCCCAGGAGAGGCCGTTTTCACTCTCCCAGAGGCCCGAAGGAAGGCTCCGGACCCTTGAGAAGGCAAAAACTGCACCCCTCCAAGCTCTGGAAGCCCACCAGAAGGTGGAAGTTCTGGTTAGGCCACGCCCACCCTGGCCCTCCCTTTCCCTGGATCACCTCAGTCGCTTTTCTCTGAACTTTCTCCAAAGTCTCTACATCTTTTTTGTAGCATGTATGAACTGCGTCCCCCCTTCTGTGGCGCTCTGCTTTTTTTTTCGCAGTTCCCTTGGTCTCCAAGATTTGCCCCAGCGACACCTACAAGGTGTGGAAGTGTGGCCAGAACCTGCGGGTGGACACCACGTTGCTGGGCTTTGACCACATGACGTGGCAGCGTGGGAACCACAGCTTCATCTTCCGGGGCCAAGGTAGGCGGAAATGATTTGGATGGCCCTCTTTTGAAACGCACAACCCTCTTCGGTGGCTCGTGAAAGCGCCCGTATTTTCCTTCTCGCGGGAGAAAATGTTCTCCTTCCGTTCTACCCCAAAAAAGGGTGCCGTCGCTTTAAGAAGCTCATTAAAATAATCTTGCGCGCCAACAGCTTTGGCTGCCTAGCCATTATCTGAAGCATTTAAGGAATGCACTGCATCCCTCACTCCCTTTCTGCAGGCAGCTAAAAAGACCAAAGGAGAATTTTTTTTAGTTGACATTGCCCTTCGATGTGAGTGACGTCCAGTTGGCCATGCCCATGCAGTCACATGACCACCCAAGCCACGCCTACCCAGCTGGTCATTAGGGCAGGGAACCGGTTGTTAAATTATTTGGGGGTGGGGCTTTGTGAGATGAGGCTGTTTTCAATATTTGGACCAATCTGTGATTGACTCCGGGTGTGGCACAAAAATAATAAAGTCACCAAAATAGAATAAATTCCCTTTAATGCCTCTAACTTGGCCCCCTGTGTCCAATTATCCTCGGCTGGAGATCAAACTTTTCCAAAAAACAGTCTATGAAAGGAAGAAATGCAGTTTCTAATTATTTTTTTTTAATTAGAAATTAAAAAAAAACAACACAAACCACACTGAAGTCATTAATACAACAGACCAGGATGATAAATTGCAGACTTTCAACAGATAACGCAGCAACCACAGTTGGCAGTTTGCCCTTTTAAATAGTCTTCCCAGCTGCAGCCCATGAAGGGGATCAGGGCCCTTTCCTCCCCCGTAAGCCATGTTGCTCCCTTCAGAGTCTTCCTCTGAATGCCCAGCCTGACGGTGCCCTTCCCCAGTTTCCCCACACAGCCCGACCGGAGCCCCACTTCCCCCCTCCCACAAGGGCATGACACAATGAGGTGATGCTTCTGGGGAAGGGGCTCTATTCAAACAGGTAACCCCTCTCTTTCCTCCCCTTCCTGGCCCAGACACGAGCGCAGTGTTCATGGAGGTGGATCACAACCGGCAGGTGGTTTACTCTGAAACGCTGGCGCTGGCTGCCCATGACCAGGAGACCATCCTGGCGGCCATGCAGCCCACCGAGGAGCAGGTGATGGGGCGCCTGATGGCCCCCGTGGTCGCCACGCATCTGGACATGCGCAACATTGCCTTCGAGAGGTACGAAGACAGTGCGCGGGGGGGGGGGCTGCAGCTCGTCCCCGAAGGAGGGCTCAAAATGGTGGGCCTGGTGGCATCGACCGATGGCCCTGGGGTGCTGGGGTGGTGACGGGTGCCTCAAAAATAGTCAAGAGGGCAGGAGTGCAGTTTGTACACGGGGGGGGCAGCCCCCCACTTTGCTGGAGTGGCGTGTTGGAAGACCGGGCTTTGCGGACTAACTGGAGGTTCACAGAAGGACACCCAGCCTGGTTATTGAAGTGATGACGCTACCTAGGTGGGTAACGAAACGTCTAGAAGGAAAACCAGCAAACTAAGAGAGCAGCAAGGACCCCGCAGTCCTCCTTTTCCTCCTCCTCTTCCTCCTCTTTCTCTCCCTCCTCTTCCTCCCCCTCTTCCTCTTCTTCCTTCTCCTCTTCCTCTCATCCCCCTTCCTCTCCTCTTCCCCTCTTCCTCCTCCCCTCTTCCTCTTCCTCCTCCTCTTCCTCCCTCTCCTCTTCCCCTCTTCCTCCTCTTCCCCTCTTCCTCCTCTTCGTCCTCTTCGTCCCCCTCCTCTTCGTCCCCCTCCCCCTCCTCCTCCCCCATTCCCCTCCTCCTCCTCCCCCTCCTCCTCTTCCTCCCTCTCTTCCTCCCCCATTCTCCTCCTCCCCCTCCTCCTCTTCCTCCCTCTCTTCCTCCCTTCCCCTCCTCCTCTTCCCCTCTTCCTCCTCTTCGTCCTCTTCGTCCTCCTCTTCTTCATCCCCCTCTTCCTCCCCCATTCCCCTCCTCCTCCCCCTCCTCCTCTTCCTCCCTCTCTTTCTCCCTTCCCCTCCTCCTCTTCCTCCCCCTCTTCCTCCTCCCCCCTCCCCCTCCTCCTCTTCTTCCTCCTCTTCCTCCCCCATTCCCCTCCTCCTCCCCCTCCTCCTCTTCCTCCCCCTCTTCCTCCCCCTCCCCCTCCCCCTCCTCCTCTTCTTCCTCCTCCTCCTCCCCCTCTTCCCCTTCCTCCCCCTCCTAACAGATAAGAGATAGAGTTGGAAAGGACCTTATAGGTCATCTAGTCCAACCCCCCGCCCAAGCGGGAAACCCTACACCAGTGATGGCGAACCTTTTTGTTGTGGTGTGCCGAAAGCGTGTGCGCCGGCACCCACAATGCAATGTGCCCCGCCCCCCCTGCACATGCGCACGCAACACCCAGCCCGCCCCCTTACCTGCACTGCGCATGTGCATCCCAGCTGATTTTTTGGCCCGTTTGAGGCCTTTCTTGGCCTCCCAGAGGCTCAAAGGAAGCCTCTGCAGCCTCGGGAGGCCCCGAAACGGCCCTTCCTGAAATACCAGAGATGGTGCCTGTTTTCAGCCTCTGGAGCCCAGGGGGGGCCGTTTTCACCTTCCCGGGGGCCTCTGCAGCCTCTGGAAGCCTCAAACAGCCCCCCCCCCCCAAAAAAAAGAGATCATCTGGGAGATATGCACAGTGAGGAAAGTTTGCCTGTGGCTCTGTGTGCCAACCGTGGCACGCATTCCACAGGTCATCACGGCCCTACACCATGTCTGACAGAGGGCAGTCCAGTCTCTTCTTGAAATTCTCCAGGCATGAAGCTCCCACAACTTCTGAAGGCAACTTCTCTTCCATGGGTTGGTTGGTTCTCCCTGTCAGAAAGTTTCTCCTTATTTCCAGGTTGAACCTCTCCTTGTTCAGTTTCCATCCATTATTCCTTGTCTGGCTTTCAGCTGCCAGGAGCAGTTAAGACAAAAGGGGCAACTCAGGAATAAGGCTTGGAAATGATTGGCCCCTCCCATAAGACATAAAGGAGGAGCAAAGGGACAGGAGCCTTTGCAGGAAGCAACTTTGTTCGTTCTGGTCGGTTTGAAACCTGAAGCTCCGTGTTGAATTTGTGTTTCGTTTGGCCTTGTATAACTCATTGGAAATTTAGTCATTGGCAGCATTTCAAGGGAGATAAAGGTCAGCCTTATCCCGAAGGACTGTGGCAGACCTTCCATGGGACTCTTCACAATCTGTTTGGGACTCATTACGGGCTGGGAATGCTTATAATTCACAGCCGTTGAAATAAAAGTAAAGGTCTTTGGGAATAGCATGTGATGGTTACTGTCTCAGGAAGCCTTGGTCAGAACAGGTCGTAAGTCGAGAAGTGCCTGTAATTCTCCCAGTGATCCCTTCTCTCTCTCTTCTCTCTCTCTCTGCCAGGAACAAGACGGGTATTCTAGGCTGGAGGAGCGAAAAGACAGAGGTGGTGAACGGGTACGAAGCCAAGGTGAGTCCTCTTGAGACTTGAGGACTAGAAGCTTGAAATGCTGATGGGGCAGGAAGGGGCCTCAGGGGAGGGACGCCGCAGAAATGTACAAATGCTTCCCTTTGGTCAACAGGTTTATGGGGCTTCCAACGTAGAACTCATCACCCGGACGCGGACCGAACACCTTTCCGAGCAGCACAAAGGGAAAACTAAAGGTGAGACTCGTTTTGCTTTTGACCAGAAAGCTGGATTTTTGCTGGCTGAATTATTCTGCCGTTTCAGTTTGCGACTTACGAGGGAGCTGCAATGGTTCCTCCTATTTTTAATATTGGTTTAATTATTTAATAATTACTATAATTATTACATATTATATAAATATACGGTGTCTTAAAATGAGGACTAATAGACTGAGAAACAGTTTCTTTTCCAAGGCAATAATTGTCTTGAATCAAACAGTGCGTTTGTGATCTAGTCCTATGTATACAGTGGCATTTTTAAACTATCTAACTTAATATATGTTTTAAATAGGTTTTAGGCTAGGTTTTTAATTATTATTATGATTACTTTATTTTACTTTTTAAATACTGTGTAGTGTGATTGTGATGTGGTGTTTGGGGCACTGTGCTGGAGTAGCTTTCAAATTTCATTGTATTTTGAATACAATGACAATAAAGGTATTCTATAATTAGATAGATGATAGAGAGAGAGAGAGAGAGAAAGATGATAGAGCTAGAGATATAGAAAGATAGATAGATAGATGATAGAGATAGAGATAGATAGCTAGATAGATGGATAGTGTTAAGTATTTTCAGAGTATCCTTGGTATCAAGGATTAATACAGCAGACGGAAGTAGTGTTCAGATTGTAGCAGTGAGTATAGAACCACACAAGCACAGCAGTTGAAGTGCAAAGTTTTTATATACAGTGATATAAGCACAGTCCAAGTTCCATTCCAATTATCATACACAGTTCATCCATCAGTAGATTAGATTACTAACCATTCTTGTTCAGTAGATATAACAGCAATACAGCATCTTCAATACATCCATGCATCTATGGAGGAATGTAGTTACAGTGTTGAAGATACTTGCCAAGTAGCAGAGTAGCATAGTAGAAGCCTAGCAAACCAGTAGCAGCATTCCTGTAGCTCAAACACAGGCACACTAACAGTAGTAGCCATGTGCTCTCTGGCTTCTTACTATATAGCACTCCTACTTCCTGTAGCCGATCAGCATCGTGGCTACAAGGTAGTGCTGAGTCATTTCTGATTTGCAGCCAGATATAGTAAACCAATATAGTGAAGTTTCTTAAAGAAACCTAACAGATAGATAGATGGATGGATGGATGGATAGACCGACCAACAGACAGAGAGAGATGATAGATAGATAGATAGATAGATAGATAGATAGATAGATAGATAGATAGATAGATAGATAGATAGATAGATAGATAGATAGATAGATAGATATAAAAAGATAGATAAATAATAAATAGAGATAGATAGATACTTCCCACCAAAGGGGTCCCTATTTTTCTTCTTGCATTTTTTACATGCTTTCGAACTGCTAGATTGGCAGAAGCTGGGACAAGTAACAGGAGCTCACTCCGTTACGTGGTGCTAGGGATTCGAACCGCCGACCTGCCGACCTTTCTGATCGACAAGCTCAGCGTCTTAGCCCCTGAGCCACCACGTCCCTTCATCATCTTTTAACAACCCCATAATCCCTTGCAGCATGGAGTCTGGGCAACTGAACCGAGCTGAGTGTTTACTGGCCGGATGCCTTTCCTGTTGCCAATACGAAGTTTTGTTCAGCAGATGTATTCTCATTGTACCCAGAGAGAGAAATACCTGCCTCTACACCTAGGATCAAATTCACAGCCTCATGTTTAGGAGACGAGAGCACTACCTCTAGGCCACCGTGCCACTCTGTTGTGCCCCACATTTGCCACCCACAAATTCAAAATCCCCCCCTGCCTTTTTACAGCTTTCATCTCTTGCAGGTGGCAAAACCCCACTTCAGTCGTTCCTGGGCATCGCTGAACAACACGTGGGTCCCAACAATGGGGTGAGTAACTGGGAGACCATTGAGCTGTTTTTTGAGGGGGGGGGGTGTCAAAGGTCACCAGTGTTCTGCTTTCTGTGTCAACTCATAAAATATTTCTATGGTCTTTTTAGAGTTGCCAACAGAAAGGAAAGAGGGAGCAGTGCGGCAGCTTGGAAATCAAAAGTGCATTCCATACATAGTTTTTCAGAGATAGGTGACTGAAGTTTCTGCCGTGCAAAATTCTAACTGGAGAACATGATTGATGACTCTGGGCTATGGATGTGTCTCACTGGAAAATATGAATTATGATTGTGATAATAATCACAAAAAAACAGCGGGAGACACGTGAACAATATAGAAGAGCTTTATTATTAAGCTTTTGCAAAAGGGAATTCTGCTCATGGCAGAAGACCTGGGTCCCAGGAAGGGTGGGATTTATATACAGGTTCAAATATACAGTCTCTGCCTCTTTCCTGCGTTCACAATCTATCCAAGCTATGTATCTCCCTATGCCACACCCATATTATTGTAGCGTAACACTTGTTTCCTTGTCCTTGGAAACTACCCTCGTTCTCATGGCTATGTCTTCCTTGTTATGTCCATCGAAGCACAATGGATCATTAATAGGTTTCCACTGGGTCAGAATGACCTAGCATCTCTCACATATATCTGTAAGCCAACATTACAAACCCCTATTCTGGCCAAGAACATGACATTTTACTTTTTAAAACATAACAAGTTACAAAATAGTACATGTTTATTAGATATAGTTATATAACTCTCCAAATAATCATTTCATAGTTCAAATGTTGGATCAGTATGGATGCCCTTCTGTTTTTCATTTTCACAGGTGTAACTCATAATATGTCATTTCTACATATCACAATGATGCACCCAAACGGGTGGGGGGAAACAGGGTCAAGGATGACAGTGAATTATATATCTCAGAGTCGGCTCAGAGGCAATGCTGGCATGTTAACTCCCAATAAATCCTTTGGAAGTTTTGGAAGTTTTGTCAGTAACTGCCGGAATCCTGACACCTTGCTTATGTCAAGTGGTGCTCCATTCAAAGTCCAAGAAAGAAACGCTTAAACTCCATTATATAAAGAAAAAAATACCTTTTACTGTCATGCCCCTGCTGGAGACTGACTCTGAGGGAGAGGAGGAAGAGCCGACAGGGAGTGGAAATGTGGCTCCGGAGGTTGTGGAGGAGGCTGGGGAAGGGCAGAGGCCGGCTGGGCAGTCAGAGGAGGACCCAGGCCCATCCCCTCTCCATCCTAGGGCACGCAGGGAGGAGAGGATAAGGGAGAGACGTGGTTTACTCGGGAGGAGAGGGTCGTGATCTTCTTCATGGGCTGCAGCTGTGATAACTGGATAAGAGGACGGACATGCGTACAGGCCAGTGCTGGAAACAAAACATGTTTTATTTTGGTCTGAAGTTACCTTGGTTGGCGTCCTTCCGACAGACTGGGCCTTGTTATCTCCATGAATTTGGTAAATGCTTCTCCTGTTCCATTGTGGAAATTTCATCACTGTAGTTTGTTTTGGTTTTTTTTTTTAATTTCACCTCTATCTGCTCATTAAGTTCAGACTATATTGCTTTCTTTTGAAGACTCTTTTTGAATACGTTTTATCTCCAGTTGAGTATTGTTGAACAGTGGGGCCAAGTTGGAGGCATTAAAGGACATTTATTTACATTTGGGGTAAGATTCTGGGTCATCACAGTTACTGGAAATCAAGTGGTAGCATCAAAAGAATTCTAAATCTGAGGATTTACGCGCAAACCTGCAGACCTTCCGGCGCGCACTAAAGACCCACTTCTTCCAACAGGCCGGTCTGGCCTAGTATCAATTACTAGGATTTTAATTTTTAAATTTTTTTTTGTAATTTTAACTTTTTTTACCCTGTTTTATTGTGTTCTTTCAGCCACTAATTTGATTCTTTTTAAATCTATTTTAAATTCTATTTATTGTGTGGTTTTATCTTGGCTGTCCACCGTCCCGAGTCCCATTGCGGGAGAGGGGGCGGTATAAAAATGTAATAAAATAAATATAAATAAATAAAAAACGCACATACAAAGTGATGGCAACATTCCCACCCACCGTAGTTCAAACGGTCCATCCAATCGAAGTTGTGTATAATGTCATGTGGGGGCATCTTCAGATGGTGATGGAGATATCTACCCGTTGACCTTGGCCTAGTTGTGCAGCCAAACGATGCGAAGGAAAGGAATCTTGAAGGCTGACATTCTGCCCTTCTGCAAAAGGGACATTAGCCCTATAAAAGAAAGAAAATGCAAGATAAAAGAATAATATACATTTCAAAACAAGCATTACTAAAGTCAGGGTTGGTCAGGTTATTTCGCATGAAATGCCTGTATGAACCTAGGATAACAGATAACAGATCATCAGAGTTGGAAGGGACCTTGTAGGTCATCTAGTCCAACCCCCCCCTGCTCAAACGGGAGACCCTACACCATTTCTGACCAATTCGCAGTGATGGCGAACCTATGGCACGTGTGCCACAGGTGGCACGCAGAGCCATTTGTGCGGGTATGCGAGCCGTAGGCAAACTTACCTCACTGGGCCTTCCAGCTGATTTTTGACCAGTTTGAGGCCTTTTTTTGGCCTCCCAGAAGCTTGAGGGAAGCCTTTGCAGGCCGAAAAATGGGCCCGTTTTGTCACTTCTGGTATTTCCGGAAATACCGGAAGTGACGAAACGGGCCCATTTTTCGGCCTGCAAAGGCTTCCCTCAAGCTTCTGGGAGGCTGAAAATGGCCTCAAACAGGGCTTCTGGGTGCTGGCATGTTAGCCACCACTGGCCTCGGGGCTCGAACGTCCCTTTCATTTGCCCATTCTGACCGAGATGGAGGGAAGTGTTTCCAAACGACCAAATACTGGAGTCGACCTCGTTGTCTCCAAAAGATGTGAAGCCCAAAGATGCGAAGGGAAGGAAAGGAATCTTGAAGGCTGACAGCTTGTAGTTTGGAAATACAGGAGGTCCTCGACTTAACGATGGTTTGAAGCTACGACGGTGCTGGAAAAAGCCACTTGCAGCCCGCCCTCACACTTATGACATATGATCAAGATTTCGGCCGTTGCCAACTTTCGGCATGCACAGGGAAGTCCTCGACATACGACCACAAGGGAGCCTCCAATTCTATGTTGCGAAGAGGCGAGACGTTGGTTCAGTGCGGTTTGCCCCATTTTACGACTGTCCTTGCCATGTTTGCGAAGTGAATCAGTGCGGTTCTTAAATGAGCAACCCGGACGTTAAGTGAATCGGGTTTTCTCCCAGTGACCTTGCACGTCAGAGGGGTCGCTGAAGGAGATCGCGTGAGTCCGGGACACTGCGACCGTCGCAAGTGTGAGTCATTTGTCAAGCGTCTGAATGTAAATCATTATGACCATGGCAATGGAGGCAACAGTCATAAGTGTGAAACTAAATCACTTTTTTCAAGTGCCATTGTAGCTTCGAACGGTCACTAAATGAACTGTCGTAAGTCCAGGACTATATTTATGGCATTTGCACTGTCCAGGGGTCACATGTGATCCCCATGAGACCTTTCCAGCTGGCTTCCGACAAGCGAAGTCAATCGGGCGGGGGGGGCAGTCAGATTCGCTTAACGACAGCATGATTCACTTAACAACCCTGTCCAGAAAGGGAGCAAAACTCACCTCCCGACTACCTTGCTCAGCAGTGGAAAGTTTGACCTCAGTTGTGGCCGTAAGTCGAGGATTCTCACAAACGAATCCTGAAGCAAATAAGGGGTTGGACTAGATGATCTCTTAGGAGAAGGGGGCTGGATTAGAAGATATCCAAGCTCCCTTCTATCCTCTTTTTCTGTTGTATTCTATTGTATTCTGTTCTGTTTTGTTCCATTCTGTTCCATATTTCTATTCTGTTCTGTTCTGGTCTATTCTATTCTCCTTTCCTTCCTTCTCTGTTCTGTTCTGTTCTATTCCTAGCTCGATACCTGTGTTTCGCTACGAAACTCTGTGGTCGGGCTTAGTTTTTGGGGAGGAAAATAAGGAGAGAGGGGGGAATTTTGCCTCTGCCTACCAGCATCCATCGGTATTCATCTGGCTAGTGTCCTGTCAGTATGTGAGAGTTGAGGGCTATTTGGAAACTGAAACTGTATTTGCTGTGTGAGCAAGAAGGAGACAGCAAGGAGCCTGGGCGTGGCTTAGCTCAACTGTTCTGTACTAAAGCTGCTTGGTGCTGTGAAACTGAAACCAAAACTCCTCTCCTCTGCTTGTGTTTTGCATTTGGAAGAGATTTCTTTTTTTCAGGTGGGGAGGGGGAGTAGAACTCCTTAGCATCAGAGCGCGTTAATAATAATAATAATAATAATAATAATAATAATAATAATAATAATAATAATAATAATAATATAGGAAATACTCTAAAAGCTGTGAGGGTCATTTGGAAAAACCCTTTCTTAGTGAGCCCCTAGAAGCCAAGAGGAAGATACAGGCCAAATTTCCAAGTTTGTAGGCTTGATGGTTCTGGAGATTTTGTGATGATGCATGAGGGGCATTTTGCTTTTATATATATTTATACACACACACACACACACAAACACAATACAATACAATTTTGTGATGATGTGTGAGAGGCATTTTGCTTTTATATATATTTATATTTATACACACATAGACACACACACAATACAATACAATTTTATGATGATGCGTGAGGGGCATTTTGCTTTTATATATATTTATATTTATACACACATAGACACACAATACAATACAATTTTGTGATGATGCATGAGAGGCATTTTGCTTTTATATATATTTATATTTATACACACACACACACAGATACAATACAATTTTGTGATGATGCGTGAGTGGTATTTTGCTTTTATACATATAGCTTCTGTTCTATTCCTATTTCTATTCCTAGTCTTACTTCTATTTCTATTCCACGCTTTCTAATTCTGATTCTGCGATTCTTGGAAAAGCGGCCACCTGGCCTCAGTTTCCCCAGGGTGGACTTCATGGAAAGTGCTTCCTCTGTGATGGGACCCACCCACCCACCCCCCAGTCACAGCCCCTCCCCATCTTCTCTCCGACCCTCTACAGGCTCTCATCACGCAGACGCTGAGCCACGCCAACCCCACCGCCATCACACCCGAGGAATACTTCAACCCCCATTTTGAGCTGGGCACCCGGGATATGGGGCGACCCATCGAACTCACCACCAAGACGCAAAAGTGAGAGCAGAGCCGGGGCGGGGAGGGGTGGGTTATTGGACTCTGGGCTTTTTTGGTAGGGCGGGACAAGCAGCGGTTGGCCCTTCCTTACTTCCTCCTCCTCCTCCTCCTGCCCCCCTTCCTCCCCCAGGTTCAAAGCCAAGTTGTGGTTGTGCGAAGACCATCCCTTGTCCCTGGCCGAGCAGGTGGCCCCCATCATTGACCTCATGGCGGTCAGCAACGCCCTCTTCGCCAAACTCCGGGATTTCATCACGCTGCGCCTGCCGCCCGGCTTCCCCGTCAAGATTGGTGAGGAGGCCACACCGCACCGGTAACAGGAAAGGGTGCGGGCACAGTGGTGGGAGTCATAATTTTTTACTACCAGTTCTGTGGGCGTGGTTTGATGGGCGTGGTCACATGACTGGATGGGCATGGCTTTTTTTCTACTTTTTTGCAGCCCCCACCCGAATTTTTTTTTGGGGGGGGCTTCTGGGCCTTGGAGGAGTCTCTGGGGGGGGCGTTTTTGCTCCCCTAAGGCTCCTCTGAAGTTCAGGAAGGTAAAAAAAATGGAGGGGGGGGAGCTGAGCCATTTTTTGCCTTCCTGGGCCTCAGCGAGGGAAATCTTGGCCCCGCTGATCTTTGTACGATTGTCGGGAGGGGAAAAAACAGAAAGAAATACCTTAGGCAAATGTCAGGCGGGCGGGGTGAGCGAGCATCGGGTGGGAGGGCTGTTGAGGTATTCCCCGTTAGGAGAAGGAGCGCTCTCAGGGAAATGTAGTGAGAGTGGTGATGAGTAACACACAACCAGCACACAGATACACTGAATAGTAACATGTAGGTTTTCCTTCCAGTAAACGGGTAAGCAAAGTCCAACAAAACAGTCCAAGTCATACACGGTTAAAGCAGTCAGTATTCAATCCAAGGATAATCCAAAAACAAAGTTCAGTATCATAAACAAAGTTCAGTAAATGTAGTTTGCTCACAGTTGCAAGATTCACACCAATCTCCCGTCGGCCAGTGCACTCCCATAGAGTGGGTCTCCTCGAAGTGCCGCCGGCTGGATGGCTGGCGACCCCGAGGGTGTGGGCCTTCTCTTTGGGGGCACCTTCCCTCTGGAACGAATTACCCCCAGAGATGAGGATCATCCCTGACCTTTTTACCTTCCGGCGCGCGTTGAAAACTTATTTATTTCATCAAGCCAGTCTGGCCTAGGGTTTTATGGGGTTTTAAATTCGGTTTTAATTGGTTTTAGTCCTTATTTTTAAACCCTTGTCTCATTTTTATTATTCAGCCACGATATTTAATCTTTTTAATTGTTTTTAATTATTGTGTTATTATTGTATTTTTTTAATGACTGTACACTGCCCCGAGTCCCGCAGGGAGAGAAGGGCGGTATATAAATCTTGCAAATAAATAAATCCGAGCAGAACAACCATCAGGCATAAGGCAATAGGGAAAATGCAAGAAGAACAAACCAGGTTTCTGGCTCCATCTTATGGCCGTTGGAGGAACCATACCCAAATTACAATTACAGCATTTTCTTAAAGAGACAGTATTAAATGACTATCCTGTGACTATCATTACTAACAGGGGCGACCGGGTGGTGGGCGTGGCCAGCCAGAACTTACTACCGGTTCGGCAACCCACGCCAAATCCTTGCTACCGGTTCGCCCGATCTGGTGCGAACCAGCTGAATACCACCTCTGGTCAGGCAGAAGTTAAAAATGGCCTCCAGAACGGCTTTCTTCTCTTCCGCATTTCTCACAGAGCGCAGAGATTGGAGAAAAAGGGATTGTAAGAGAGCAATCTTGCTTGCTCTTCGACACATCGAAAGCAATCAGACTGTGCAACGACCCGGGGCTGGGTGCCAAGTCCTCTCTTGTTCGGGAATTCTGGGAGTTGATATCCTCACATCTTAAACCGGGGAATTCTGGGAGTTGAAGTTCACCCCTTTTCAAATTGCTGACTTTGAGAAACACTGGGAGGGATGAACTGGGTTAAAAATTTGGCAGGTTTTCTGGAGATGCTGACCCAGATGCTACGGATCCATCCATTGTACAAACCCCAGTTTGTGTGTGTGTGTGTGTGAGAGAGAGAGAAAGGACTGGAAGATAGGAAGAGAGAGAGGGAGGGAGGAAGAGAGAGGAAGATAGGGAGAGAGATGGAGGAAGATAGGAAGAGAGAGAGAGGGAGGAAGAGGGGGAGGAAGATAGGAAGAGAGGGAGAAAGGGAGAGAGGGAGATAGGGAGGAAGGGAGGGAGAGAGAAAGGAAGAGGGAGAAAGAGGAGGAAGATAGAGAGAGAGAAAGAGAGGAAGATAGCGAAACAGGAGAAAGGAAGAGAGAGGAAGAGAGGGAGAGAGCAAGGGAAAGTGGAAGATAGGGAGGGGTGAGAGAGAAAGAGAGGAAGAAAGAGAGAGGGAGAAAGGGAGGAACAGAGGGAAACAGCAAGGGAAGGAGGAAGATAGGGAGGGAGGGAGAGAGAAAGAGGAAGGAAGGAAGGAAGAGAGGAAGATAGGGAGAGGGAGGGAGGAAGGAAGAGAGGAAGAGATGGAGAAAGGGAGAGAGAGGGAGAGAGGGAGGAATATAGGGAGATAGAGAGGGAGGAAGAGGGGGAGGAAGATAGGAAGAGATGAAGATGGAGATAGGGAGAGAGAGGGAGATAGGGAGGGAGAGAAAGAGGAAGAGAGGGAGAGAGGGAGGGAGAAAGAAAGGAAGATAGGGAGAGAAGCTAGGAAGAGAGAAAGGGAGAAAGAGGGAGAGAGAGGAAGATAGGGAGAGAGAGAGAGAGAAAGAGAGGAAGATAGCAAAACAGAAGGAAAAAGGAAGAGAGGGAGAGAGCGAGGGAAGGAGGAAAATAGGGAGGGAGGGAGAGAGAAAGTGAGGAAGAGAGAGAGGGAGGGAGGAAAAGAGGGAGAGAGGGGGGAGTAGAGAGGAGAGAGAGAGCGCCGTTCTGTTTTACATCGATGGTGGAAGATGGGAGTTGTAGTGCAAGATGCCCAGCCGAGAGGCTAGTGGAAGAGGCCAGGTGTGCTTAAATGAAGAGGGTCTTTCTTCCTAAAGTGACCCTCCCTCTCACCTGTGCTGAAGGAGGCAGCAGGGCTGACACACACACACACACACACAAACACACACTTCCTTCTCTCTCGCCTCCAGAAATCCCCATCTTCCACATCCTCAATGCCCGCATCACCTTTGGCAACCTGAACGGCTGCGACGAGCCGGTGGTCTCCCTCCGCAGCACGGGCAGCCCCAGCAGCGATGCCCCCTCGCCCGGGAGTGACCGGTCCAGCATTAGCAGCTTGAGCTCCCTCGGTAAGTGTGTGTGGGGGGGCAAAAGGGGCACACGAGGCAGGGTGATGGATGGGTCGGGAACAGTGGCAAAATGCTACCGGTTCAGCCCGGTTCACCCGAACAGGTAGTAAAAAAAAAAAACCCTCCAACGATCAGCTAAGAGGAGAAAGAAGAGGCAGGTAGAAGAGCCAATCCTGCGCTTTGCTGTTCTTTATCCTCTCCGCTGATTGGCTCGGCAGAGTCTCAGCTGGTGTTTGAAAAGCTGCGCACGCAGGCGCGAAGTGCGCAATCACCAAACCGGTAGGGAACCGGGTAGAATCCCACCACTGGTTGGGAAGTGCCCTGCAAAGCCCGGTGGAGGTTTGGACAGCTGTCATGCAAGTCAAGATGGCATCACCGGCATTTGATTTATTTATTACATTTATCTGCTGCCTATCTCACTGTCCAAAGTGACTGCGATGACCCAAAGGGGCGTGGCACAAAAGCAACAAAGTCACAAAAGTAGGTAAAGTCCCTTTAATTCCTCCAACTTGGCCCCTGATGTCCAGTTATCCTCGGCTGGAGAAAAAAAAACTCTCCCAAGAACAGTTTTTTAAAGGGAAGAAATTCAGTCCGAACCCAAAGTAAAGATAAATTATAAATAAAAACCAACACAAACCACGAGCTGCAGCCATTAACGAGACAGGGCAGGATAAGGAATTGCAGACTTCCAAAAGATAACGAAACACACACAGTTGGGAGGAGGTCAGAACCCAGATAAGACTTGACAAACTAAGATAAATCCACACTTTTCTTCCAGCAAAGAGCTGTGCGCAAACACCCTTTTAAAATCCTGTTTTCCCAGCTGCAGCCCATGAAAGGGATCAGGGCCCTTTCCTCCCCCGTAACCCACATTTCTCCCTTATCCTCTCCTCCCTGCGCGCCCTAGGATGAAGAGGGGGTGGCCCTGAGTCTTCCTCGGAATGCCCAGCCGGACTGGACCCTTCCCCAGTTTCCTCCACAGCCCCCGGAGCCAAAATCCCACTCCCTGTCAGCTGCTCAATCTCCCCCTCGGAATCGGATTCCAACAAGGCCATGACAGTGACTCTGGACTGTATGCATTTAGATGCTTGCAACAGGCAGTCCTCGACTTACGACCACAACCGAGCCCAGAATTTCCGTGGCTAAGCAAGACAGTTGTTAAGTGAGTTTGACCCCAGGTTAAGACAGTTCTCGCCACAGTCGTTAAGTGAATCACTGCGGCTCTTTAAAGTTTGTAACCCGGTTGTTTCAGTGAACCTGGCTTTCCCCATGGACTTTGCTTGTCAGTAGAAAGGGATTCATGTGACCCCGAGACAGTGCGACCGTCATAAATATGAGTCGGTCGCCAGTGCATTTTGAACTTGTGACCAGGGGGATGCTGCAGCAATCATAAGTGCGAACAACGGCCGTGAGTCACTTTTTTCAGCGCGGTTGTAATTTTAAACGCTCACTAAATAAATGGTTGTAAGTGGCGGACTACCTGTAGTTTTTCACATGGGTTACACGTGTGTGGAAAAAGGAGGTGGCGCCCCCATTGCAGACCATCTCTGAATTTTTTTGATAAACAACTCCCCCCCCTTAGTATTTCTGGGCTCACCAACTAGGTGGGGGAGCCATCTTGGAGAAAGTTACTGTTAGAAATTCTGTTTATATAAAGCATCACATAGAGCAAACAAAGAGAACAGTCACTATGTGTTTTACTGCTCACTTATATAACTGTAACAGGAAACAGGAATCTCTACTTAGAGCACAAGAGCATAGAGTATACCATAGAGCCAAATTTATAAATACTGCCATCTACTGCCTGAATACTACTGTAGCTTGTTGTATAGAAATACAGTACATTCCAACAATGAATCCCAACAGTTAACGGAACATTTTTTTAATTTCTTTTTTTTTTATGATGGCAGACAAGGCTCAGCCACCCTGCCCAAAATGCACCCCTTGGCAGGCTGGCCATGTGCTGAAATCACATCAAAATGTTTTTAATCTTCTTTCTGACATCTGTTTGCCCTTTTAAAAATTGGAAAATAAATATTGAGTAATGATTTCAGAGACTTTGAGAATTTGGTGAATAGGACGATAACGTCCCTGGGAGTCAGTAGCAATTTAAGAGAGATTGTAATTAAAAAGAAAAGTTTGAAGCTCCTTGGATGGCAGGAATAGCCAACAGTCTAGAAGATAGGCTGAAGATCCAGATGGATCTTGATAGACTTGAACCCTGGTCTCTATCTAACAAAATAAAATTCAATGTAGACAAAAGTAAAGTCCTACACTTAGGCAAGGAAAACCCAAAGGACACATATAGACTGGATGAAACCAGGCTCAATAGCAGGAACTGTGAGGGGGATCTTGGAGTCTTAGTGGACAACCAGCTAAATAGGAGCCAGCCGTGTGCAGCAGCAGCCAAAAAAGCCAATGCAGTCCTAAGTTGCATTAACAGAGGGATACAATCGAGATCAAGGGAAGTACTAATGTCACTCTATAAAGCCCTAGTAAGGCCACACCTGGAGTCCTGCATCCAGTTTTGGTCACCACATTATAAAAAAGAGGTTGAGACTCTAGAAAAAGTACAGAGAAGAGCAACCAGGAGGATGAGGGGACTGGAGGTTAAAAGATACGATGAACGGTTGCAGGAACTGGGTCTGGCTAGTCTAGGGAAGAGAAGGACCAGGGGAGGCAGGAGAACAGCCTTCCAATACTTGAGGGGCTGCCAGAGAGAGGAGAAGGGGGGGGTCAAGCTATTTTCCAAAGCACCCGAAGGCCAGACAAGGAATAATGGATAGAAACTGAACAAGGAGAGATTCAACCTGGAAATAAGGAGGAATTTCCTGACGGTGAGAACCATTAACCGATGGAACCGAAGTTGCCTTCAGAAGTTGTGGGAGCTTCATCCCTGGAGGCTTCCAAGAAGAGACTGGACTGCCCTTGGTCAGAAATGGTGTAGGGTCTCCTGCTTAGGCGGCGGGGGGGGGGGGGGGTTGGACTAGATGACCTCCAAGGTCCCTTCCAACTCTGTTATTCTGATGGTGGTTGGGCTCCCTCCTCCTCGCAGGCTCCTGCCGCTGCTTTGAGATGGACCCCTCTCTCTTCGAAGCCCCCCAGGGCTACAGCATCGTCGGAAGGCACCCGGAGCCGTTGCGGGAAGATGAAGACGACCTTCTGCAGTTTGCCATCCAGCAGAGTTTGCTAGAGGCAGGCAGCGAATACGACCAGGTAAGGGAGGACCGACCTGGAAGGATGGAAGGGTCCAGAAAACGGGGCATCCATGGCAAGGTCAAAGGTGAAAGGTGCCAGAAATGGCATTGAAGCCCATCCCATTAGAGTGCTACAGCTGCCAAAAGAGGCATCCATGGTGATTCTGTAAGGTCCCAGAAGTTCCACGGAGATGTCAAAGAGTGAGACTCGAGACGAGACTTGCAAAAATAACGGCTTTTTTTCCTTATTCTTTGGCCAAAGCAAAAAGTCTGGGTGATTACTGTGATGACCCAGGGTGGGATACAAAAGCCACAAAGTCACAAAAACAGGTGAAGTCCCTTTAATTCCTTCAGCTCGGCCTCCAAGGTCCAATTATCATTGACTGGAGGAAAAAAAAACTCCCCCACAAACAGTTGTGAAAAGGAAGAAATGCCGTTCAAACTCAAAATACATATAAATGATAAATGGAAAAAAACACACACACACAAACCACACCGAAGCAATGAATGAGACAAGGCAGGGTAAGGGCTTGAAGACGTCCACAGATATCAAAATACACACGCTGGGAAGGAGGCCAGAACTCAGAAAAGAACAGACAGACTAGAAATATTTCACACTTTGCTCCCAGCCATGCGCAGTTTGTCCTTTTTAAACAGTCCTCCCAACTGCAGCCCATGAAGGGGATCAGGGCCCTTTCCTCCCCCGTAGACCGTGCCACTCACGTTTCTCCCTTATCCTCTCCTCCCTGCGTGCCCTAGGATGGAGAGGGGATGGGCCTGGGTCTCCCTCTGAATGCCCAGCTGGCCTGTGCCCTTCCCCAATTTCCTCCACAACCTCCAGAGCCACAATTCCACACTGTCAGCTGTTCCTCCTCTCTCTCTCTCTCTCTCTCTTTCTCTCCCTCTTTTTTTCCCTTTCTCTCTCTTCCTCTCTCCCTCTCTCTCCTTCTTTCTCTCCCTCCCTTTCTCTCTCTCCCTCTTTCTCTCTCTTTCTCTTCCTCTTCCTCTCTCTCCCTTTCTTTCTTTCTCTCCCTCTTTTTCTCCCTTTCTCTTCCTCTCTCCCTCTCTCTCCCCCCTTCTCTTTCTCTTCCTCTCTCTCTCCCTTTCTTTCTCTCTCCCCTTTTCTCCCTTTCTCCCTTTCTCTCTCTTCCTCTCTCCCTCTCCTTCTTTCTCTCCCTCCCTTTCTCTCTTTCTCTCCCTCTTTCTCTTCCTCTCTCTCTCTCCCTTTCTCTTTCTCTCCCTCTTTCTCTCTTCCTCTTCCTCTTCCTCTCTCTCTCCCTTTCTTTCTCTCTTCCTCTTTTTCTCCTTCTCTCTTTCTTTCTCTCCCTCCCTTTCTCTCTCTCTTCCTCTTCCTCTCCCTCTCCCTCTCTCCCTCTCTCTGAGTCAGATTCTAACAGGGGCATGACAAATACTATGTCCAAAACATACAGACAAAATGCCTGTAAGGCATAGCCACACCTTGCAAGAGTGGCTCAGAGTATGATATGCATTTTACGCTGATAGAAACCAAGTTTATCCAATCAGAGACAAACGTTCGTTATTAATGGGGGCAATGCCCTCCCCTTCCTCATCCATGGAGCGTTCTTTGTCCGTGCTCTGTCCACACCTTGTTATTTTACACAGTACCCCTTGTGTGTTCGTGCTCCTGGGCAGCCTCCCCCCCCCCGCCCCTTAATCTATGGAGCAGGAGGTTCCTGGGAATTGTCCCCCAGGATGTGCCTGGCTCTGAAGCAAATTGCAGAGGCGAGAAACCAGATAGAAAAGGATACAATTCTCTTGCAGAATGGATTCCTAACAAACGATTCCTAACCGTAGCAAAACAGTACGAGCAGCTTCTTTCACTGCAGCAAAGAGCAAAGGTTAGATTGATTCATGTCAATATGTCCTGAGGATTAGACGAGATCTGGCTCAAAAACAGGGAGCTGGCCGTGTGGGCGGCGCAGCCTTGTGTTCCTGCACAGCCTGGATTAATGGCTTTGCGGGGGGACATTTCTCTGCGGACCACCAACATTTTCTCACGGACCACCGGTGGTCCCCGGCCCACCAGTTGGCAACCAGTATTGTATTGAATTGAATTGTATTCTATTCTATTATCTATTCTCTATTCTCTACTCTATTCTTCTCTTCTCTTTCTCTTCTCTTCTATTCCATTCCATTCCATTCCATTCTATTCTATATTCTATTTCTCTTCTCTATTCTCTTCTATTTCTCTTTTATTCTCTATTCTTCTCTTCTCTTTCTATTCTATTCTATATTCTCTTGTATTTCTCTACTCTGTTCCCTATTCTCTACTCTATTCTTCTCTTTCTTTTCTCTTCTATTTGTCTTCTCTTCTATTCCATTCTTCTCTCTTCTCTATTCTTTTATTTCTCTTCTCTTTTCTCTATTTTTCTCTTCTCTTTCTATTCTATTTCTCTACTCTACTCTACTCTACTCTATCCCCATATTCTCTTTTATTCTATTCCCGTATTCTCTATTCTATTCTCTCTTCTATTTCTCTTCTCTTTTCTATTCTCTTTTATTTCTCTTCTCTCTTCGCTATTTTTCTCTTCTCTTTCTATTCTATTTCTCTACTCTACTCTTCTCTACTCTACTCTATTCCTATATTCTCTATTCTATTCTATTCTATTTTATTCTATTCCCGTATTCTCTATTCTATTCTATTCTCTCTTCTATTTCTCTTCTCTTCCTTCTGTATTCTCTTCTTCTCTTCTCTTCTTAAATGTTCAAGTTGCACTTCGAGGGAGTCAAATTATCTGTCTCCCTTTCCCGCAGGTGACTATTTGGGAAGCGTTAACCAACAGCAAACCAGGGACGCTGCCAGTGTCCCAGGAAGGGCGCAGAGTCAACAGGTGAGGTTCTCTTCCAGTTTCACTTCCTCTTCGAGATGCGTCAATTTCACTTCCTCGTTCTGAATGTTTTGTCAATTTCACGCTCTCACAGGCAATCCTCGACTTACAACCGTTCGGTTTAGTGACCATTCGAAGTTAGAACAGCGCTGAAGAAAAAAGGGACTCACCCCTGTTTTTCACACTTACGACCTCACGTGTTCCAAATTCAGACCGCTTGGCAACTGACTCGTATTGATGACGGTTGCAGGGTCCTGGGGGGAGTCACGTGGTCGATCCCCTTTTGCGTCCATCTGACGGGCAAAGTCAACAGGGGAAGCCAGATTCACTTAATGACCGTGCGACTCACTGAATGACTGCAGTGATTCACTTAACAACGGTGGCAAGAAGGGTCATAAAATGGGGCAAAACTCACTTAACAACTGTCTCATTTTAGCAACAGGCATTTTGGGCTCAACTGTGGTTGTAAGTCAAGGACTCCCTGTAAATCCCTCTCTTTTCTTACTTGGCATGGCTGGAGGCAAAATCTAACCTAATTCCTTGGCTTAGTAAATGGGTTAAATCCAGAAGGATGTGAATTTAGACAGATCTATAACCAGTCAAAAAAAATTTTTAGCCTCCAGCTGGGTTTAGACAGCATTTTAATCTGGGTTTTTTTCCCCAATTTAATCCAATTTTCCCCAATTTAATTTCTGGATCTGCAGTATTATCATCTAACACAAACAAGTTGAATTAAAGCTAGACAAATAACTCACCAAAAAAATAACTGGGCTTGAAGGAGGCTTAAAGCTAAGCAGCCTGACTGTGTATCTATAACGAAGAACATTTGTAGCTCAGGATTAAAATGAAGGGCCCCTGGAACTCCCTGAGCTCGGTTGTTTCCTTGCAGACGTTTCATGACCCAACTAGGTAACATCATCAGTGTTAGAGGGAGTGGGGGTATATATGGAGTGGAGGAGAAGGAGCAGGGGAGGAGGAGGATTTTGGGGTTCTTGGTGCAGTCTGTCCTTAGTTGTTTCCTTGCAGACATTTCACAACCCAAACTGGGTAACATCATCAGTGCTGTTAAGGTGCTAGTAAAGACTCCTTGCTACCCTTAGCACTGATGATGTTACCTAGTTTGGGTCGTGAAATGTCTTCAAGAAAATATTCAAGCTCAGAGAGCATCAAGGACCCCACAGTTCAACCTTGAGCTACAAATACTCCCTACTGTTGGTCAAGGATGATTCCTCCTCCTCCTCCTCCCTCCACGAACCCCAGTCCCTTCTAGAACTGATGATATTCCTTAATTGGGTCATGAAACGTCTGCAAGAAAACCCCAAGCTCAGAGGGCATCAAGGACCCCTCAATTGTCCTCACCCCCTCCTTCCCTCCCTCCACAAACCCCACTCCCTTCTAGCACTGATGATATTCCCTAGTTGGGTCATGAAACGTCTGCAAGAAAACAACCAAGCTCAGAGAGCATCAAGGACCCAACTATCTTCCCCTTCCTTCCTTCCTTCCTTCCTTCCTTCCTTCCTTCCTTCCTTCCTTCCTTCCTTCCTTCCTTCCCTTCCCTTCCCTTCCCTTCCCTTCCAGCACTGATGATGTTCCCTAGTTGGGTCATGAAACGTCTGCAAGAAAACCATCCAGCTCAGAGAGCACCAACGACCCAACTATCTTCCCCTTCCTTCCTTCCTTCCTTCCTTCCTTCCTTCCTTCCTTCCTTCCTTCCTTCCTTCCTTCCTTCCTTCCTTCCTTCCTTCCTTCCTTCCTTCCTTCCCTCCCTCCCTCCCTCCCTCCTTCCTTCCTTCCTTCCTTCCCTTCCAGCACTGATGATATTCCCTAGTTGGGTCATGAAACGTCAGCAAGAAAAGCACCCAGGGGCCCTCCATCCACAAAGGGAGCGCAGTGCAGGTGTCCACGAAGAAGCCGGATTGGGGAGCACTCCCACGCCCCCAGGCCCTTGGCTAACCTCTCCTCCTTTTCTCCCCCACCCCAGGACACCCCAGCACACGCCTCCCCCGCGGCCTGCCAGCCCCCAGCCGCCGCCCCCCGCAGCAGGCCGTGGGCCCGGCCACGGTCTGACCACCTACGCCGAGCAGCTGCGCCTGGCCATGGCGCTTTCCGCCAAAGAGCAGGAAGAGGCCGAACGCCGTTTGCGCCTGGAGCAGGAAGAGCTGGAACGGATCCTGCGCCTCTCCCTCACCGAACAATAGGATCTCTCTCCTCCCCTCCACCCCAACCCCCCCCCACCAAGGGTCTTGGGGGGGGGGACACGCACGCACACACACACACAGCCCTGGCCAGTCCCCTCTGTGTGTGTGGGTGGGTGGGGGGGCACCAGCCAGCGCTTAACAAGACTGTGCCTTCCCCTGTTCTAGCTCAGCTCATGCACAAAGCTGGGTAGCACCAGGATGGATGGATGGGTGTGGGGGGGGGGGCACAGCCAGGGAGGAGTGGGGGGGGGGGGTTGGCAGGTGTGTGTGTGTGGGGGGGGGTCCAGATCCGTTTCCCCTCTCACAATTGAGCCATTTAATTTGACCCTCCTGGGATGGTGGGAGGGTTTAATCCGGACGAGGTTGTCCAGCTCTCTTTCCCGTAGCACATTGCGATAAATAGGGGAGGGGGCTCCCTTCCCCTCCCCCTTTTTTTCCCAGGCTGGGTGGGGGGGGAGGGCAGGCTGCAAGGCTCTGGGTTCCATCCATTGGGGCAGGTAGGGGGGTGCATCTCAGCCATCGGGATGCAATTCCACACCCCCCCCCCCCCAGAGCGCCACTAGAGGCTGCCAGCATTCTCCGTCGGCGCTGCCCTCTAGTGGCCAGCTTAATTATTATTACTATTATTTTTTTTGCAAACTGAATTCGAGACCCCCAATTCTTCACCTGGGTGCAATTGGAGAGCGCTGGGAAGCTGAGGAGGAGCCGATTTTGGGGGGGGGGGTGTTGAGGGAAGCAAATTGGGAGCCTTAACATACCTTAATTGTTGGAAAAAATGCTGAGTTCCCAGCTTGAGCAGCGGGTTGGACTAGACGACCTCTAAGGGGCCCTTTCACGTCCTAATTACAGGTAGTTCTCAACTTACAACCATTTTTGTTTTTGGGACCGTTCGACGTCGCAACAGCACTGAACAATGTGACTTATGACCATTTCCTTCCCCCCCCCCCCATTTTTCTCCCCAAGTTTTGCCAAAAACGACGTAAAATGTGATCACGTCGCTGTGAGAAGCGGCAAAGTAATTGTGTCCGATAGCCAACATGCGGTCATGTGATCATTTTGGAGGGTGGGGGCAGCCTTTGGAACTTCAGAACAATTGGTCGTAAGTCAAGGAGCATGTCGTCCTCGACTTACGAACACAACGGAGGCCGACCTTTCCGTTGCTAAGCAAGACTGTTGCTCGAGCGAGTTCTGCCGCCTTTTTAAACAATCTTTCTTGCCGGTCGTTCAGCGAGTCACCTCATCATTAAGTGAATCTGGCTCCCCCCCCCCCCCCAGAAGGCCGCAAAAAGGGATCGTGCGACCTGCGCCGCCCCCCCCCCCCTCGCAACATTGCGACTGTCATACATTGCGAACCGAATGTTGTCAGTGCAAGAAATATTTCAAATTCCAAGAGGTTGGTGGGAGGAGTTGGCTGGCTGTGGTATAGGGCCTCCCGCTTGGGCGGGGTGGGGTGGGGTTGCACTAGATGACCCACAAGGTCCCTTCCACCTCTGGTTATCTGTTATCTGTTAAAACGGGTCATAAGTCACTGTTTTTCCCCAGCGCCCTCGTAACGTCGGCCGTTCCACCGAACCGTCGCAAGTTGAGGATTACCTGTTTTGAAATCAGGAAAGGCCAAATACAAGAAGAACGGGGGGGGGGGGGGGGAGGAGAAAAAAAGCAGCTATGGGAATGAATCCTGGTTTAATTGAGCACAGAAGAAACCTGGTTAATTTGGGGATGAGCACATTTAAAAAAAAGGAGGGGGGGGCTTGGCGCCATCCCGGCCGCCATCTTGACTTTTTTGACCCACCCTCCCATTTAGACCTTCCCAAAAGCCAAAGAGAATTTCCATCTCTTTGTCAAGCACAAAACAAGCCCCCCCCCCACCCCCGAAAATGTTTTGGGGATCCCCCCGGCTGTGTGTTCCCCTCGCCCTCCCCATCTCCCCGCACAACCCCCCCCCATTCTGCACCAGTAGCACCAAGTGCACTTAAACCCAACCCCCCCCCACCTGCCAATCAGGTCTCCACCCGCCTTCTGGGGGGGGAGGGGCTCCCAGGTTCATTTCGTGGCTGTAACCCCCCCCCCAAAACTGAACCCCTCCCCCCCAGGGCCCTTTGTGGGGTACCCAGGCTGGCATTGGGGAGTGCAAGAGGAGGCAGGGCCAATGGGGGGGAGGGGGAGCAGGCCATGGGGGAGGGGGGGAGCTTGGGAAGACATGGGGAGGGGGGGGTGTTTTCCCAAGCCTGCACCCCCTTTTTTCTGCACCAGTTGGACGCTCCCCCCTGCCGTGATCCTGATAGGGGGCCTAAATGAGTGGGTGGGCTGCTTTAAGGACGGGCTCTTTTCCAATTTGAGCTGCCCACCTCCCCATTTCCAAGGAAGAGCCCCCACCCCCCACTCTTCCCCTTGCAAGGTCGTTACAACCCTGTTGTTCCATGGTGCTAAACTCTGGGGGGGAGGGGGCGGCGGCGTTGAGACCCCTGGGCCAGGGTAAGGGGTGAGGATGGCTGGGGGAGGCGAGCCACAGCCTGCAGCCCCCTCCTCTTCTGTTACAACCCCCCCCCTCCCTTCCAGGGAAGCCAGAGGGGGCCTTGTGTTTTGGGAGGTGGGAGGCCCCAAAGATCAAACTACAGCATTTGCAAGAAGGGGAGGGGGCTTCCGGGCACCCCACACATCCGGGGAAGGGCGATGGGAGGAACAACCGCCTGCGGGGGGGGCAGGTGGGTTTACCTGCACAGAAACACCAATAAAATACCTTAAGAACCCTCGCTTGTTTCTGCCTGTGTTTTTTTGGGGTGGGGGCAGCAGGGGGCATTTAGGGGAGGGGGGCAAAGGGCCACTTTAACCTCTTCCCACAGGCGGGGGGGAAATTCAAATATTCTACATAGCTCGATAGCTGTGCTTCGCTACGAAACTGTGGTTGGGGAGGAAAATAAAGGGGGGAAAAATTCTGCCTCTGCCTACCAGCATCCATGGGTATTCATCTGGCTAGCGTCCTGTCAGTGTGAGAGAGAGTTGAGGGCTGTTTGGAAACTGAAAGAGTATTTGCTGAGGGAGCAAGGAGCCTGGGTGGGGCTTAGCTCAACTGTTCTGTAGTAAAGCTGCTTGGTGCTTTGAAATTGAAACCAAAACTCCTCTCCTCTCCTCTGCTTGTGTTTTGCATTTGGAAGAGATTTCTTTCCAGGTGGGGAGGGGGAGTAGAACTCCTTAGCATCAGAGCGTGTTAATAATAATAATAATAATTAGGGTTTTTAATTGATTTTAACTGGTTTTAACTTTGTTAACTTTTTAACGTCACAGTTTGTTTTATCCTCAGCCACTCATTTAATCTTTTTTCATTGTATTTTCAATATTGTACTGGATTGTTTTTATTTGGCTGTAAACCGCCCCGTGTCCCGTTGAGAGATGGGAGCAGTCTATAAAATTTGCAATAAAAAAATGAATAAATAAATAATGATTTAGGAAATACTCTAAATGTTCCGAGGGTCATTTGGAAAAATCCTTTCTTAGGGAGCCCCTAGAAGCCAAGAGGAACCTACGGGCCGAATGTCAAGTTTGTAGACTTTACGGTTCTGGAGATTTTGTGATGATGCATGTGGGGCGTTCCGCTTTTATATATATATATATAGAAAATTTGTTAGCAGTGTTTTGGCCCAGATCGTCCTTGACGTTACGACCTCGTTTAGCAACCGTTCAAAGTACAATGGCCCTGAAAAAAATGACCGAGGTCCAGTTATAACCCCCCCCCCCCCAGTGCTGTGGCCCCTTGGAAACTTGTTGAATCGACCGTTGTACATCGAGGACTTACCAAAAGCAATGAAATCTGGGTTGCAAAGATTGTAACGGCCACCAGGTGGCAGGGCAGAGTTAGGTTTGGGGGAATCTCTGCTCTGTATTGCCTCCTGGAGCTCCTCTGGGATTCTGCAGTTCTTGATTTTGTCACCCTGTTACAAAGGATTGTACAGGCAGCCCTCGACTTACAACGGTTCATTTAATGACCATTCAAAGTTCCAAGGGCACCGAATAAAGTGACTTGAGGACCGTTTTTTTTTTCCACACTTAACGACCGTTGCAGCATTCCCCAGGGTCACGTGATCAAAATTCAGACTCTTGGGCAATTGACTCATGGTTATGACGGCCGGTGGAGTCATGTGATCCCCTTTTGCAACCTTGTGACAAGCAAGAGTCAAATAGGGAAGCCGGATTCACTTAAGGACCGCCGGACTAGCTCAGAGGTTCAGTTAACAACTACGGGCAAGAAAGGGGGTAAAACGGAGCAAGAACTCACTTATCGGCCACCTCGCTTAGCCACAGAAAATTGGGGTTCAACGGTCGGTCGTAAGACGAGGACTGCCTGTATTTGCATATTTCAGGGTCTTTCAACTTCGGCCACTTTAAGACAGAGGACGGGGACTTCAACTCCCAGAATCCCCCAGCCTGCAGGGCTGTGCGTGGAGAGAGCATGCGGCTGTCCTCTTGAGGTTGCTTGTGGGGTTCCCTCAAGGGCATCCAGCTGGGCCCCAGGCTTGCCCGTTTCCTCCCCTCACCACCCGAAGAAAATAACACAGAGCCAAAAAGTCTGATCAGCCATTGGAAATGAACCACATTATATATCTATATATATATATCTATATATTTATCAGCATATGCAAATGAGCAATGGCCCTAATTTCTCTCTTCCACCTCCCCAACGGAGGGGGTCCTTTGCATTGCAAGCAGGTGGGGGAGGCGTTGCTGTAGCCCAGCATCCTCCACCACCCCACCCCCACCCCCAGCTGCACAATCTGGGCCTGGCCCAGTGGTGCAACATCTGTACAACACTGAGCAATTGAGATGGAAAACACCCCTCGCCACAAGGCCGCAGGCAAACCCCCTCCCCATACCACCTCAATTTATCACGGAAGTGCCACCCCTCAGAGCAGTGGTGCCGGGCCGCAGAGCCCCCTCCCCTTCCAGCAGGGGCTGGAGAAGCCTCTTGGCAGCACCCCCCCCACCCCCATAAAACCATCCCCCTGCCAGCAGGATCTGGCTGCCCCCTTCTCTCTCCCTCTCCCCAGACCCAGGCCCATTTCTAACCCTGCAAATCTAAGGGTCTCCCCCTCCACCCTCCACCTCATCGCACTGCAAAATTCACAACACACCTGTGGCTCACGGCAACCCCACCCCCTTCGCCCCCATCCCTGGGGGTAGGGGGGGGGGGGCCAGAAAGGTGAGCTGGCATCATACCAACCCTACCCCACAATCCCCATGCCACCCTCGGGCGTCCAACCGTCCATTTGAAGGCTCCCAAAATCCGCTTCCGCTCCACCAATTCAAGGCAGCCCGGAGTCCCGTTGGAGAGAAAGGGATGAGAGGAGAGCAGGGCGGTTCCCCGCCAACGGGGAGCAGCCCCTCCAAACGCCCACTGGGTGGGGGAGAAGAAGCAGGTGCGGATGGGGGACAGAGATGCCTCCGGGATGGCAACGTGCCTGGGGGGTGTGGAGAGGGGGAGAGGCTTAATCCGTCACATCTGCGAGTTCGCAAAGCGTGTTTTCCAGGTCGGTGATGCGCTTCTCGTGATCTTCGATGGTCTGGCGCAGAGTGCGGATTTCTTGCAAGAGGTCTTCGAGGGTGGAGGTCTGGGGGGGTGGGTGAGCAAGAGAAGAGGAGGAGGAGGAGGAGGAGGAGGGGGGAAGAAGAAAGGGAGAGAAAAAGGAGGAGAAAAAGAAGAAAATAGAAGAGAAGGAGGAAGAGGAGGAAGAAAAGGAGAAGGAGATGAGGGAGGAGGAGGAGGAGAAAAAGGAAGAGAAAAAGGGGGGGGGAAGGAGGAGGAGAATGAAAAGGATAAGGCAAGAAAAAGAAAGAAGAAAAAAGAGGAAGAGAAGAAGAGGACGAGGAGAACGAAAAGGAGAAGAAAGAAAGGAGGAGATGGAGAGGAAAAAAGAGAGGGAGAAAGAAGGAAGAAGGCGGAGGCAAAGGAAAAGGATAAGTGGAGAAGAAAGAAAGGAGGAGAGGAGAAGAAAGAGGAAAAAAAGGAGGAGAAAGAAAAGGAGGTATGTCAGTTAAAGAAGGAAGAAGGGGCTCAGTGGATTTTCAGACAAAATTCACATTCTCTGTCTTTCTCTGTCTATCTGTCTCTTTCTCTCCATCTCTTCCCTCTCTGTCTCTTTCTCTCTCTCTCTGTGTCTTTCTTTCTTTCTTTCTCTCTGTCTCTTTCTCTCTGTCTCTCTCTTTGTCTCTCTTTCGCTGTGTCTGTCTTTGTCTCTCTCTCTCTGTGTCTTTCTTTCTTTCTCTCTGTTTGTCTCTTTCTCTCTGTCTCTCTCTCTCTCTTTCGCTCTCTCTTATCTCTGTCTCTTTGTCTGTTTCTGTCTCTCTTCTCTCTGTGTGTCTCTCTTCCTCTCTCTCTCTCTGTCTCTCTTCTGTGTCTCTTCTCTCTGACTCTCTGTCTCTCTCTGTCTGTCTTTCTCTCTCTCTCTGTTTGTCTCTTTCTCTCTGTCTCTCTGTCCCTCTCTCTCTTTTCTCTCTGTCTCTTTGTCTCTCTTTCTCTGTGTCTGTCCTTGTCTCTCTCTGTGTCTTTATTTCTCTCTCTCTGTTTGTCTCTTTCTCTCTGTCTTTGTCTCTCTCTCTTTCGCTCTCTCTTATCTGTCTCTTTGTCTATGTTTCTGTCTCTCTTTCTCTCTCTCTTTCTCTCTCTCTCTCTCTCTGTCTCTCTTCTCTCTGTCTGTCTCTCTCTGCCTGTCTCTTTCTTTCTGTCTGTCTGTCTCTCTTTGTGTGTGTGTCTCTCTTCTCTCTGACTCTCTGTTTCTCTCTGTCTGTCTTTCTCTCTCTCTCTTTGCTTGTCTCTTTCTCTCTGTCTCTTTGTCTCTCTTTCTCTGTGTCTGTCCTTGTCTCTCTCTCTGTTTGTCTCTCTGTCTCTCTCTCTCTCTTATCTCTGTCTCTTTGTCTATGTTTCGGTCTCTCTTTCTCTCTCTCTGTTTCTGTCTCTATTTCTCTCTCTCTCTCTTTCTCTCTCTTTTTCCTCTCTCTTTCTCTCTCTCTTTTTCTGTCTCCTCTCTGTCCCTCTGTCTCTCGCTTTCTCTCACACACACACCAAACGGACAACAACTCACAGAAAAATTGGAGTCGCAGCTGGAGAGGCTCCTGCGTGAGCCGGGAGGGGGCTTACTGTCCAGGACGTTCTTCTTACTGACTTTGAGCTCCCGGTTCTTGAGGGGGACATAGCCGTCCCGCAGGGAGACCAGGAGGGGCTCCGCATCTTTCCCCGCCAGCCATTCGTCCGCCTCTAGGGCCGGCTCGGGCCCTGGGGTGTCCGGGTAGAGGTCATCCTGGAAGAGGTCCGACTGCCGGGAATGAGGAGGAGTTTTGTTAAGTCCTGGAAGTTGTATCAGTCTTTGCCAGCTTCGGTAACTTTAAACGTGTGGATTTCCACAATTCCCCAGCTAGGAAATAATCAACCCTCTTAAAGCATGTTTCCTAGGGGATTCTGGGAGTGGAAGCCCACCCCTCTTAAAGCAGGCTGACTGGAGGATTCTGGGAGTGGAAGCCCACCCCTCTTAAAGCAGGCTGGCTGGGGGATTCTGGGAGTGGAAGCCCTCCCCTCTTAAAGCAGGCTGGCTGGGGGATTCTGGGAGTGGAAGCCCACCCCTCTTAAAGCAGGCTGGCTGGGGGATTCTGGGAGTGGAAGCCCTCCCCTCTTAAAGCAGGCTGGCTGGGGGATTCTGGGAGTGGAAGGCCACCCCTCTTAAAGCAGACTAGCTGGGGGATTCTGGGAGTGGAAGCCCTCCCCTCTTAAAGCAGACTAGCTGGGGGATTCTGGGAGTGGAAGCCCTCCCCTCTTAAAGCAGACTAGCTGGGGGATTCTGGGAGTGGAAGTCCTCCCCTCTTAAAGCAGGCTGGCTGGGGGATTCTGGGAGTGGAAGCCCTCCCCTCTTAAAGCAGACTAGCTGGGGGATTCTGGGAGTGGAAGCCCACCCCTTTTAAAACAGGCTGGCTGGGGGATTCTGGGAGTGGAAGCCCACCCCTCTTAAAGCAGGCTGGCTGGGGGGTTCTGGGAGTGGAAGCCCTCCCCTCTTAAAGCAGGCTGGCTGGGGGGTTCTGGGAGTGGAAGCCCACCCCTCTTAAAGCAGGCTGGCTGGGGGATTCTGGGAGTGGAAGCCCTCCCCTCTTAAAGCAGGCTGGCTGGGGGATTCTGGGAGTGGAAGCCCTCCCCTCTTAAAGCAGGCTGGCTGGGGGATTCTGGGAGTGGAAGCCCACCCCTCTTAAAGCAGGCTGGCTGGGGGATTCTGGGAGTGGAAGCCCTCCCCTCTTAAAGCAGGCTGGCTGGGGGATTCTGGGAGTGGAAGCCCACCCCTCTTAAAGCAGACTGGGTGGGGGATTCTGGGAGTGGAAGCCCTCCCCTCTTAAAGCAGGCTGACCAGGGGATTCTGGGAGTGGAAGCCCACCCCTCTTAAAGCAGGCTGGATGGGGGATTCTGGGAGTGGAAGGCAACCCCTCTAAAAGCAGGCTGGCTGAGGGATTCTGGGAATGGAAGTCCTCCCCTCTTAAAGCAGGCTGGCTGGGGGATTCTGGGAGTGGAAGCCCACCCCTCTCAAAGCAGGCTGGCTGGGGGATTCTGGGAGTGGAAGGCAACCCCTCTTAAAGCATCCTGGCTCGGGGATTCTGGGAGTGGAAGCCCTCCCCTCTTAAAGCAGGCTGGCTGGGGGATTCTGGGAGTGGAAGCCCACCCCTCTCAAAGCAGGCTGGGTGAGGGATTCAGGGAAAGGGAATCCACACATCTTAAAGATTGCCAAGGTTGGCAAATACATTTTGGTTTGAAGACATTGCATTTTAAAGTTAGAAGCACTGCAAGGAAAAAGTATGAAATGGAAGAACTGGCTCGATGCAGCCATCTTTGCTTAAGGATGCTCACATCTTTTGTAATGGAGATTTCTGTCCCTTGGGCTTGAACCCCATGCAAGTGATCTAAAAGGGTGCTATTCTATTTACAGAATAACAGACTTGGAAGGGACCTTGGAGGTCTTCTAGTCCATCCCTCTGGCTCAGGCAAGAGACCCTACTACTCCATACCAGACAATTTGGCCGTCCCATTTGTAAAAGACTCACTTTTCGGGGTACAGTCATAACAATGGGCTCACATTTTCGTTCGTGCAGCTTGTAAAACCTGTGCAATTGTGGGGAGAGAGAAGGAAGTTGTGGGTCTGGCATGGCTGGGGTTTTGCATAAGACTCCACCCACCCACCCACCCTCATCCCTTCCCCCCCATCCCATAATCCCCTTCTTGCTTGTGTATCACCCCCAAGTGATACCTGACTCTGTTGTTACATCCTCTAACCCCCACTCCTTTAACCTCAAACTAACCACTATTGACCTCACCCCATTCCTAAGAGGTCTGCAAGGGGCGTGCATAAGTGCACCATCGTGCCTACCGTCCCTGTCCTATTGTCCCCATTTATTCGTACCTCTTTCCTGTATTCTTACTCATGTTTATACTTATATCTATTATCTTGTAAGCAATTGACAAATCAAATAAATAAAAATAAATAAAAAAGGAAGGAAGGAAGGAAGGAAGGAAGGAAAGGAAAGGAAAGGAAAGGAAAGGAAAGGAAAGGAAAGGAAAGGAAAGGAAAGGAAAGGAAAGGAAAGGAAAGGAAAGGAAAGGAAGAGAGAGAATATTCATTCCTAAGAGGTCTGCAAGGGACATGCATAAGTGCACCATCCATGCCACCAATCCCTGTCCTTTTGTCCCCATTTATCCGTACCTATTTCCTGTATTCTTACTCATGTTTAAACTTATACTTATTACCTTGTAAGCGATTGACAAATCAAATAAATAAAAATAAGAAAGGAAGGAAGGAAGGAAGGAAAGAAGGAAGGAAGGAAGGAAGGAAGGAAGGAAGGAGGAAGGAAGGGAGGGGGAGGAAGGAGAATAGGGAAGGAGAAGGAAGGAAGGAGAGAAAAGAATGGAGGGAGAAAAGAATGGAGGGAGCAATGAAGGGAGGGAGAAAAGAAGGGAAGGTGCAGGAAGAAGGAAGGGAGGAAGGAGGAAGGAAGGAAGGAAAGGAAAGGAAAGGAAAGGAAAGGAAAGGAAAGGAAAGGAAAGGAAAGGAAAGGAAAGGAAAGGAAAGGAAAGGAAGGGAGAGAATACCCATTCCTAAGAGGTCTGTAAGGGGCGTGCATAAGCGCACCATCGTGCCTACCGTCCCTGTCCTATTGTCCCCATTTATTCGTACCTATTTCCTGTATTCTTACTCATATTTATACTTATACCTATTATCTTGTAAGTGATTGACAAATCAAATAAATTAAATAAATAAACAACAAACTGAATTATTTGTTGTTCCAAAGGAGTAGAATAGAAATCCCTTTGTATCTGCAGGGGGCGTTTTTTGACCCCACCCCACAATAAATTTCTTTTAAAATCATACAATCCCCCCTCCCTCCCTCACCCACCAAATTAAGCCCAATGGTTCTCAATTTCGACCACTTTTAAGTGTTGTGGATTTCAACACCCAGAATTCCCCAGCCAACGTCGATGGGAGTTGAAGTCCACCCCTCTTAAAGTGGTTAAAAGTTTGAAAAACACTGCAACTTACAAAGCTTTACACCTTTTAATTGGATTTATTGGCTGGAAAAGGACCATCCTTCAGCACCCGTGTTCCAAAAGAACAGAAGGTGAATAATATATAATAATTAATTAATGATAAGCTATAATTTAGAGCCTACAACTAAATTATAATTTAGATCCTACATCAGTTTAGCTGTACTGGGCCTGGGATGTAGAGAGCTGGAGTTCCAAAAAGCATCTGAATATATGATTTATTAGTCGGACAAGATTTTCTCTTTGCCACCAATTTCCTCCTACAAACCCCACCCTGAACAATTTCCGGGCACCATTATGAACTTGTGCATCAAAATCATTTTTTGTTTCACCTTCTTAACATACGCAATTAGCAAAACAACCTTGAAAGGAGAAGCTTAAAAAAAATTAGAAAGAAATATGTAGAAAGAAAGGGAAGGAAATGTTTCCTTATTTGTCTGTTTTTTAATTTAATTTATATAGCCCCCCCGCCCCATTGCACTGAAGGTGACTCTGGATAGCGCACACTAGATAAATATAAAAAACATTAAAAATAAATATATAAAACAATGCAAACTGATTGAAGGGAGAATTAAAAAACGGCTCCCTTATTTTATATTTATCAATGGTTATTTATCAATTGTGATTTGTTTTGCACTTATTTATAATCAACATTAATGTCATAGTCACTTATCAATAATAATTTACTAATCAAGACACTATTCTTATATAATCTACTAGCTCTATACCTGTACTTTGCTATGAAACAATGTGGTGGGGCTTAGTTTTTGGGGAGGAAAATAAAGGGGGAAGAATTCTGCCTCTGCCTACCAGCATCCATTGGTATTCATCTGGCTAGCATCCTGTCAGTGAGTGAGAGAGTGGAGGGCTGTTTGGAAACTGAAAGAGTATTTGCTGTGTGAGCAAGGAGGAGACAGCAAGGAGCCTGGGCGTGGCTTAGCTCAACTCTTCTTTACTCAAGCTGCTTGGTGCTGTGAAACTGAAACTCCTCTACTTGCGTTTTGCATTTGGAAGAGATTTCTTTCCAGATGGGGAGGGGGAGTAGAATTTTGACCACGGGGGAAGCCGCAACTGTCGTAAGAGTGGGGAAAAAAACGCTCGTAAGTCACATTGTCCTGTGCCGTTGTAACTTCGAACGGCCACTAAAGGACTTGTTGTGAGCCCAGGAGCTGCCTGTCAACTTACAAAATATTTCTAGGGACTTTTTAGAGTTGCCAACAGAAAAGGAGGAGGGGAGCAGTGCGGCAGCTTGGAAACCAAAAGTGCATTCCATAAACGTTTTTTTCAAAGATAGTAACTAGGTGTTGTGGTTCTCCGGCAGCAGGTACGGACGGCTGAGGTCTCGGAGAGCGAGGACTCAGATGAGGGGCCTGCGTGCGAGGCAACGATGGGGCCAGGACCATCAGGGAGTGGAGTGCTGCCTTCGGAGGTTGTGGAAGCTGGCAGCAATGAGGAAGAGCAGCCCAAGAAACCTGTGCTCAGTGCACATGCACGCAAGGCTGCTCGAAGGAAAGAGCAGCTGCAGCATCATGGGTGACTCAAGAGTAAGGCTGCAAGGCGATGGCCCCTCCCTCGAGAGATAAAACCCAGCTGAGAAAACGGAGTTCTTTGCAGGAAGCAAAGACGTTTTTGCACTCGAGCCTTGTGGACTCTCTTGATTGGTGTATGGAGACTCTTTGTGTTTGAAATATTTCTTGGCAACTTTATCCAGTGTTCTTGGCAGCCTTGCACCCCCTTGGCCAGGCTCGTCCTTATCAGAGACAATTAGTTTGAAGCAGCCTTTTAACCGGGAAGGAACGGGATTTGTAAAGAATCATTAAAAGGTTTTGCTGTTACCTCCGTTTCGTGTCTGTTTCCTTGGAACCAGGTTTGGGTCAGAACACTAGGTGACCAAAGTTTCTGCCGTGCAAAATTCTAACTGGAGAGCCTGATGGGTGACTCTGGGCTATGGAGGTGTCCCATTGGAGAATATGAATCAGGATACACCCAGGGAGTAGAGGGGAAAACCAGGGTCAAGGGTGACCGTGAATGATGTGCCTGAGAGTCAGCTACACCCAGGCAATGCCGGCCATGTTCCCTCCCAATAAATCCTTTGGAAGTTTTGGAAGTTTGGCTCGACTGAATTGGAGTAACTGCCTGGCATCCTGACAGCTAGCCGACTCCGAGACGCAGCTCACGTGTGTTGTGAAGGGTTGTCGTTCCATTTCGGCCCTAGAGATCCCGGTACCCGGCTGCCCCCTCCCTCCACACCCCCTTCCCCCCCCAGCCTCACCTGGCGATTTCGCACTTGCTGACGTCCAGTCCCCGTTTGGGCATGAAGCCCATGCCACGCTGGGGTTCCTTGCTGCTGTAGGTGCTCAGGTAGTGGACGTAAGGCGCCTCCTCCGTGATCTCGAAGTAGCGGATGCTGCTGTCCCCCTGCAATGGGAGGAGGAAGGGGAGGAGGAGGAGGGTCTCAGGCCGGCTGCCCCTCCCTCCCTCCCCTCCTCTCCCCTCCAGCAAGGGGGAAAAGGTGCTGCTCCCCAGGCAGCCAAGACGGTTTGCAAAATGCGGCAACTTCCCCTCTGAAGACCAGCTGTCCTGGTTTCTCCCCTAAAGCGGCTGAGATTCTTCTTTTCCTTCTGTGTCTTTTCTTTTTCTCCTTTCTTTCTTTCTTTCTTTTCTTTCTTTCTTTCCTTCTTTTTTTCTTTCTCTCGTCTTCCTTCCTCCCACCTTCCTCCCGCCCATCTTCCTCTCTCTTCTTCCTTTCCTGTCTTCTTTTCCTCTCCTTCCTTCCTTTCCTTCCTTTCTCCCATCCACCTTCCTCCCTTTTCCTCTTTTTCTTTCTCTTTCTTTTTTCTTTTCGTTCTTTTTCTTTCTTTCTTTCCTTCCTTTCTCCCACCTTCCTCCTATTCATCTTTCTCCCTCTTCTTCCTTTCTCTTTCTTTCTCTTTCTCTTTTTTCTCCTTCCTTCCTTTCCTTCCTTTCTCCCATCCACCTTCCTCCCTTTCCCTTTTCCTTTCTTTTTTCTTTTTGCTATTTTTCTTTCTTTCCTTCCTTATTCCCACCTTCCTCCTATTCATCTTTCTCCCTCTTCTTCCTTCCTTTCTTTCTCTTTCTTTCTTTCTCATTCTTCTTTCTGTCCTTCCTTCCTCTCACCTTTTTCCTGTCCATATTTCTCCCTTTTTCCTTCCTTCCTTCCTTCCTTCCTTCCACTCACTCACTCACTCACTCATTCTTTTTCTTCTTTCTTTCTCTTCTTTCTCTTTCTCTCTCTCTCTTTCTTTCTTTCCCCTTCCCTTCCCTTCCTTCCTTCCATTCACTCACTCACTCTTTTTCTTTCTTTCTTTCTTTCTTTCTTTCTTTCTTGTCTTCTTTCTTTTTCTTTCTTTCTTTCTTTCTTTCTTTCTTTCTTTTTTCTCTTTCCTTCCTTCCTTCCTTCCTTCCTTCCTTCCTTCCCTTCTTTCCATTCACTCACTCTCTTTCTTTCTTTCTTTCTTTCTTTCTTTTCTTTCTTTCTTTCCTTCTTTTTTTCTTTCTCTCGTCTTCCTTCCTCCCACCTTCCTCCCGCCCATCTTCCTCTCTCTTATTCCTTTTCCTGTCTTCTTTTTCCTCTCCTTCCTTCCTTTCCTTCCTTTTCTTCCCTCCCCACCTTCCTTCCTCCCTTTTCCTCTTTTTCTTTCTCTTTCTTTTTTCTTTTCGTTCTTTTTCTTTCTTTCTTTCCTTCCTTTCTCCCACCTTCCTCCTATTCATCTTTCTCCCTCTTCTTCCTTTCTCTTTCTTTCTTTCTCTTTTTTCTCCTTCCTTCCTTTCTCCCATCCACCTTCCTCCCTTTTCCTCTTTTCATCTCTTTTTTTCTTTTTGTTTTTTCTTTCCTTCCTTCCTTACTCCCATCTTCCTCCTATTCATCTTTCTCCCTCGTCTTCCTTCCTTTCTTTTTCATTCTTCTTTCTGTCCTTCCTTCCTCTCACCTTTTTCCTGTCCATATTTCTCCCTTTTTCCTTCCTTCCTTCCTTTCCCCTTCCTTCCTTCCATCCATCCACTCACTCACTCATTCTTTTTCTTCTTTCTTTCTCTTCTTTCTCTCTCTCTTTCTTTCTTTCCCCTTCCCTTCCCTTCCCTTCCCTTCCTTCCTTCCATTCACTCACTCACTCACTCACTCCTTTCTTCTTTCTTTCTTTCTTTCTTTCTTTCTTTCTTTCTTTCTTTCTTTCTTTCTTTCTTTCTTTCTTTCTTTCTTTCTTTCTTTCTTTCTTTCTTTTCTTTCCCCTTCCTTCCTTCCTTCCTTTCTTCTTTCTTTCCTTCCATTCACTCACTCACTCTCTTTCTCTCTCTCTCTCTCTTCTTTGCTTGCTTGCTTGCTCCCTTCCTTCCCCACTCCCTCCATCTCTTTCTTTCATTTCCCCTATAAGGCGATTCCTCCTCTTTATTTCCTCTGAGGAGTTGGCGATACTGAATTACACCTGCCCCCCCCCCTTTTTATTCCCACCCCAAACCTGTGCAGTGGGTCTAAGGTGGGAGGGGGCTGCACTCAGCTTGGTTAAGACCGCCGATTTATCAAGATGCGGAGTCGTCTCAGATAACAGACGATCAGAGTTGGAAGGGATCTTGTAGGTCATCTAGTCCAACCCCCTGCCCAAGCAGCAGACCCTACCCCATTTCTGAAAGATCTCGTTGGAGGGGAGCCCTGTGCCCCCCTCCATTTCTCCCCAGAGTGGACTCCCAGCCCCCCACTCCCCACCCCCATCCACAGAGGGTAAATTACCTTCCTCCCCTGTTAACCTACCTTTCCACACAGGTAGACTATGCTGGAATCTGGGTCGTAAAAGGGCAGGAGAACCCCGTTGCTGGTGTCCATCTCCTGGAGGGCGATGGGCTCCTCGAAGTTCTTCTGCAGAGGCCAGGAAAGGAGTCAAAAAACAATAATCCCCAAACCCACTCCGAGGCCCATGCACACAGCTGGGAGGTGGGTGGGGGAGGACCCAGGCTGACACCGCACACCCCTCCCCGTTCCAACCCCCTGGAATCACCGAGGACGATGCCAGCTGTTAACCCAAACACCTCTGAAGGGCCACATCCTTGGCCTAATATCCTAACCGAGGGTTCCCCAGAGGACGTCTAGTCTGACCCCCTCCCTGAACCTCCTGCCTCTTAGCCTCATGCACTCTAACCGTCTCCCCATCCCCTGAGCCGCAGTGCCTCATGGGCCCACACACTAGAGGTGTCCAACATTGGCTACTTTTGCGGACTTCAATTCCCAGAAGGCTGGCTGGGGAATTCTGGGAGTCGAAGCCCACAAGCAGCTCCGGTGGCCTTTAGAGGTGGAGCTCTCGTCTCAAAACCAGGAGGCTTGTGAGTTCGATCCTGGGTAGAGGCTAACATTTGGAATCGACTCTCCTGCTCTAGCAGGGGGTTGGACTAGATGACCTCCAAGATCCTTTCCAACTCTGTTATTCTTTGATTTAGTCTTAAAAAGTGGCCAAGGTTGGAGACCCTTGGGCTGCACAGACTACATAGTCCATTCATAGTCCCACCATCTATTTTAGAAGTCTCCCCCCCATCCTCTTTTTTTTTTGCAGCCCCCCAGGAACACAGCACACCCCAATGCACCCTTCCATTCCCCTACACCCCCCCCCCAACCCTCCAAATCCACAGCAATCAGACTCTGGGAACCAGGCATTGTCTGGGGACAGTTAGAACTGGAAGTTTCTACTTCCCAGTTAAAGGTTTTTGGGCCCTGGGATCACCTGGTGGCCTCCCGTCCAAATGTCAAGTGCTGAACTGCTATTGGAGTCAAAAGTGGGCCAAGCGCTGCCCTCTGCTGGACAATCAGAACCTCAGCCAGATGGGCAATAAATATGACTGACACCTGACGCCCTCGGGGAAGGCGACATCCAGCGTAAACGGAAGGTTAATCGAGCCCAAAACGGCTGTTGCTAAGCGAGACATTTGACAAGGAGAAATCTGTCCCATTTTACGACCTTCCTTGCCACTGCTGTTAAGTGAATCACTGCAGTTGTGTTCATTTAGAAACACGGTCGTTAAGCGGATCCTAGCTCCCCCCCCCCGTGGCTTTGCTTGTCAGAAGGTCGCAAAAGGGGGTTGCGTGACACACACCCCCGGGGCACTGCGACCGTCATAACTACGAGTCGGTTGCTAAGAGTCTGAATTTTGATCACGGGACCGCAGGGATGCTGCAACCGTCGTTAAGTGTGGAAAGTGGTCATAAGTCACTTTTTTTTTCAGTGCCATTGTAACTTTGAATGGTCACTAAATGAATGGTTGTAAGTCGAGGACTTCCTGCCCTGGTCTTAATTGTTGAGTTGAGTTCGGTGCTTGGATTCAGCATCTTTGCAGTACTGACTTCCATGGGGGGATATGTGTGTGTGTGTATGTGTGTGTGTGTAAATTTCTATGTGGGAAAAAGTGTGTGTGTAAATTTCTATGTGGGAAAAAGTGTGTGTGTAAATTTCTATGTAGGTGAATGTGTAAATTTCTCTTGTGTGTAAATTTGTGGTCAGTTTCAGCATCTTTGCACTTCCATGGGGATGTGTCTCTGTGTATGTGTAAATTTCTGTGTGTGTAAATTTGAGGTTCACTTTCAGCCTCTTTGCAGTGCAGACTTCCACCGGGAATATGTCTATATGTATGTGTAAATTTCTATGTGTGCAAATGTGTGTGTGTAAATTTGAGGTTCACTTTCACCATCTATGCAGTGCTGACTTCCACCGGGAATATGTCTATGGGTGTATGCGTAAATTTCTCTTTGTGTGTAAATTTCTCTGTGTGCAAATTTGAGGTTCACTTTCACGGGGGCGCAGTGGTTAAAGTGCGGTACTGCCGGCTACCTCTGCTGCCCTGCCAGCTGCCTGCAATTCGGCAGTTCAAATCCCACCAGGCTCCAGGTTGACTCGGCCTTCCGTCCTCCCGAGGTGGGTAAAACGAGGACCCAGATTGTTGGGGGTAACATGGCTGACGCTGTAAACCGCTTAGAGAGGCCTGGGGAGCGCTGTGAAGCGGCATATACGTCTAAGTGCTATTCAGAGGTGGGATTCAACCACCCCGGCAACCGATTCGCTACCCGGTTGCTGGGTGGGCGTGGCCACGGTGGGCATGGCCTACTGGAACTTCTGGGAGAGCCGTTTTTCACCTTCCCCAGAGTCCGCAGGCTTCCCTCCGGCCTCTGGGAGGGCAAAAATGGCCTTCCCCGGGCTCTGGAGGCTCACCAGAAGCCGGAAACAGGCCCGTTTCTGGACTTCCGGTAATTCTAGAAGGCCCGTTTTCCCCCCCTCCCAGAGCCTCTGCATGGAACCTGCATTTACCTGCATTGCGTGGAGACTCCTGGGAGGGGAGGGGAGGGGCCAGACGGTCGGTTCAAATACCGGTTCAGCGAACCAGATGTAAGTTTAACACCCGGTTCGTTCAAACCAGCCCGAACCGGTAGAATCCCACCCCCAATGCTCTTGCTATTGCAGGCTGACTCTGCCAACTGCTTGGAGTTCGATCCTGACCAGCTCAAGTGCCAGCAATCGCCCTAATTAAAATCAAGATCCTCGAGCCAAACTTCAAAAAACTTCAAAGGATTTATTAGAGGCGACATGCTGGCATTAACCTGTACGAAGCCAACTCTGGCACACGTAATTTCCAGTCTCCTGTGACCCTGTTTTTCCCCCCCAACCCCTGGGTGGTGTCATAAATCAGATTCTCCAATTGAGCCCATTCCCAGTGTTGGGTGTCATCAATCACATTCTCCAATTAAATATATTCCCGGGTAAAAACTCTGGTAGCTTAGTTACAACCTTTTACAGATAAAGAGTCGGGATGTACTTTCGCTTCCAAATGGCTGCACTGCTCTTCCAGATTTTTTTCCTCCCCCCCCCCCGCCACTTTTAAACTGGCAACTACTAAAACAGGCAGAGGAATGTCTGACGTGTTGACATATGCTCTCGTCCGCCAACCCCCCCCCCACCCACGGAGTCTCCACGCGGCCCGATTTGGATCCCAGGTAAGTGCAGGGCCTGCGCGTGTCAGGATTCCAGCAATTGCCCTTATTCAATCATGATCCTCGAGCCAAACTTCAAAAAACTTCCAAGGATTCATTAGAGGCGACATCCTGGCCCTGCCCCATGTGAAGCCAACTCTGGCCTACGTCATTCCCAGGCCCCCATGACCCTGTTTCCTCCCAGGTGTGTCATAAATCAGATTCTCCAACTGAGCACCTTCACGGGCTGGGTGTCATCAATCATATTCTCCAATTAAATATATTCCCGGGCAAAAACTCTGGTAGTTTCGTTAACAATGTTTTAAAGATAAAGAGTTGGAATGTACTTTGTCTTTCCCCTCCTTTTTATGGCAACTACTGAAACAGGCCTAGGAATGTTTTATGAGTTGAAATCAAGGTTGAAGCGGCCTTTGCAGCCCTGACTTCTACGGGGACGTGTGTATGTGCGTGTGTGTGTGGGTTTGTGTGCACATGTTCTGGACTTGGTGCATGTAGGAACGCCTTGGCCCATTCCTGCCCATGGGCATCCATCCCCTCCCCGAAAGTGGCTCTGCAATGCCCCCTGGTCTGCCCCCCAGAGACAGGAGGAGAGGGGCCGGGCAAAGCAATGCCCGAGTTCCCAGAGGGGTGGGGGTGAGGGTCAGGGGTCCACACCATGCAGCCCAACTACCGGATCCCAGAGGCCCAGCTCCCGCTGGCTCATGCGGGTGAACCCCGTGGTGAAGATCTGTCCCTCGCGGGTAAAGACAGCACGCATGGGCCTCATCCCTTCGTGGGCCGCCAACCTCTCCTGGCAGATGGGAAAGAGAGCATTACGGGCCGGCCACGGCACAGAGAAGCTGGCCGGCCAGAGGAGAGAGGAAGAGGAAGGCCAAGCAGCGGGTACATATACTCTTTCTAACCCAACTGTGGGCAATTGTGCCTATTTTACAACCTGTGGACTTCAATTCCCAGAATTCTTGCTGGCTCAGGGATTCTGGGAGTTGAAGTCCTCCCATTTTGAGGCCTGCTGGCTCGGGAATTCTGGGAGTTTGAAGTCCTCCCATTTTGAGGCCTGCTGGCTCGGGAATTCTGGGAGTTTGAAGTCCTCCCATTTTGAGGCCTCCTGACTCGGGAATTCTGGGAGTTGAAGTCCTCCCATTTTGAGGCCTGCTGGCTCAGGAATTCTGGGAATTGAAGTCCTCCCATTTTGAGGCCTGCTGGCTCAGGAATTCTGGGAATTGAAGTCCACCCCTTATTCTGTTGCTCCTCTTCTCCTGCTGTGGAGTTAAAGGCCAAGTCATGTAACCCCCATACTCCCCTTCCTCTCTCCACTCCCCAGAGAGACCACATGGGTTGGTTGCCCCTCCGGACGCCGGCCAGCCATACCAAATCCCAGAGGGCCAGCTGCCGCTCACTCATCTTGCTGAAGCCGGTGGTGAAGACGCGGCCGTCGGCCAGGAAGATGGCCCGGATGGGACGTGCCCCTTCGTGGGGCTTGAGGGTCTCCTGGGAGCAAGGGTTAGTGGGTTAGATCACACAAACACGGCACCCACAAAGCATTAGTACACTATTTCTCAATCTTGGTCACTTTAAGATGAGTGGACTTCCACTCCCAGAATTCCCCAGGCAGCATGACTGGATGGGGAATTCTGGGAGTTGAAGTCTACCGTTCTTACAGCATGCTGGCTACGGGATTATGGGAGCTGAAATCCACCCCTTTTAAAGCAGGCTGGCTGGGGGATTCTGGGAGTGGAAGTCCACCCCTCTTAAAGCAGGCTGGCTGGGGGATTCTGGGAGTGGAAGCCCTCCCCTCTTAAAGCAGGCTAGCTGGGGGATTCTGGGAGTGGAAGCCCTCCCCTCTTAAAGCAGGCTGGCTGGGGGATTCTGGGAGTGGAAGTTCTCCCCTCTTAAAACAGGCTGGCTGGAGGATTCTGGGAGTGGAAGCCCACCCCTCTTAAAACATGCTGGCTGGGGGATTCTGGGAGTGGAAGTCCACCCCTCTTAAAGCAGGCTGGCTGGGGGATTCTGGGAGTGGAAGCCCACCCCTCTTAAAGCAGGCTGGCTGGGAGATTCTGGGAATGGAAGCCCACCCCTCTTAAAGCAGGCTGGCTGGGGGATTCTGGGAATGGAAGCTCACCCCTCTTAAAGCATGCTGGCTGGGAGATTCTGGGAGTGGAAGCCCACCCCTCTTAAAGCATGCTGGCTGGGGGATTCTGGGAGTGGAAGTCCACCCCTCTTAAAGCAGGCTGGCTGGGGGATTCTGGGAGTGGAAGTTCTCCCCTCTTAAAACAGGCTGGCTGGAGGATTCTGGGAGTGGAAGCCCTCCCCTCTTAAAGAATGCTGGCTGGGAGATTCTGGGAGTGGAAGCCCACCCCTCTTAAAGCATGCTGGCTGGGGGATTCTGGGAGTGGAAGCCCACCCCTCTTAAAGCATGCTGGCTGGGGGATTCTGGGAATGGAAGCCCACCCCTCTTAAAGCAGGCTGGCTGGGGGATTCTGGGAGTGGAAGCCCACCCCTCTTAAAGCAGGCTGGCTGGGGGATTCTGGGAGTGGAAGCCCTCCCCTCTTAAAGCATGCTGGCTGGGGGATTCTGGGAGTGGAAGCCCACCCCTCTTAAAGCATTGTGGCTGGGGGATTCTGGGAGTGGAAGCCCACCCCTCTTAAAGCAGGCTGGCTAGGGGATTCTGGGAGTGGAAGGCCACCCCTCTTAAAGCATTGCTGGCTGGGGGATTCTGGGAATTGAAGTCCATCCCTCTTCGAGTTGATCTCAGCCACTCAGGAGATGCCAAACAAAGGAAGCAAAACTCACACCCACCCCACATGCTGGGGGCAGGTCAGGCCATCCCACCCACCCACCCACCCCTCGGCCGGCCTCACTCACTGCCACAACCAGGTGCTGCCGGGGATCGATGATGCGCAGGTGTTTGTCCTTGCAGGTGGTGACAATCTGGCTGCCGTTGCGATTCCAACACACGTTGTATATGAGGTCGGTGTGGAGGTCGTCCAGCGTAATCAGGGCCTCCCCAGTGCCCACGTTCCATAGGATGATGGCGTTGTCTCCCCCTGATCCAGAGAGGGAGGACATAGTAAAAGGACCCAGGCTGCCCCATCCCTTTCGCCATCCCCTTCCCATTAGAGGTAGCCCTCCTCCTCCTCGTGATCACAAGCGAGCACAAAATTTAGGTTGCTGCCCAGGGGATCCTGGGAGTTGTATTTCACCCATCTTCAAGTTGCCACGGTCAAGAAATGCAGATTATTGGATGGGCGCTGCATCACTTGGAAGTGTCATGCCCCTATCTGGATCCAAGGAGGAGGAAGACGAACAGCCGACAGGGAGGGGGAGTGTGGCTCCATTGACTGGGGAGGAAACTGGGGAAGGGCAAAGTCCGGCTGGACAGAGCTGGAGAGAGGTAGAGCAAGGGAGAGGGAGTTCAGAGGAAGACCCAGGCCCACCCTGTCCATCCTCGGGCATGCAGGGAGGAACGGAGCAACGTAGGTTGTGTGGCTTACGGGGGAGAAAAGGGCCCTGATTCCCTTCATTAGCCACAGCTGGGAAGAGAGTGGATAAGAAAGGCAGGCTGCGTGCGGCAGGCTGCTGGGAGCAAGCATGACTTTATCCTGTGTTGTCGTGTTTTATCTGTGTTCCTGGCTTATTTATTTATTTATTTATTTATTTATTTATTTATTTATTTATTTATTATCTATCTATCTATCTATCTATCTATCTATCTATCTATCTATCTATCTATCTATCTATTGCACTTTTATACCGCCCCCTCTCCCAAATAGGGACTCGGGGCGATGAACAGCCATTGGTAAAAATACAGTCAATAAAAGTTAAAATAGATTACAAAGTTATTAAATAGTGGCTGAATTAAAATACAAATCGGATAAAATCGAATAAGAAATTTAAAAAGTTACAAATTTCTTCCCAACCGTGTGAGTTCTGCCGTGCTTTTAAGTCTGAAATTCTTGCTCCTGCCCTGTCAAATTAATTACTTCAGTTTGGCTTGTTTTGGACTTTTACATTACAGTTTGTGTTGATCCTGTTTTGGACTTAATTTTCTGCAGCCAAAGGCTGTTCCTGGGAGAGTTTTTTTTTTTTCTCCAGCCAGAAGGTCACCTGGACATGGAGGGCAAAGTTGGAGATAATAAAGGGACTCTTCTTGTTGATGTGACTGTGTTGCCTTTGTGCCGCGACCCTTTGGGTCATCACAGGAGGTTTTTAAGAAGAGATTGGATTGTTCCAGAATGGTAGAAGCAGGGGTGGGGATTCAGCCGGTTCAGACCAGTTCGGGAAAACTGGATATTAAATTTACATCTTGTTCGCTGAACTGGTATTTGAACTGACCAGCTGGCCCACCCACCCTGCCCCTCCCCTTCCAGGCGTGTCCACACGGCCCATTTTGGATGCAGGTAAGTGCAGGTTCCGCGTGGGGGCTCTGGGAGGGAGGAAAAATGGGCCTGCCGCGGAAGTTCTGGTAGGCCACGCCCACCATGGCCACGCCCACCCAGCAACCGGGCAGCGAACCGGTTGCTGGGATTTTTGAAATCCCACCCCTGGGTAGAAGTTCTCCTGCTTGAGCAGGGGTGGACTAGATGACCTCCCAAGATCCCTCCCGACTCTCTCATCCTGTATTCTGGACTAGATGATCTTTGAGACCCCAACCCAGATCACGGGCGCTCCATCACTGGAGGTTTTTTTTTTTTTAAAGAAGAGTCTAGAGACAGTCACTTATCTGGAATAGTATAGGTTGTATCCTGCTTGAGCAGCGGGGGTTGGACTAGAAGACCTCCACGGTCCCTTCCAGCACATTCGTTCTAAGAGCTTTAAAATGTTGTATTGCACAAGATATTTGTACCCAGATGACACACCGTTAAATGGAAGATGAATTGTATGTACTTGAAATGAAATACAAATATATTTACAAAAAAATATGGTGTATTTACCACCTTGTCCATTTGTTGCGATACATTTGTGCGTGTGTCTGTGTGTGTGTGTGTCTGTGTTGTTGTGTATTGAGTGTTTGTGTTGCACTGAGCCCAGAATCACCCTGTCTCAGTCAGGCAGCCTTATAAATCTCAAACCAATCCATCCACTCATCGAGTCAATAAAAAAGTAAAAATAGATCAGCAGAAGAATTCACCGCAATTTTTCAAAGTCGAGAAAGAAGGAAGCCAGCCCAGCAAATTAACCTGGGAAGATTGAAATGGTCCTTTTTATTTTTTCCCCTTTAAGAGAAGGAGTTAAGATGCTAGTCCCTATGGAATTCCGGCGGGAGGATTCACGGAGCCATTTCTGATGATGTGCAGCTCCATGCTTCCAAGGAAAAGTACACACCTTCCCACGCACATACGTCAGATAGATCTCAACGAAACAACTCTAAGATGGGTGGACTTCAACTCCCAGAATTCCCCAGCCAGCTTTGCTGTGGAATGTGGGTTTTTGACACCGAGCACGTCAAAATCATTGAACTGGGCTGCCATTTTGAGAACTAACTGGAGTTTGAAGGAGATACTACAAGTTTCTGGGGGCTTCACACCATGAACAACTCTATTCCTCTTAAAGCAGGCTGGCTGGGGGATTCTGGGAGTGGAAGTCCTCCCCTCTTAAAGCAGGCTGGCTGGGGGACTCTGGGAGTGGAAGCCCACCCCTCTTAAAGCAGGCTGGCTGGGGAATTCTGGGAGTGGAAGCCCCCCCCTCTTAAAGCAGGGTGGCTGGGGGATTCTGGGAGTGGAAGCCCACCCCTCTTAAAGCAGGCTGCCTGGGGAATTCTGGGAGTGGAAGCCCACCCCTCTTAAAGCAGGCTGGCTGGGGAATTCTGGGAGTGGAAGCCCCCCCCTCTTAAAGCAGGGTGGCTGGGGGATTCTGGGAGTGGAAGCCCTCCCCTCTTAAAGCATGCTGGCTGGGGGACTCTGGGAGTGGAAGCCCACCCCTCTTAAAGCAGGCTGGCTGGGGAATTCTGGGAGTGGAAGCCCCCCCCTCTTAAAGCAGGCTGGCTGGGGGATTCTGGGAGTGGAAGCCCCCCCCTCTTAAAGCAGGGTGGCTGGGGGATTCTGGGAGTGGAAGCCCACCCCTCTTAAAGAAAGCTGGCTGGGGGATTCTGGGAGTGGAAGCCCACCCCTCTTAAAGCAGGCTGTCTGGGGGACTCTGGGAGTGGAAGCCCACCCCTCTTAAAGCATCCTGGGTAGGGGATTCTGGGTGTGGAAGTCCGCCATCGTAGAGTTGCTGAAGTTGAGAAACACCGGCTTAACCTGAGGAACTCTATGCCACTGGAAGTTCCCAAGGTGGGCAGAGAGGCTCTTACCTGCGCTGAGTAAGACGTTGCGGGCCGTGGGGTGCCAAGTCAAGATGCCCACTCGCTTGGAATGCCCCTCCAGGGTCACCACCGGCTCCGTCAGGTTACGCAAGGGCAGGAAATCCGGAATTTGCCATACCTGGAGGGAGAGAAAACAGCCACTGTTCGAGTCAAGTGAGAAATTCTTGCATTCCTTGACTAAAAGTTTCTCAATAGTCATGAGAAGGGTAGCATGCATGTTGTCCTTGACGTATGACCATAATTGAGCCCAAAATTTCTGTTGCTAAGTGAGAAATCTTTTGAATTTTGCCCAGTTTTACCTTTCTGGACACCGTTGTTAAGTGAAACACTGCAGTTGTTAAATTAGTAACATGGTCGTTAAGTAATCTGACTTCCTTGTTGACTTCACTTGTCCACAGGTCGCAAAAGGGGATCACGTGACCCGTGGACGCTGCAAACCGTCATAACTATGAGTCGGTTGCCAAGCTACCAGGTTTTGATCACATGACCAGCATCACATGATGCTGCAACGGTCATAAGTGTGAAAAACAGTCATAAGTCATTTTTTCCAGTGCTGTTCTAACTTGGAATGGTGAACTAAATTGTAAGATTGTAAGTGCCTATATAATAATAAATATAAATAAAGTAAAATATAAAATAAAAAGGAATAAAATAAAAAAATAAATGAAATAAAATTTTAAAATAACAATAATAAAATAGAATAGTATGGAATACATAGAATAGAATCCAATCAAATGAAATTTAAAATAATAAAATAGAATAGAATAGAATAAATAGAATAGACTCCAATGAAATAAAATTTAAAATTAGAATAGAATATAAAATAATATAAAATATAAAATCAAATAAAATAATAAAAGAAATAAAAATAAATAAAAAATATAATGTGAAACAATAAAAATAAAAACAAAATAATACTAAAATAAAATAAATCCCCCATGGCTTTTTCATAATGCAAAATGTAACCTAAAGGCAGCAGATAATTTCAACCCCTTGAAGCGACCCAGATGATCCGCCACTTTCTTGAGGCAGGGAGTTCCAAAGCCGCAGGAATCCTTTCCTGCTCTCTTAAGCCAGAGCCTCTACTACAATTAGGGAGGCTCACAATGGCCTCATCCCCCCTCCAACATTTCTGAGAGATTTCTCACTCCCCACCCCTCGCCCACAGCACTGCACCCCACAGGCGTTGCCCACCCCCAGAAAGCTTGACTGCGCCTGTTCTGACCCAAACCTTGTTCCAAGTAAAAAAAAAACACCAAACAGAGATAAAACCAAAACCTTTGAATGATCCTTTAAGAATCCCGTTCCTTCCTTCCTAAAAGGCTGCTTCAAACTCATTGTCCCTGATAAGAACGCACCTTGCCAAGGTGGTGCAAGGCTGCCAAGAACACTGGATAAAGTTGCCAAGAAATAGTTCAAACACAAAGAGTTTCCAAATACAAACTAAGAGACTCCAAATGTCCACAAGGCTCGAGGGCAAAAACGTCTTTGCTTCCTGCAAAGAACTCCGGTTTCTCAGCTGGCTTTTATCTCTGAAGGGAGGGGCCATCGCCTTGCAGCCTTACTCCCAAGTCGCCCATGCTGCTGCAGCTGCTCTTTCCTTCAAGCAGCCCTGCATGCATGTGGACTGGGCACAGGCTCCTCGGGCTTCTCTTCCTCACTGCTGCCAGCCTCCACAACCTCCGAAGGCAGCACTCCACTCCCTGATGGTCCTGGCCCCATCCCTGCCTCACACGCAGGCCCCTCATCCGAGTCCTCGCTCTCCGAAACCTCAGCCGTCCCGTCTGCTGCCGGCGAACCACAACAGCACCCCAGTTTCTTTTGTTAACGTGCCACCTGAGCCCCATGCCGGGTGCCCCTCTCCAAGGACGGCCCATGCAACATTGGGAACGTGGCTACTCTCCTTTCGCTACCACCGTGGGATCTCTTGGTAGCCTCCCATCCAATTCATCTGATCCTGCTTGGCTCATCCCCAGTTTAGCACCGTGAGGCCGTCAGCCTCACATGCAGATAAAAATAGAAATAGATCAGAAGATGTTTTCATTTTTCCCCCCACCTTTTCTTCACAGCTGGAGCTGAGAAACAGACCGGAACTCTTGCCTGTCGCTCTTTATTCCCTTCTGCCCCCAATGGGAAAAAAAAAAACCCATTACTTTAATCTTTTTTTTTTTTAAAAAAGAAAATATTTGATATGGGCCCTTTTGCTAACTTTGCGAGCTAGAAACGGCTGAAAGAGAGCTATAGCTACAGACTTGAACTCAGATTTCAGAGAGACCGACTATCGCTTGGATGTCTCCAACATGGCGTCCATCAGATCTACTGGGAATTCGGAGTATTTGACACCCAGCATGTCAAAACATTGAACTCGCTGCCTTTTGAGAATGAAGTGTGGCGTGAAGGAGATGCTACAAGTTTCTGGGGGCTTCACACCATCACCAACTCAACCCCTCTTCAAGCACGCTGGCTGGGGGATTCTGGGAGTGGAGGCCCACCCCTCTTAAAGCAGGCTGGCTGGGGGATTCTGGGAGTGGAAGGCCTCCCCTCTTAAAGCAGGCTGGCTGGGGGATTCTGGGAGTGGAAGCCCTCCCCTCTTAGAACAGGCTGGCTGGGGGATTCTGGGAGTGGAAGCCCACCCCTCTTAAATCAGGCTGGCTGGGGGATTCTGGGAGTGGAGGCCCACCCCTCTTAAAGCAGGCTGGCTGGGGGATTCTGGGAGTGGAAGGCCTCCCCTCTTAAAGCAGGCTGGCTGGGGGATTCTGGGAGTGGAAGCCCACCCCTCTTAAATCAGGCTGGCTGGGGGATTCTGGGAGTGGAAGCCCTCCCCTCTTAGAACAGGCTGGCTGGGGGATTCTGGGAGTGGAAGCCCAACCCTCTTAAATCAGGCTGGCTGGGGGATTCTGGGAGTGGAAGCCCTCCCCTCTTAGAACAGGCTGGCTGGGGGATTCTGGGAGTGGAAGTCTTCCCCTCTTAAAGCATGCTGGCTGGAGGATTCTGGGAGTGGAAGCCCACCCCTCTTAAAGCAGGCTGGCTGGGGGATTCTGGGAGTGGAAGCCCACCCCTCTTAAAGCATTCTGGCTGGGGGATTCCGGGAGTGGAAGCCCACCCCTCTTAAAGCATGCTGGCTGTGGGATTCCGGGAGTGGAAGCCCACCCCTCTTAAAGCATGCTGGTTGGAGGATTCTGGGAGTGGAAGTCCTCCCCTCTTAAAGCATGCTAGATGGGGAATTCTGGGAGTGGAAGTCTTCCCCTCTTAAAGTATGCTGGCTGGGGGATTCTGGGAGTGGAAGCCCACCTCTCTTAAAGCATGCTGGCTGGGGGATTCTGGGAGTGGAAGTCTTCCCCTCTTAAAGCATGCTGGCTGGGGGATTCTGGGAGTGGAAGCCCACCTCTCTTAAAGCATGCTGGATGGGGAATTCTGGGAGTGGAAGCCCACCCCTCTTAAAGCATTCTGGCTGGGGGATTCCGGGAGTGGAAGCCCACCCCTCTTAAAGCATGCTGGCTGTGGGATTCTGGGAGTGGAAGCCCACCTCTCTTAAAGCATGCTGGCTGGGGGATTCTGAGAGTGGAAGGCCACCCCTCTTTTACCATGCTGGCTGGGGGATTCTGGGAGTGGAAGCCCACCCATGTGAAGATTGCCAAGGCTGAGAGACACCCCCTTCCCCATGTCCTTATCAAAGTTCAATTCTCATATGTCAAACCCTTTTACATGCACCCATCAACAGTTGCACTGCTGGCACCGTTAAATCCGCTTGAGGCTGGGGGGAGCTTTGAACTCCCCCCCCCCGTGCTGTTGTCAGCAGAGACACTTTTCCATCACACCCAAAGTGTTTTGCTCTTTGCAAAAGCTGGCTTGGGGGGGGGGGGCGGGGGGGGCACAAAGAAGAGGGGGAATTGCGCCAGGGTGTATCTGTCTGCGTGGTGCATTGAGCTGCCCATCCTTTCCTCCTCTTGGCCACCCGCACGGAAAGGTCTATTCTTAGGTGCTGAGTCCTGGCAGTTATTTTTAGCCCAAAATGCTGCCTCATGCCCATGGAAAAGGTGCCAGCTCCCAGCCTGGGTTTGGGGTCCGAAGACCACCCCTCCCACCGGTCCTCAGACAGACAGACAGACACAGAAAAGGGAAAATGTTCCTTTTTTTAAAAAGCCAACGGAGTAAGGGGCAGCAGATCGGATGCCCTGCACCCACCGTATCGGGCATTTGGCAATGCCAGTACGGTGCCCGGGTTGCTCCTGGGGAGCCTGGAAAAAGTCTCAGGGCTCTGGTTCAGCTTGGAAAATGGGGGCTGGCTCAGCAATTTCGGGAATCTCCCAGGGAGGAAGGCAGAAGGAAAGGAAAAACTGCTGGGTTTCCCCCAAAAAAATTTCTGCAAGTGCAAATGCTTGGTTTGACCAGTCGAGAAATGAGGAAGATGCAGGCGCAGCGCAGGGGTGGATTGGCAAGAATAAGATAGGATGGATGGGATGGGATAGAGAATAGAATAGAAATGAGAACAGAATAGAAATTAGAATATAGGAATAGAATAGAATAGGAGTAGAGCTTAGAATAGAACAGCACAGCACAGCACAGAAAAGAACAGAATAGAATTTCACTTTGGTGCAAATGCTCTCAATGTACATAAAAGAAAAGATACATTCATCAAGAGTCAAGAATCATCAGGTGCAACACTTAATGATAATCATAGGGTACAATAGAATAGAAGGATATAGGAATAGAATTTAAATAGAATGGGATGGGATGGGATAGAGAATAGAATAGAATAGAAATTAGAATAGAATAGAGTAGAGTAGCGTAGAGTAGCGTAGAGTAGAGTAGAGTAGAGTAGAGTAGAGTAGAGTAGAGTAGAGTAGGAATAGAATAGAATAGAATAGAATAGAATAGAATAGAATAGAATAGAATAGAATGCAAAATAGAATACAATAGAATAGAAATTAGAATAAAATAGAATAGGAATAGAATAGAATAGAAATGAGAATACAATAGAATAGAAATTAGAATAGAATAAATAGAATAGAATATGGAAAGAACAGAAGAAAACAACTGTAAATAGAATTAGAATAGAATAGAACAAAATAGATTGAAACTGGAATAGAATAGATTGAAACTAAAATATAATAGAACAGAATAGATTGAAACTAGAATAAAACAGAACACAGAATATAATAGATTGAAACTAGAATAGAATAAACACAACGGAACAATAGAATAGAATAGAACAGAATAGATTGAAACTAGAACAGAGCAAAATAGAACAGAACAGAATATGGAAAGAACGGAATGGGAATAGAATAGAATAACTGGAATTCTGGGAGTTGAAGTCCACCCATTCTCAACCTCCAAGTTTGAGAATTACACAGCTTCAAGACTGATGAGCACACTTCAAAAAAATTGGCATCTCCCTTCATCAAAATGGCACTTTCTGTGTCTGGTCTAATGTCCTTGCTTGCTGCAGCCCCCTCCTCATGAATAAGGCCCCCAGTGCAGAAAAAAAAGCTTTCCAATCAAATCATCACCCCAACCGACCCCATAAAAAAGAAAACAGTCCTGGGGGGAAGTGAAAGCTTTTCCCTTATGTCAGATTATATTCATTAACTGGCAGAGACATGGTTAACAAAGTCAGCAAGTGAGTAAGCAGCCAAGGGGAGCTGACAGCCTGGATGTGGTTTGGCTCTGTGTGCTTTGCTGAGAATTGAAACTGAAACTAGAATTCTGCTCTGAGCTGCTGCTGCTGCTGCTTATGGCTTTTGCAGGGGTGGGATTCAAATTTTTTTAGCAACCGGTTCTGTGGGCGTGGCTTAGTTGGTAGGTGTGGCTTGGTGGTCATGTTATTGGCTGGGCGTGGCCAACTCGATATCACTCACATCGAGGCACGCATCTCCTCACCTGGCCTCTCATGACTGTGGGGATGCTGCAACAGTCGTAAGAGTGAAAACTGGTCGTAAGTCCCTTTTTTCAGTGCCATTGTAACTTTGAATGGTCGCTCCACACAAGCAAAGTACCAGCAGAGGAGGGGAAAAAAACTCCAGAGAAGTTCCTGAGACAGGAAGTCTAGTCCTGCCAAGAACGTAATACGGGTTAACGGAGAGGCAGTTTCTGTAAGCAACACCAGAATGTTTCCTTCCTGCCTTCCTTACAGGATTAGGCCAGGAATTTCTTCTAACAACTGGTTCTCCCAACTGCTTAAAATGTTAACAACCGGTTCCAGCGAATAGGTGCAAACTGGTAGAACCCCACCCCTGGTTTTTTGCTTATTTTACGTTTAAAGAATCTACAAATGGTATTGTAAACTTTACTCATTTATTATGTTTATAAAGAAGTTAATGATCCTGCTGAATCAGTCATCTGGGTGCTTTCTGGACTTGAATTTCTGCTGCAAACTCTGAACATCCAGAGGTGATCTTCAGCTGGTTCTGAATGGTTCTGGAGAACCGGTAGTGGAAATTTTGAATAGTTCAGAGAACCGGCCAATCCCACCTCTGACTGGCCCCGCCAACCCCATCTCTTCTCTGCCTCCCATCGAGTCCCAGCTGATTGGCTGGGTTGTCTTTGGTTGCCCTGCACAGAAGAACGGAGCTGGAAAGCAGGTTAGTGGGCTGGGGAGGGAAGGGAGATTTGGCAATACCCTTCCCCTGCCACGCCCAACAAGCCACACCCATCAAGCCACGCCCATAGAACCGGTAGTAAACATTTTTGAATCCCACCACTGCTAACACCTTATATCAGCAAAATAATGTGGGCGTAATATATTTAGACTTCAGCAAGGCATTTGACAAAGTAGACCACAACCTATTTCTTGGGAAGCTAGAAAAAAGTGGGATGGACAGCATCACCATCAGATGGATATGTAACTGGCTGACAAACCGTACTCCAACTGGGCCTGGCTAGTGTAGGGAAGAGAAGGTCCAGGGGGGACAGGAGAGCATCTTCCAATATTTGAGGGGCTGCCCCAGAGAGGAGGAAGGGGGTCAAGCTATTCCCTCATCACTGTCCAACTATTTACAAAGTCTGTACTACTATTACTATTAATTTTCTCATCACTCTTTATCGCCCATCTCCTCCCACTTGTGACTGTATGGCTGTAACTTTGTCGCTTGTATCCTTACGATTTATATGGACTGTTTCCTGGTATGATTTGATGGCTTATTGTACCCTATGACTATTATTAAGTGTTGCACCTGATGATTCTTCACTCTTGGCAAATGTATCTTTTCTTTTATGTACACTGAGAGCATTTGCACCAAGACAAATTCCTTGTGTGTCCAATCACACTTGGCTAATAAAGAATTCTCTTCTCTTCTCTTCTCTTCTCTTCTCTTCTCTTCTCTTCTCTTCTCTTCTCTTCTCTTCTCTTCTCTTCTCTTCTCTTCTCTTCTCTTCTCTTCTCTTCTCTTCTCTTCTCTTCCCTTCCCTTCCCTTCCCTTCCCTTCCCTTCCCTTCCCTTCCCTTCCCTTCTCTTCTCTTCTCTTCTCTTCTCTTCTCTTCTCTTCTCCTCTCCTCTCCTCTCCTCTTCTCTATCCCATCCCTTCCTATTTACATTCTGTTCCTATATCCTTCTATTCTATTCTGTTGTACCCTATGACTTACCATTAAGTGTTGCACCTGATGATTCTTGACTCTTGACGAAGGTATCTTTTCTTTTATGTACACTGAGAACATTTGCACCAAAGACAAATTCCTTGTGTGTCCAATCACACTTGGCCAATAAAGAATTCTCTTCTCTTCTCTTCTCTTCTCTTCTCTTCTCTTCTCTTCTCTTCTCTTCTCTTCTCTTCTCTTCTCTTCTCTCCTCTCCTCTCCTCTCCTCTCCTCTCCTCCCTTCCCTTCCCCTCCCCATTCTACTCTACTCTACTCTACTCTACCTGGAAATAAGGAGGAATTTTCTGACAGTGAGATCAACCAGTGGAACGGAAGTTGCCTTCGGAAGTGGTAGGAACTTCATCCCTGGAGGATTAAAGGATCCTCCCTGCCTCCAATTCGAATCCCTGTTTTGACCAAAGACACCAAACTCAGGTAGTCCTTGGCGTAGCATCCTTCACTTAAGAATGGTTTGAGTTTATGATAAGCCCTGAAAAAGTCTGTCCCGAGAGCTAAATTCAAACTTACAACCACTGTCCCCAACCCCACCAGTCATGTGATTTTGCAATTTGGGGATGCTCCTGTTTATGACCGGTTGTAAGTGTCCTGGGCTCATAATTTGTGTCTTTTTTTCCTGACAAAATGCGGCAAACAGATGCAGTGAGGTTAATCTGGATTCGCATTTATAACCAGGTAACCCAACCTTCGACCGCGCGACTTGAATTATGATGGGACTTACATCCGTGGGCAAAAAAAGTCGGGCCCATTCCCACGATGGCTCAACTTATGACAACGACGACTAGAAATAGAAATCGCGGTCGTTAAGTCGAGGACCGCCTGCCTGAGAAAGGACATCCCTGGCAATTGTCACTTACCATGATGGTTGTGTCTTCGGATGCGCTGGCGATGACGTTGTCGTTGTGGGGGCACCAGTCGATGTCCAGCACAGGGGCTGTATGTCCAGTCACCAGAGGGACGTTCTTGTCCACGCGGCCCGTCTGCCAAGAGACATGGAGAACAGGGAATGTTATTTTTTTATTTATGTGTTAAATGTATATGCCACCCGTCTCATGCTCCAGAGGGAGATTCTGATCTGGAGACGGTGAGTTCTAGTCCTGCCTTAGGAATGAAAGCCATCTGGGTGACTTTGGGCCAATCACCAGGAGACGGAGAGTTCTAGTCCCACCTTAAGCATGAAAGCTAATTGGATGACTTTGGGCCAACCACTAGGAGATGGTGAGTTCTAGTCCCACCTTAGGCATGAAAGCTAATTGGATGACTTTAGGCCAACCACTAGGAGATGGTGAGTTCTAGTCCCACCTTAGACATGAAAGCTAATTGGATGACTTTGGGCCAACCACTAGGAGATGGTGAGTTCTAGTCCCACCTTAGGCATGAAAGCTAATTGGATGACTTTAGGCCAACCACTAGGAGATGGTGAGTTCTAGTCCCACCTTAGGCATGAAAGCTAATTGGATGACTTTGAGCCAATCACCAGGAAATGGTGAGTTCTAGTCCCACCTTAGGCATGAAATCTGGTTGGGTGACTTTGGGCCAATCACCAGATGATGGTGAGTTCTAGTCCTGCCTTAAGCATGAAAGCTAATTGGATGACTTTGGGCCAATCATCAAGACAGTGAGTTCTAGTCCCACCTTAGGCATGAAAGCTAATTGGATGACTTTGGACCAATCACCAAGTGATGGTGAGTTCTAGTCCCACCTTAGACATGAAAGCTAATTGGATGACTTTGGGCCAACCACTAGGAGATGGTGAGTTCTAGTCCCTGCTGAGTTCTTAGGCAGGAAAGCCAGCTGGGTGATTCTGGGCTAGTCTCTCAGCCCAGCCCTCCTCGCAGGTTGTTGTTGAGGGGAAAACAGGAAGGGGAAGCTGTGCTGGATACATTTGGTCACTTGAGTTATTTGTAAGAACAATAAGAAGGGCGGGATACCAATCAAATAAAATAAAGAAATACGCGGAGAGCCTCCCACCAGGGTCTACTGCGCACTGAAGATGGTATTTAATTTCATTGTACGAGGTGCAATTAAACTGAACTGAACTAAACTAAAACTATTGGGGGCCTCCTGACTTTGTGGTCCAGACAAGGTGTGTTATATAACGTGCCCTTTTAAACCAAGGACAAAGGAAACCGAGCAATTATTTCTCATCCTTTTGAACGTTACAGTTCTCTTAATGCAGCCCGAAATCATCGGGGCCATTTTTGGCAGCCCCCGTCACGCTCTTCGCTCCGCTTCCCGAGCTCCAACTCCCAGGCGCGCCTGGCTGCACGAGAACATCCTGATCCAGTCCTGGGCATCAGAGCGTTGGGTCTCATTTTAAGGGCCAGCTGGGTGACTTTGGAGAGGGGCTGTTTTCCCACTTGGTTGCTTTTTGGTTTTGTTCCTCTTCTGTTGAGCGACGGCCATCATCAGCTGAGCCTCATGAAAGTTTTCGTGGCTGTTTGCTCTCCAGGGGGAGGAAAAGGAAGAGGAGGAAAGGGAGAGGAAAGGAAAGGAAAGGAGAAAGAAAGGAAAGGAGAAATGGAAAATGGAAAGGAAAAGAAAGGAAAAGAAAAGAAAAGAGAAAAAAAGAAAGGACAAAGGAAGAGGAGGAAAGGAAAATGGAAAGGAGAGGAAAGGAAAGGAAAGGAGAAAGGAAAGAAGGAAAGGAAAAGAAAGGAAGAGAAAAAAAGAAAGGAGAAAGGAAAGAAGGAAAGGAAAAGAAAGGAAAGGAAGAGAGAAAAAAAGAAAGGAGAAAGGAAGAGGAGGAAAGGGAAAGGAAAATGGAAAGGAAGGGAGAAAGAAAGGAAAAGAAAGGAGAAATGGAAAATGGAAAGGAAAAGAGAAAAAAGAAAGGAGAAAGAAGGAAACAAAAATGGAAAGGGAAGAAAGGAAAAGATAAAAGAAAAGAAAGGAGAAAGGAAGAGGAAGGAGGAGGAAGCAGAAAGGAGAAAGGAGGAAAGGAAAGGAAAAAAGGGGAGGAGGGAGGAAGGAAGGAAGGGGGGGAGGAGGGATGGGGAGGGAGGAAGAAGATGAGGAGAAGGAAAAGAAGAAAGAAAAGGTGGAAGAGAGGGACAGAGGTGTGAGGAGGAGGAGGAGGAAGGCTGTGGGGTCCTTGGTGCTCTTTGAGCTGGGTGGTTTCCTTGCAGACGTTTCATGACCAAACTAGGTAACATCATCAGTGCTAGAAGGGAGTGGAGTTGGTGGAGAGGAGAAGGAAAAAGATGAAGGAGAATAGAAAGCCGGAGCGGGGGGGGGGGGGGCGTGAGGGTCAGGGGGTCGTTGGGGGGGGGGTGGAGGGGAATAAATGCCACCCCTAAGCTCGATCTATTGTGGAGAAAAAGTTATTCCGCAAACTCCTCTTTGCCATTTGCCAGGCAGACTGTTTCAAATGAAACCCGATCCAAATGAGCAGCCCACCGAATGATGTCAAGGGAGAATTGGCAGAGCCAACGGAAAGCAGAGCCCAAACCGGCAGGCTTCGCACCCGTCCCTTCGCCTCCACAGCACCCGGGAGTCCTTGTGGTGACCCAGGGTGTGGGATACAAAACAAACACAGTCACAGAAAACCGGTGGAGCCCCTTTTGTTCCTTCACTTTGCTTCCAAGTTCCGAATATTTTTGACAGAAGACAAAAAACTCCCCCACAAACAGTTACAAGAAGAAGGAAAAAAGCAACACAAACCAGGCAAGATAAGGGCTGGAGGACGTCCACAGACAACACACACTGGGGAAGAGGCCAAACTCAGAGAGGAACCATAAACTAGAGATATTTCCAAGCTTTGTTTCCAGCGTTCGCCCGTACACAGGTCCGTCCTCTTATTCAGTTGTCACAGCTGCAGCCCGTGAAGGGGATCAGGGCCCTTTCCTGCCCCGTAGACCACGCCATTCACATTTTTCCCTTATCCTCTCCTCCCTGCCTGCCCTAGGATGGAGAGGGGATGGGCCTGGGTCCTCCTCTGACTGCCCAGCCGGTCTCTGCCCTTCCCCAGCCTCCTCCACAACCTGCGGAGCCACATTTCCACTCTCTATCAGCTGTTCCTCCTCGCCCTCAGAGTCAGTCTCCACCAGGGGCAGGACAGCCCGCTACTTACGACAGGAACCATTCAAAGTCACAACGGGGCTGAACGATGTGGCTTAGGACTGTTTTTTTCACACTTACGACCGTCACGGGATCAAAATTCAGACCCTTGGCAACCAGCGGTTGCAGCATCCCTGGTATGTGTGTGTGTGTGTGTGTGTGTGTTTGTGTGTGTCACATGCGGTCCCCTTTGCCACGATTCCGGCAAGCCCAATCCACAGGGAAGCCCGATTCGCTTAACGGCCGTGTGAGTGACTTAACGACGGCAGCGATTCTCTTAACAACCGGGGCCAGGAAGTTCGTGAAGTGGGGCCAAAACTCACTTAGCAATCCTCACGGGGAGCAACAATGGAAATTTTGGGCTCTGTTGCGGTCGTCACGTAACTCGAGGACTACCACGTTTCCCCCAAAATAAGACCCTGTCTTATATATATATATATTTTTGGCCACCAAAAAAAGACACCAGGTCTTATTTTCGGGGGACGTCCTCCACGAACTAACCTCACTTGTGCACGTCACCCCCGGACTCCTTCCGGAACTCCTCCTTCTGCGACCAGCAAGGTTTTCCGGAAGAGGATAACATAGCTCTGGATTGATCCTGAGTTTTGTTCTCAGCTCCAGAGGCCTCCAGGAAAGTCTTGCCGGCTGCAGAAGAAATGGGCCTGCAAGGCAGGTGTTGGGGGGTGCGAGGCCTGGCTACACCTGTCCAAAGATAAGTAGTAGGGCAGTTCCACACAAACCCATCCCTGTAGCTTAATTAGGGCTTATTTTGGACGCACGTGTAAAAATCCAGCTAGGACTTATTTTCAGGGTAGGTCATATTTTGGGGAAAACAGGGAAAATGTCCCGGAGCCCAACGAGAAAACATGACACAGTGCAGAAAAATGACACACACACACCCTGGATGAGCAACTGCACCCCCTCCCCAGTTTCCATGCCACGCATGGTCCTCCCGGATGCCCGCTGGGTGACTAAGTTCTCCTCTGGGAGTCCTGACCTTGAGAGGCTCTCACTGTCGCCCCACCCCAGAGAAATCTGAGCTGTGGAAAAAAAAAAATGCCACCCCCCATCCCGTCCCCTTCTCCGCCTCGACCTCCTCCGATCGCTCCCTCCGTTTTAATTGTTCCCAAAGTGAGTCACTTATTATTGTGACTCAGCCTGGCCAACTGCTCCAGTCCATCTCTCGGGACAGGAAGGGGGGGGGGCAAGAGAGAGAGAGAGAGAGAAAGAGTGAGAAGGGGGCACTTAGAGGGCAGCTGTCCAAGGAGGGAAGAAGAAAAAGAACAGAGGACGTCGGCGAGGGTGGGGGAAAATATGTATATATATATATATATATTCACAAATGGACAAAATTCACCAGCTGGGTGGAAATGCACGAATGCCTGGTTTTCTTTGCGGGGTGGGGGTGGTCTTCAAGATATTTTGCAAAGCACCGATTTCCTGGAGGTCCATCGAGGCCACCTGGAAATTATCCTTGGAGAGCAGGATGTGGGGGGGGGGGGGGGGGGGGGGCAGCAGAGGTCCAATGGGGCCTGTCCACTTTTTTTCGCCCAAGCCAGGAGCAACGTGCCACGCATCTCCCAGCTTGGTGCGCTGCCTCGGCTGCCTGGAGGGGATATTGTGGGCATCTTTGTGCCACGGCCGAAACGATGTGAAATGGGGGGGGAGTTGAGTTTAGTTTTCTTGATTGTCATTGCACACCTTGTACAGTGAAACCAAACACCCTCTTCAGTGCACATCGTGACCATGAAAATAAACATTTTAATAATAATAATAATAGTACTAATAATACTAATACTAAAAATACTAATACTAATACTACTGATGCTGATAATGATAATAATAATAATGTAGAATTTTCAAGTTGTTTTTCGTTGATTCTACATTGCCATACCTGGTGACAGCAGAATCGTCGAGAAACAACTTGAAAAAGTCACCAGATATCAGGACTTGAGAATCGAACTGCAGAGACTCCGGCGTAAACCAGTGCAGGTGGTTCCAGTGGTACTGGGCACACTGGGTGCTGCTGTGCCTAAAGACCTAGGCAAGTCCTTAAAAACAATTGGCGCTGACCAGATCACCATCGGTCAGCTGCACAAGGCCACCTTACTGGGATCTGCTCGCATAATCCGCCCATACATCACGCAGTCCTAAACGCTTGGGAAGGGTTCGACTAGTGATTTGTGTTAGAAACCCTGTTGCCCTTTTGAGTTTGGTGGTTCCCTGGCAGACGTTTCATGACCCAACTAGGGGACATCATCAGAGTTGGAAGGGAAGAGGGATTTGTGGAGAGGAAGAAGGGGAGAAGGGGAAGAGGAGGAAGAGGAGGAGGACTGTGGGGTCCTTGGTGCTCTCTGAGCTTGGTGGATTTCTTCAAGACGTTTCATGACCCAACTAGGGAATGTCATCAGTGCTAGAGGGGAGGGAGGTGTGGGAGGAGGAGGAGGAGGAGGAGCAGGAAGAAAAAGACGGCATGGTCCTTGGTGTTCTTGGTAGTTTTCTTGCAGATGTTTCATGACCCAACTAGGGAACACTATCAGAGAAGGAAAGAAGAAAGGAAGGAAGGAAGGAAGGAAGGAAGGGAGGAAGGAAGGAAGGAAGGAAGGAAGGAAGGAAGGAAGGAAGGAAGGAAGGAAGGAAGGAAGGAAGGAAGGAAGGAAGGAAGGAAGGAAGGAAGGAAGATAGTTGGGTCCTTGGTGCTCTCTGAGCTTAAGTAATTTCCTTGCAGATGTTTCATGACCCAACTGGGAACATCATCAGTGCTAAAAGAAAAGGAAGGAAGGAAGGAAGGAAGGAAGGAAGGAAGGAAGTGAGGAAGGAAGGAAGGAAGGAAGGAAGGAAGGAAGTGAGGACAATGACTGTCAGATGCTTGAGGCTCTCTGAGCTTGGTGGTTTCCTTGCAGATGTTTCATGACCCAACTAGGGAACACCATCAGTACTACAAGGAACCAGGATTTGCATAGAGGAGGAATGTGGTGTCCTTTGGTGCTCTCTGAGCTGGGTTGGGTTTTTTGCAGACGTTTCATGACCCAACTAGGGAACATCATCAGTGTTAGAAGGGAGGGGGTATTTCCTCTCTTTTTATATACAGTGGCTCGCCCTGCCAGCCCTTAAATAAATAGAGGGTGTCTAAAGCATAAACTAACAACCAGATAAGTAGGGATTAACACCAGACAATCAAGCAGAAAACAATACCCCAATCAAGGAATTACCAGGGGGGAAACCACAGCCCCATCAAAACTACTAGAACTAGCTACTATATATAGACCGTGAGCAAATCCCACTCTCTTCTTGCACTGATGACGGTACCTAGTTGGGTCATGAAACGTCTGCAAGAAAGCAGCCTCAGAGAGCACCAAGGATGCTACAGTTCTCCTTCTCCTCCATCTGTCCCTCCTCCTACTACTACTCTTCCTCCTCCTCCTCCCCCATGCAAAACCTCCTCCCTTCTAGCACTGATGAGGTTACCTAGCTGGATTATGAAATGTCTTCAAGAAAACCACTTAGCTCAGACAGCACCAAGGACCCCACAGTCCTCTTCCTGCTCCTCCCCTCCCTTCCCCGCCCTCCCTCCTCCTCCTCCTCCTCTTCCTTCTCCTCCTCCTCCTCTCCGCAAACCTCCCTCCCTTCTAGCACTGATGACGTTCCCTAGTTGGGTCATGAAACGTCTTCAAGGACACCACCAAGCTCAGGGGGCATTAAGGACCCCTCAGTCCTCCGCCTCCTCCTCCTGTCTGCAACCCCCCCTCCCTTCCATTCTATCCCTAATGACATTACCTAGCTGGGACGTGAAACGTCCGCAAGAAGAAAACCCAGTTCAGAGAACTCCCAGGACCCCACAGTTCCACTCTGAGCCACAAATATTATCTTCTATTGGGCATATTTTGCCTCGCCATGTCTCTTTCCTGCTCTTCCTTTGGTCTTTCTTGTAGGCCTCCCCGGCAGGGTGTAAAGTCTTTACGTGTAGTAGCTTCAGCACATTTTCTCCCGTGTCTTTCACACCATCTCCTTCTCCTCCTCCTCTCCTTCTCTTCTTCTTCCTTCTCCTCCTCCTTTCCTTCTCCTCCTCTTCTTTCTCCTCCTCCTCCTCTCCTTCTCTTCTTCTTCCTTCTCCTCCTCCTTTCCTTCTCCTCCTCCTCTTCTTCCTTTTCTTCCTCCTCCTCCTTTCCTTCTTTTCTTCTTTCTTCTCCTCCTCCTTTCCTCCTCCTCCTCCTCCTTTCCTTCTCCTCCTCTTCTTCCTTCTCCTCCTCCTCCTCTCCTTCTCTTCTTCCTTCTCCTTCTCCTTTCCTCCTCCTCCTCCTTTCCTTCTCCTTTCCTCCTCCTCTTCCTTCTCCTCTTCTTCCTTCTCCTCCTCTTTTCTTCTCCTCTTCTTCTTCTTCCTTTTCCTCCTCCTTTCCTCCTCCTCCTTTCCTTCTCCTCCACCTCCTCTTCCTTTTCCTCCTCCTCCTCCTCTTCTTCCTTCTCCTTCTTCTCCTTCCTCCTCCTCTTCCTCTCCTCCTCCAACTGTCTGGTGGGCTTCCAACCTTATATCCACCTATGCTCCTTGGCAAGAAGAGTCTATCACATTGCCGCACGGACAAGACTTTTGAACTTCTGTTTCCAGATGGACCGATGACCAGGCACGGTAGGCATGGCTAGTCCCAACTGCTGGAGGCATTAAGAGGTCAACTCGGAGGAGTGCTGCATTCACCCAGCACACAAAAACCTAAGGAAAGCAACTCGGTTAGACGTCGAAATGGCCCATGATCCCCAGCCACGACCTCTTTCCTCCTTGCAAAAGCTCTCGTTCGGTTTACCCAGGCCACATCAAGCATGTTCAGAAGGAAACATCCAAAAAGTGATTTAAATACACTTTTTAAAGAAAGAAATCCCAACAGGGAAAAAGAACCGCTTGGGAAAGAAACTAAGGCTGGACTAGGAGACCTCCAAGGTCCTTTCCAGCTATATTCTATTCTATTCTAAAATGCCCAGGTGTCTGTGGAGATTCTCCAGTCATGTTGTCCCAAAGGTGGCTTTTTTTTTGCAAGAGGCAACTGGACTTTCTGGTTTTTCGTTTGAAGACGTTTCACTTCTCATCCTAGAAGCTTCTTCGGTTCTGACCGGATGGTGGGGAAGGGAAGGTTTTATGCTCCTTGCAAGCCGCTGGTCATTTGCATCCTTTTGGAGGGCCGTTGAGGTCACGTGGAGGTTTATCTGTGTCCTCGGGGTCAGCTGAATGGTGCAAATGGGCAAATGGGTGTGGAGCCTTCTTGGAACTGCTGAAGGGACTGTTGCAGAAGGTTCCGCGGGCCTTGGGTTAGACACCCCTGCTCGGAAGAGTAACCACATTTCCAAAATGTTGATTCAACCAAAATATTGTCACCAGAAGTTGTGGGTGCTCCAACACTGGAGGTTTTTAAGAACAGATTGGACAGTCACTTAACTTGAAATAGTATAAGGTTCTCCTGCTTGAACAGGGGGTTGGACTAGAAGACCTCCAAAGTCCCTTCCAACTCTATTATTCTATGGAAGGAAGGAAGGAAGGAAGGAAGGAAGGAAGGAAGGAAGGAAGGAAGGAAGGAAGGAAGGAAGGAAGGAAGGAAGGAAGGAAGGAAGGAAAGGAAAGGAAAGGAAAGGAAAGGAAAGGAAAGGAAAGGAAAGGAAAGGAAAGGAAGGAAGGAAGGAAGGAAGGAAGGAAGGAAGGAAGGAAGGAAGGAAGGAAGGAAGGAAGGAAGGAAGGGAAAGAAGGAAGGAAGGAAGGAAGGAAGGAAGGAAAGGAAAGGGAGGAAGGAGAGAGAGGGAAGGGCAATGGATGGAAACTGCTCAAGGAGAGAAGCTGTCCTGACTGAGGCTTCGTTCAAATTAAGGAAACACAAGCTGTATATAAAAGCGAACCGTTTTTAATGTAATGCTGGGAATTATTTGCATTCCCAGCCAAAACGCATTAAACACAATGGTCTTGAGATAAGAGCATGCCTTTCAGGGTTGCAAAAGGCTGCCAAGAAACAGACGTTCACTTAATTAGCAGATAAACTGACAGATGTTCCAGCAAAGACAAACCAGAGTTCGCGGACTGCGACAAGAAATCAGAACCTAATGAACTTCTTTGCTTCCTGCAAAGAGCACATCCATGAGGGCTGGCTTTTATCCCTGACAGGAGGGGCAATCACCTCCCAGCCTGACTCCCGAGTCATCCCTGCTGCTTCAGCTGCTCTCTCCTTCTAGCAGCCCTGTGCACACAGAGGGATGGACTAGAAGACCTCCAAGATCCCTTCCAACTCTGTTATTCTGGTCTCTTCTACTCTTTTAGGCCTGCTTATTTATTATTCTTTTTTGCAGGGATCGGCTTGTGCAAAATCACACTGAGATCCGGTGTCTTTGTGCGTCAAAGGAACGGAACCGCATTTTGACCGCAGCATCTTCTCTCCTTTACAAGGGGCGCCACTTCTCCTCGCTGTTACTTCATTTCCTTCTCAGTTCTGAACCGTTTTCTCACTCCTGCCTGGAGTCTGTTACATGGGCGTGCGTGCACACTCAAACCATCTTTGCACAACGTTCTAAGGAAGCCCTTCTCTTCGTTCAAGGGACGGTGAGCCTGCCAACGTTTGAATTTTTTAAAAAAGGGAACGGTTTGCTTCTCTCTTTGGATCTTTGGGGGGGGGGGGATTTTCCATCCTGCCTCCAAATCAGGAGAGACAATTTACTCAACAGTGCAAGTTCAGAAGACGCAGAGCGATCCGGCCCATAGAACTGCCAAGAATCGGACACGACTGAATGCAGAACGTCCTCTTTGGCTCATCTTCGTCTCGAGAGCCAATTTTTGAGAGGAACCGCAGAGAAAGGGATGAAGGAGAGTATCAAGGATGTTCAGGGGGATGAGAAATTAAGGCTAGGAGAAATATTGAATTGCTAACTAGGGCATACAAAGCCTTTGCTAGACCAATACTCGAATACAGCTCATCTGTCTGGAATCCGCACTGTATATCGGACATTAATACAATTGAGCGAGTCCAGAAGTATTTCACGAGAAGAGTTACTACACTCCTCTGCTCGCCACAGAATACTCTACACCACCAGGTTTGAGATTTTGGGCTTGGACACCTTGAATTACGCCGCCTACGGTTGGACTTAAGCGTAGCACACAAAATTATCTGCTACAATGTCCTACCAGTCAATGACTACTTCAGCTTCAACTGCAACAATACAAGAGCCCACAACAGATACAAACTCAAGGTAAACTGCTCCAAACTTGATTGCAGAAAGTCTGACTTCAGCAACAGAGTGGTCAATGCTTGGAATGCACTACCTGACTCTGTTGTTACATCCTCTAACCTCCCCATTCCTTTAACCTCAAAATATCCACTATTGACCTCACCCCATTCCTAAGAGGTCTGCAAGGGGCGTGCATAAGCACACCATTGTGCCTACCATCCCTGTCCTATTGGTCTCTATTGAGACCATTTATTCGTACCTATTTTCTGTATTCTTACTCCGGTTTATACTTATACCTATTATCTTGTAAGCGATTGACAAATCAAATAAATAAAAATAAATAAAAAAGGAAGGAAGGAAGGAAGGAAGGAAGGAAGGAAGGAAGGAAGGAAGGAAGGAAGGAAGGAAAGAAGTAAGGAAGGAAGGAAGGAAGGAAGGAGAATAGGGAAGGAGAAGGAAGGAAGGAGAGAAAAGAATGGAGGAAGAGAAAAGAATGGAGGGAGCAATGAAGGGAGGGAGAAAAGAAGGGAAGATGCAGGAAGAAGGAAGGAAGGAAGGAAGGAAGGAAGGAAGGAAGGAAGGAAGGAAAGGAATGGAGAGAATATCCATTCCTAAGAGGTCTGTAAGGGGTGTGCATAAGTCCACCATCGTGCCTACCGTCCCTGTCCTATTGTCCCCATTTATTCGTACCTATTTCCTGTATTCTTACTCATGTTTATACGTATCCCTATTATCTTGTAAGTGATTGACAAATCAAATAAACTGAATAAAGTAAATGGAAGGAGTCGAGCTGGGTACATGTACACCCTTGAGAAAAGGTGATGGAAGAGGAGATGGAAGGAACTTGGTCAACAGCTGAAGGAGGTCAACAGAGGTTGAGGAGACATTGCTCCAGCTCCACCTTCTTGCCCCGAGCAATGGGTCAAACTTCTCTAGGAGAGATGGGGCAAAATGGCCCATCTTCCATCACCCCACAGATACCCTTTCCCGCTGAAGCCCAAAGAAAATTTTTTGTCCACAAGAGAGAAGCGAAGTCAACAAAGGTTTTTGGAAGCAAGCAAAGTTGGCTTCGTTTTGGTTGAACCCTTCGGGTACCTTCAAACCCCTCCAGAAAAGGGACCCCCAAAACCATCTTGCTTGCCCAGAATCAAAAATCGAATCCGGTTGAGAAACGTTATCTTAATCCAATCCATTAACCCTCATCCTGAACTCTGGAGCCCGAGAAGACAAAGACGTGACTCATCCTTCTCCTTGTTGACGTCCTTCAGCTGGTGATCAAGTCCTTTCATCTCCTCTTCCATCAACTTTTCCAAAAGATTAAATACACCCAGCTCGGCTCCTTCCATTCCTCCTCCAAGCCTTAATTTCTCCTCCCCTGAATATCCTTTAATGCTCTCCTTCATCCCTTTCTCTGCGTCCTACTCAAAAGGCGGCGGTCGATCCTCCTAGAGGTTCAATCATGGCTTGTTTTTAGCATGGTTTCAGGGGTTCGTTTCACAAGTTCAGTCCTGTAACCGTAGCCACGAGGCCCCCGAGTGTGAATGTAGTGAGCCCGTCTGTCCGGGGGAAGTGCCAAGAGGCCATCGCAAAAGACACAATGCTGGTTTCGCCTTTTCCAACAGCTGACACTGCTTTACAGGCCAAGGGGATTCTCTCCCTCGCAGGGTTGTTGTGAATAGCTATGGAGCGCCTTGGGAGCCTTCAATGCTGCTTCCTCCCATGGGGATGGATGCAAGAGTGGGATTCTACCGATTCGGATCGATTCTATAACAATTCTGCGCAGTTCAGAGAACCGGCAAATCATGCCACTGGCTGGCCCCTCCCTTCCCCTCCTCACCCACTCACTCCTTACCTGGCATGCACGCCATCCAACTTGCCTGCCTTGTGCGTTCACCTAATTTTTGGTAAGTTGCTATTTTTCCTTCCCCCCCTCCCCACCGATCATCATCTGTTCCGCTGTGCCGGGAGATTTAGATTAGCTAAAAATCAGGAAATGGTTGGATTTCTTACTTTCTAGCTAATCTTAAAAGCAGAGCTGAACCTTCCTTAGGACCGAAGCTTCTATTTTTCAGTTCAGACTCAGGCAGCAGATGGCAGAAAGGTAGATCTCTGAGTGAGTCTGTGATTCTGTGAGCAACTCTATCTGCCTGCCTGCTTTGCCTGATTTTGGGAAAAAGTTGCTCTTTTTTTAATAAAAAATTCAATATTTACATACATGGTGTGTTGTGAGTTAATTTTGTGAGTTTGCTTGCTAGCAAATTTTATGTGACAGACCCAGGTAGCAGATTTCAGATAGATAGATTTCTAAGTGAATCTGTGATTCTGCAAGCAACTCAATCTGCCTGCCTGCTTTGCCTGGTTTTGGGTAAAAGTTGCTCTTTTTTAAAAAAATAAAAAAATTCAATATTTACATAAACATTTACAATATTTACATACAAGCCACGCCCAGCCAATTACATGACCACCAAGCCACACCCACAAATTAGCCCACACCCACAGAACCAGTTATTAAGAAATGTGAATCCCACCCCTGGATGGATGGCCCCCACCAACTCACCCCAAGCCCACCTACCTTACTCAAGGGCAGGACCATAAAGGCTCCACCTCCTCCCGATTCCACAATGATGGCCAGGAACTTGGGGTTGACGGCACAAAAGGAACTGTCCCAGGTCACCTTGGAGACTCGAATGTCCTCGTACATCTGGTCAGCCTTGACCGGCTGCCCGAAGACATGCCGGAATTTGCTTTGGCGAACCACTCGGCGACTCATGGCGTGGAGGGGGGCTGGGAGGAGAGAGAGAGAGAGAGAGAGACAGTAAGGTCAGCCGGGCAGCTGGAGCAGGTGTTCAAGTCCAATTTTTGGCATCATCAAAGAATGTCAGGTTGAGTGGCGCGGTGACCTAGAGCTCTTTCCTCCCAATCAGGAGGTTGTGAGTTCAACCCTGAGTAGAGGCAGGATATTTCTCTCTCTGGGCACAATGAGAATTTATCTGCCCATACAAGGTACTTTCTATCCCATGTGGTGGTCCTGCCCAGAAACTCAAAGATATTAGGCTAGAATTAGGCAATGGTTACAAGAAATTGTTAAAGAACGAATAGAATTTGAACCGGAGTTATTTATGCGAGGAATATTTAAAAAGAAACATGAGAAAAAAGTTAAATATATTGTACCAAACATATTAACCGCGGCTAGAATATTGTATGCACAATGTTGGAACCATAATAAACACACACACCCCACGATGAATTGGTAATCCAAAAAATCTTGGACTGTGCTGAAATGGATAAATTGACCCTAAAACTAAAAGATAAAGAGTCTGAATATCATAAAATTTGGGATATGTGGTTTAATTGGTTGGAAATGAGGCAAATAGAAAATAAAGAAATTTAAGATAAGCAAAAATGTATGTACCGGTAATTGTATAAGAATGTATATAAATGTAAATATGCATGAGAGATAGATATGTATAATAATGACGCTACAGTACTGTTAATGTTATGAATAATTTCTCTTTTTTAAAATGTAAAAGAACAATAGAGTTTATAAAAAAAAAGAAAGAGAATTTATCTGCTGAATAAAACTCCCTATTGGTGACAGGAAGGGCATCCGGCCAGTAAAACACTCAGTTCCATTCAGTTGCTCAGACTCCACCCCCACAAGGGATTATTATGGGGTCATTTAAAGCAGCGGTCGCCAACCGGTGGGCTACGAGAAAATTTTGGTGGTCCACAGAGAACTGTCACCCTTGAGTACCCCCCAAAGTAATTAATCAAAGCTGTGCAGGAACACAAGGCTGCGCCGCCCACATGGCCCGCGGAAACCCTCCCTGCCCACTCACTCTTTACCTGCTAAATTGCTATTTTTCCTTTTTTCCCCCCCAACCATCAGCTGTTCTGCTGTGCCGGGAGATTTAGATTAGCTAGAAAGCAGGAAACTTGCATTTCTTGCTTTCTAGCTAATCTTTAGATCTTTGGTTCTGCTTTGAAGCAGAGCCGAACCTTCCTTAGAACTGAAGCTTCTATTATTCAGTGCAGACTGAGCTAGCCGATGGCAGATAGATAGATCTCTCAATGAATCTGCGATTCTGTGAGCAACTCAATCTGCCTGCCTGCTTTGCCTGATTTTGGGTAAAAGTCGCTGGCTTTTTTAATAAAAAAACCCTCAATATTTACATAAATATTTATAATATTTACATACAAGCCAGGCCCAGCCAGTCACATGACCACCACGCCACACCCATAAATCAGACCATGCCCACAGAACCGGTTAAGAAATTTGAATCTCACCCCTGCCTCTGTGTGTGCATGTGTGAGAGAGAGAGAGAGAGGGAGGGAGGAAGGAAGTTAGATTAGAGATCTCTCTCTCTCTCCCCCTCCCTCCTTCTCTCTCTCCCACCAACACCAGCAAGCCACCGTCAGTCAAAATTCATATCACTGGTCCCCGGGATTTAAAATTATGAGTTTGATGGTCCCTGAGGTCCAAAAGGTTGCCGACCCCTGGTTTAAAGGAGATGACCGAAGGATGTCAGGTTGGTTAAATCTGCTCTCTTTTCACCTTTTCTTCCCTCCCCAGTTTCCAGGCTCCAAGGTGGCATTTTCTGTCATGCCCTGGTCACCTCTCGCCTGGACTACTGTAACGCTCTCTACATGGGGCTCCCTGCGTGGAGCACCCGGAGACTCAAACTGGTGCAAAATGCGGCTGCGCAGGTGATTATGGGGGCGTCACGAAGCTCCCATGTGACGCCTCTCTTGCGTGAGCTGCATTGGTTGCTGGTGGTTTTCCAGGTTCGCTTTAAGGTTCTGATTCTGACCTTTAAAGCGATCCATGGCATTGGACCAGGTTATCTGCAGGACCGCATTCTGCCAGTAGTCTCCCACTGACCGGTGCGCTCCCACAGGGAGGGTCTCCTTCGGGTCCCGACGGCATCTATGTGCTGCCTGGTGACCCCAAGGAATAGGGCCTTCTCTGTGGGGGCTCCCACCCTCTGGAATGGTCTGCCTCCGGAGTTACATAATAACACTGACCTGAGAGCATTCAGACGTGCACTGAAAACCTGGCTCTTCGAGCAGGCCGGCCTGGGCTGAAATGGGATTTTTAGTGAAATTTTAGTATTTGGAGTTTTAAATTGGGATTTTAATATTCGGGGTTTTATTAATTTATTGGGGGGGGGTATGATTTTAGGCAGCCTTAGGATATTTAATTCTCTTTTAACTTTTATAATTGTAGAAAGTTTTATGGTTGGCTGTACACCGCCCTGAGTCCTTTGGGAGAAGGGCGGTATATAAATAACAAAATAAATAAATAAATAATTTTTTCCTCCTCTTGCCAACCCTGGTTTCCTCTAAAGCTGTTCCCTATGTTTTTTCTTTCTCCCCTTTTGGCCCCCAACAGGTGAGTTCCAGATTAGAAAGTTTATTCACCTCCGTGTTTTCTTTGCACCGCCACTAAACTCGAGCGTGTCCAACCTTGAAACGTTAAAGCCCGGTGGACTTCGACTGCCCGAATTCAGAAGCTGGGCTGGGGAATTCTGGGAGTTGAAGTCCACCCACCGTCTCGTGGCTGAGGTTGAGAAACATTGGATTAGGAAGAACATCCAAGGGAAGAGTCTGGAACATGATAGGCTCCCAATTCCTGGAAGGCGAGCTTTGAAGAGACATTACGCCAGCTCCGCGTTCCTGGCCCCCGAGCGATGGGTCCAGTTTCTCTAGGAAAGATGGGACAAAATGGCCCCGTGTTTTAAGACCTGTGGACTTCAACTCCCAGAATTCATGGCTGGCTGGGGAATTCTGGGAGTCAACTTATTCTCCAAAGCTCCTGAGGGCAGGAGAAGAAGCAACGGATGGAAACCAATCGAAGAGAGAAGCAACCTGGAATTAAGGAGAAACTTCCTGACTGAGGACAATTAACCAGTGGAACAGAAGTTTATTTTATTTTATTTTATTTTATTATTTTATTTTATTTTTTTATTTTATTATTATTATTTTTTATTTTATTATTATTTTATTTTATTTTTTTATTTTATTATTATTATTTTATTTTATTTTTTTTATTTTATTATTATTTTATTTTATTTTTTTATTTTATTTTTTTATTTTTTTATTTTTTTATTATTATTATTATTATTTATTATTATTATTATTTTATTTTATTTTTTTATTTATTTTATTTTATTTTTTTATTTATTTTTTCTTTATTTTTTTACCTTTACTTTACTTTATTTAATTTATTTTCAAGATTTATATACCGCCCCCTCTCCTTGGGGGACTCAGGGCGGTGTACAGACATTAAAAATATGTTAATAATACCATAATTAGAATAATTGAAGAATAAATTTGGTTGTTGAATAATCGGGATGGGGCAAGGGTTTAAAAAGTAAAGACTAAGACCAATTATGACCGAATTTAAAGTAAATAAAAAACCCTAGGCCAGACCGGTTGCCTTCAGACGTTGTAGGGGCTTCGTCACCGGGGGGATTTTAAAGAAGAGATTGACAGCCATTGGTCTGAAAGGGTATAAAGGCAGTGCTGGCTAACCATTTTGGGCTCCTGTGCCAAAAATTGTGTGCGCGCTTGCACGCTCCGTAGAAGGCAATGCGCGCCTCCCAACACTCCCTAAGCAAGCGGGTGCAATTCCCCCCCCCCCCCGCTGCCTTTTTACCTGCACTGCGCCTCAGAGTTGAATTGCAGTCAATTTAAGGCCTTTTTGGCCTCTCAAAGGCTTGAGGAAGGCTTCTGCAGGCTCTGCAGGCCAAAAACTAGGCTCATTTTGTGACTTTCAGTATTTCCGGAAAAACAGGAAGTGATGAAACGGGCCTAGTTTTCGTCCTGAAAAGCCTGCAGAAGCCTTCCTCAGGCCTCTGGGAGGTTGAAAAAGGCCTCAAACTACCCCAAAATCAGCTGTGACGGAAACGCATGCGCAGTGAGGTAAGTCTGCGTGCAGCTCGCGTGCCGGCACAAATGGGTCTGCATGCGTGCCATAGGTTTGCCATCACTGGTTTAAGGTCTCCTGCTTGTGCAAAGGGTTAGATTAGAGGACCTTCAAGGTCCTTCCAAGTCAATTATTCTACACTATTATGCTATGGATGGATGGATAGATGGATGGATGGGAGCAGCAGTGAGTTGCTGTCGGTTTGGACCGGTTCACTCGAACTGGTTGTTCTGATTCTGCATGGTTCCAAGAATAGGCAAATTGGACCACTGGCTGGTCCCACCCTTGCCCATTTTTCGGGCTGTTTTTGGATGGTTTCTGGGTGTAAAATGGCCTGAAAAACAGCCTAAAAATGACCCTCAAAACAGCCAAAAAAGGCCATTTTGGGGGCGTTTTTGGACTGAAAAATGCCCTGAAAAAGGCCCGAAAAATGGATGAAATAGGCCCCAAAATGGTCTGTCATTTAGTCACATGTCCCGTCCCCCCCACAGCCAGTCATTAGGGCAGAGAACCAGTTGTTAAAAAATTTGCAGCCCACCACTGGATGGGAGGGAGGGAGGAAGGGAGGGAGGGAGGGAGGGAAGGAAGGAAGGAAGGAAGGAAGGAAGGAAGGAAGGAAGGAAGGAAGGAAGGAAGGAAGGAAGGAAGGAAGGAAGGGATACTAACCAAGGAGAGAAGCAACTTGGAATTAAGGAGAAACTTCCTAACAATGAGGACAATTAACCAGTGGAACTGCTTGCCACCAGAAGTTGTGGTTGCTGTATCACTGGAGGTTTTCAAGAAGAGACTGGACAGCCATTTGTCTGGAATGATATAGGATCTGCCTGCTTGAGCAGAAGGGGTGGTTTAGAAGACCTCTAAGGTCCCTTTCAGCTCTATTCTGAATCAGACATTTTAAGCATTAAAAGATCGCACCGCCCCCTTCACTCAATTCATCAAGGGTTATGCAAACTGGCAATGGTTTGGGGAAGGGTCCAACTGCCAACCGGGTCTGAAGGCCACGAGGTTTCTCTAGCCATCCTGACCCAATCGTGGCCAAAACGGAGGAATCCTGGCTCGGAAGAAGCGTGCGCAAACTTTGCAAAGCCATCCATCGAAAGGGCTTAGCCGATGCCCGATTGGAGGGGCATCAAAGGCCAGGGGCTCAATGCTTGATTTCTACCCCCTGCCCATTCTCCAGCCAGGCTCTGGGTGGGAGCAGTGATAATCCCCTTGTCTAAAATCTCCAATATCCTTGCAAAGCATGCAGATTACTGCCCGCTGCTCCATCATGTGGCGGTGAGTTCCGCAGGATTAATTTTGCCGTGCTGGATACATTGTGGGGCGTACCTGCTTGTTCTCATTTCTAAGGGTACAATTGTGTCATGTTATTCCCCATTATTTGCCCCTGGCTAAGGCGCAACCATCACCAGCCCCTCCCAAAATATTAAAATATGTCAATATTTTACGTATTAAATTATTAGATATTAAAAACTGTTATTGAAAAAAAAATCAGATATTAAAAACAAAGTCAACGGGGGAAACCAGATTTACTTAACCACCAAATGATTCATTTAACAACTGCAGTGACCCACTTAACAGCAGTGGCAAGAAAGTGGCATAAAATGGAGCAGAATTTACTTCACTGCCTTGCTTAACAACATACAGGATTCAATTGTGGTCGTAAGTCGAGGACCACCTGTGCAGCTTTTCAGTGGGTGGCAGCCAGACCTCGACAGTACAATAAGTCCTCGACCTACAACAGTTCATTTAGTGACCACTTGAACTGCCAACGGCACCGAAAGAGAGACTTCTGACCATTTTTCTCACTTATGACGGATTCGGCATCCCCATAGTGACGCGATTTACATTCAGTGGCTTGACCAACGACTCACCTTTATGACGCTCCCACAGTCACATGATTTTCCCCCTTTTGCTACTGTTTGACAAGCAAAGTCAACGGAGAAGCCACGTTCACTTAACGCCCAGTTAAGAACCGCCGTGATTCGCTTAACAACGGTGGCAAGAAAAGTCGTAAAATGGGGGGTGAAGCAACAAATTTGCTTCACAAATTTCTCAAATAGCAACATCAATTCTGGGCTCCGTGGTGGTCATAAATTGAGGACCACCTGCAATCTGAGAAAAATAGGAGTCAGAAGTGACCTTGGGTGTGGGGTCATCTAGTCTGACCTTCCAGGGATTAGGACCTGGGATTTATAGCGCCCTACGATGCCACGGCACAATACCCCATTTTTTTTAAGGAGGATGGAAAGGCTCCAGACTCTTACCCATAAGTCACAGCCTTTGCTTCCCCAAATCGGCGCTTGAACAGGGGTCAGACTAGAAGACCTCTTAAGGTCCCCTTCCACTTTGTTATTCTGAGCCCATGGCTTCTAATTTAATGGATTAAAAAAAAAAATTGTTCAGTAGCTTTTCTGGAGAAACTTAGTGGGGCCAGCCCTGAGTGCGAATCATACCCACTGCAAAAAAAAAAAATCTTAAGATCAAAGCAAAACCTGAAGCCATTTGGAGAGGAGGAGGCGAGTTCAAACAAAACTGGGGGAGGGGAGGGATGGGCTTGAAGGGTTGCTCCTTTAAAAGGGATGGTGGCTACTTTTGGGGGAGTTCCCTGATAGACTGCACTGGGACATGGAGCTTTTCCCTTCAGCCGCCAAGGTTCCTTTAAGGCCAGCTCAAGGAAGCCCGTTGGAAAGCAAACCAGGATTGCTAAAAGTTCCTTCAATGCTAGTTTGTTTAAAGAGGAGCCTTCAGGTGTGGGGGGAAGGGCAGAGAAGGGAAAGGGAGGGGCGCTACCTTTGGTTTAGTTCACACGTTTAACCCTTTCGAGGTTGCGGGGGGGGGGGGCTGCATGGGGGGGGGAGGCCGCCAGGGGTCACCCCGATTCCCACGGGTCAGAAGGCCGAAGGAGTTTTCTCAGCAACTACCCCCTCACTCCCTCAGCCATGCTTTTAAAAGGCAGAGCGGCTGGAAGAATTTGGGGCTTGACCGATTCTGCAGCCCCCCCCCCCCCCCCAAAAAAAGCTCACCCCAATTCCCACGGTCCAAAAAATGTCCAGCAGAGTTTTCCCTTTCTCTCCCTCCCTTCCTCCCCGCACCCAACATCTTCAGTCCAGTCAAATCTCCCAAGGGAGAAGAATTTGGGATCCCCCCGACTTTCCATGGAGGGGGGGGCTTCCACAGGCCGGGTCCCGAAGACCTCATCCCCAATTCCCATGGTCCAGAAAAAGTCTGGCAGAGTTTTTTCCCTCCCTCCTTTCCTTTCCTCTTTCCCCCAAAGGGGAAAAAATTGGGGGTCCCCACTCCTACTTTGCTTCCGCGGGGGGGGGGAGGGGGCGAGACCTCACCCCTAATTCCCACGGTCCAAAAACAGGCCGGCAGAGTTTTTTCCCTCCCTCCCCCCAACCAACACTTTCTATCCAGCTAAAGCTTCCAAGGGGGAAGAATTTGGGGTTCCCGCCCTCCGACTTTCCACGGATGGGGGGGGGGGGCTTCTGCGGGGGGTGGTGCCCCCAAGACCTCACCCCCAATTCCAAAAAGAAAATAACCTCCGACAGAGTTTTCCCTTCCCTCCTTTCCTTCCTCCCTCTCTCCCTCCACCCAACACCTTCAATCCAGCCAAAGCCCCCCCAAAAGGGAAAGAATTGGGGGTTCCCCCCTCCTACTTTGCTTCCGCATGGGGGGGGGGGCGAGTGTCCCGAGACCTCACCCCCAATTCCCACGGTCCAGAAAAAAAAGTCCGGCGGAGTTTCTCCCCCTTCCCCCTTCTAAAGACCCAGAAGAAGCTGCAAGAATGGGCGCCGGACCTTTTTTGGGGGGTGGGGGGGAAAGAGAGGAGGGGGGGGTCCCAAGGGAGGAAAACTTGGGTCGGGGGGGGGGGGGGCGTCTCCAGGGGTCCGCGTGCGCCCCACCGCCTCACCTGCTCGTGGGAAGAAGGGCGCCGCGACGCGGGGGGGGGAGGGAGGATTCCCCCTCCTCCAGATGGGTAGGTGGGTGGGTGGGTGGGCGACGACCACCCTATGCGGGCTGTTTCCCCCTGCCCTGCCCGGCCGGGGTGGGCGAGCTCTCCGGGGAACCCCGCGAAGCGGCAGCGGGCGCGGCAACTCCGCCCCGGCTCTGCGGCGGGCGGCTATAGAAGGCGCGGCGCTGGTGCAGCGCTGGCTTTCCTAATATAGCCTCCTGCGGCGGCGGTGGGGCCGGGGGGGAGGGGGGGGAGCCGGGATGGACCAGCCGGCCGGGGTTGGACAGGAGGCTGCCCTTCCGAGCGCCCGGCCGGGGGGGTGGGGGGGGGGGGACGCACTGCGGCGCCCCCCCTGCCCGCCCCCGCCGCGGAGAGGAAGGGGCTGCCTTAGTGGGGAGGGGGAAATGGCGTAAGCCCCTCTTTGGGTTCCCATCCCCCTCCCCCTGCAAAAGGGGACGTGGCAGATAGACTGCCTCCGGGCGGGGAGGTTCGACTGAGGGCCGGAGTGGTGGGGCTGGCAAGGGCAATGCTGGCGGGGGTTGTGGGGGGGGGGGGGGTCACAGTTAAGAATGGGGTGGGGGGGCATCTCTTTTTTCGTTTTCTGTAAAGGCGGGGGATGGGGGTGGACTAGAAGACCTCAAAGGTCCCTTCCGGTACTAGGATTCTAAGATAAACTGCCTCCAGATGGGGAGGTTTGACTAAGGGCCAGAGTGGTGGAGACTCTGGCAAGGGCATGCTGGCGGGGGTTGGGGGGGAGCACAGCTATGAATGGGGGGGGCACCTCTTTTTTCGTTTTCTGTAAAGGCGGGGAAGGGGGGGTGGACTAGATGACCTACAAGGTCCCTTCCAACTCTGATTATCTGTAATCTGAAAGACTAGGGGGCAGCGCAGTTGGGGGGGGGGTCATTGTGGCTCAGGCCTCCCTGCT